>LPNX010729708.1:3598-115819 GCA_001517045.1 Pseudotsuga menziesii | reverse complement strand
CCTGTGAAACATGATAAGGACTGTGAACAAAGTCTCAAAGAATTTTAGATCAAGCAATGCAGAAACAAAGAATTTGCCTCTACTTGTATGTACTTGCTCGATGTATTTTATTATATGTAATTTTTATGTTTCTACTTCCATTCCTCTATTATTCACCTGTATGCACCTAAATGTACCTTGTGAACTCGCTAACACGTTTAACATAATCAGAAACACTGGAACTCCTTTAGATCATTGTAATAATTATAATATAGTTGTATCCATAGACATTGTAGACTTCTTGTATCCTAGATATCTTCTGATAGAAAATGTAGTCCATGTTTTCAATTTTGCTAGAGGCCTCTTCAAAGCGTTCTTCCAAAGATCCAAGTTCCAGACTCTAGAATATGAAATTTAAAAATATGGATTAAACCAGCATTGGATATTACAACAACAAAATTGGCCATTGTAGTGTTCAAGGACTTAGACTATAAATGTGGCTATTATTGGGTATGAAAACTTACCATACTCAGAATAATATTGAAAATGGTTGCCATTGCAATGAAGATAAGAAAGCTGCACCAAATAACCATAAAGAAGGATTGGAGTGAATGGTCTTCCATAACCACAAAGGAGGATCTATCCATGGTCTTCATTTGAGCTTCATATTTTGGTTTGGCATAATCTTGCACAGGGTTTGGAGGTTAGAAGTTAACCCTTGTACAGTATTAGAGGCAGAAGCTCCATCTATTGAGGAGACTGGAAATATTAATATTTCATCCTAGCTTTATTGGGGATATTACATTCTAGAAGGAATTAGTGGATTTAGAAGCCACTAGATATTACTTTGATGTGAGGGATTTGAGCTCAAATCTATATAAGGATTTTCTCTTGCCATTGTTGATGATGGTTGGATTGGGGAGAGATCCCCTATATGAGTTTAGTTGGATATCTAATGAAGGCTTGGAGATTCATGGCTTCATTCTTGTAACTTGAGGTATATGTTTTCCCATTTAACTTGCTGAATATTGTTTCTAGAAGTAGAAAGTGTTTGAAAATTCTATTTCAAGGCTAACTACAAAGGGTAATTTACTAATTTAGAAGGTCTTGGGTGTGGGTCTTCCCCTCTTATGTTCCTATGCAGTTTTATTTCTAATTATTTCAATTTTGCAGCCATCATCTCAGTAAGAGCTAGTTGTAGAGTTTTGTTTCAGAAGTAAGCCACACCCTTGCTTCAATTATATGTATAAGATGATACCTATATAAGGGTACTCCTAGTTATTTTTTTGCAATAATAACCAGTAATTTTTTTATTATTGTAGCATGTTCTTGCACCTCTATATTGCTTTAATCGGTCATCTAAAAAAATAGCCCTCTGACATTGGCACCTTGACTCCATTTTTCCCAACTGGATAGGCACTAAACTCGGTCCACCACCCCATTTAGTATTTGAAGTTTATCATAAACATTTGTAGGGAGACCCCCCTTGTAAGAGCCATCCTATAGAGAGTGAAGGAGCCATTATGGTTACAGTGGGTATCCCTTCTTGATCACGCCTAGGGATGCACTTATGTTTTAGGGATACCACTTCAAGTGCAGGTTTGGGAGGTATCAGGCTCCACTAACTTAATTATTTTCTTTAAAACTTTTGGCCTTTCTAATGTGTCTTTTCCCTTTGATTGATTTAACAACATAGGCTAAAGGGGCCAACATAAAAAAATGGGTCAAATGGACTCCATAAAAATTGAAACACAAGCTCCTTATGGAACCTACTTTACCATGGAAGTGTTATTTTGGCAAATCAGACAAGGTCAAGGAATCAGTTAGAGATTAATATATGATAGGATAATTTTATTAATACAGTGACCTATTGGACCTTGCACTTGCAGAAATCTCACCACCATACTGCAATGACCAACCATGTGCCCAAAAAAAGTGACTGTTATGTAACTCTGCGATATGACTGGTGAGTGCAAACATTAGCGGCTGCAAATAGCACTGAAATTGGATGTTTGTAAATTGGCAACATATGTTGTACCCAATTGAAATTGGGATCAACTTGATACATAACAATTCAGTACTTCACACAATGTAACTTCATTCTTGCATGGAATTATGATTGGAATCAATCTCTTCCATCTTTTGTCAAAGAGGTTCAATCACAGCCACTATCAGCCACAAGAGTCAACCATCAATAATAAATATTGTCAAGGCTAACTAACCCAAGCTAATCTTGAAAAACAGACGAATCACCCAACAAAAATCCAATGGATTTAAGTCTCAACAATGACAAAAAATTTGTAAATAGTCACAGCTATGTTGCCAATAAAACTAAACTACTACAACTTTTTTAATATCCTTAAAGAGGCATCCATTGAACTTAAACATCAAGGACAACAATATTTTGATGATTCAGATTTTAGAACAATGCCTACTTTTTGTTTTTGTTTCCATTATTAACTTTATTTACACAAATTTTAAAAAGTCACACTAATAAAGATACAAGAAAAATCATAACCATCTGCTCTTCTACTGACTAGTGTTCATCCATAGACTCAGTTTTGAAGGCCTCCATGAAAGATAGAGAAGATATCCAAGAATAGATATTCAAATTACTAAGTCCAGGAAAAAGGGGTACAAATATTGGTTACTTTCCACAAACAGACAAATAGTTAAATTTAAAGCAAAATAGACCTCCATCAATAATTTCTTTCTACCTGGAAATGTAGGCTGATTGGTAGATTCCTGCACATAACCATCTGGCGCTACACTCTTCAATGATGAAGCAAATGTTTGGTTTCGACAAACACGATGTGACCTCCTTTTCCAAGGAAACCGATTGCCAAACTGAATAGCATTAGGCTAAGCATGAATACAAAATAATGGATACAAATTGCTCCATTGACAGCTTCCCACCATGAAATACTTTGCATGATTATTTCCAAAAGATAGCACCTCCCTTCCTCTTGATTGAAATTAACAACATACTAGAACAATCGATCCAGATTCTAAATGCCTTAGACACACTAAACTTGCTCACTTTTACATTTTCTAATAAACAGTGTTCATTATTAAAAATAGAATCTATTGCAATTGCTAGACTCTAAATACAATAAAGGAACCATAACAGGAATAGAACCCCAACAAAGAAAGACAATAAAGGGATAGATCCCCAACAAAGAAAGACAATAAAGGAACCATTGGTCAGTCGTAGAAACTAAAACCCCTTTGGGGTGGATCGAATACAAGAAGACCCATCCATTCTTCTAAGTCTGTTCCTATATCCACATCAGAATCTCTCAGCTATGCGGAACAACGCCCACAACAAAGAAAAGAATTAAATGGAATTTTTAATCAAAGGATTAAACACAGTATCCCTTACCTCCAACAATGCTATGTGGTGGCTATGTGTGCCCCCCTCCAACGCACCTCCTCCAACAATGCTATGCAGTGTTTATGCATGCCCTCCTCCAACACTGCTATGCACTAGAAAAACCCACCACAAACCCATGACCTGAAAACGGTGAAAAAACGCTATGCACCAGAGGACCAAAACTGCTATGCACCATGGTGGAAAAAAATGGTGAAGAAACACTATGCAATAGAGGACCAACACTGCTATGCACAAAAAAAAAATGCACTCCAAATCCAGAAAAAACAATGGAGAGAACCCGAGAAAAAACGATGGAGAAAAACCACAGAAAAACCTATGCAACATCACACAGGGTGCACGCATGCGTATGGCTTTTGGTGGAGGCGTAGGAAGCACTTTGAAATAAAATATGCCCCATCATATTGTATATGTATATATTTAAAAAAAAACCATTTTTACCCTTAATATACCACCAATATATTGGTTTATAGTTTTTTTATTTTTAGCCCCCACAATATGAACATACGTGATATCATATTGGTCCCTAGGTGGCGCCCTTGTGTTGAGCATGGACAAAAATGTCCTAGAAGCAAAAATGAAAAAGAAAACAAGGGTAAAACAACCCTCTGATAGAAAATTTGATTTTAGAGACGTCTATGGCTTCACGTGGGCAAAACCGACTGCCATAAACCCAAAAATTGTGGTTATATCCGCCCAACCACTGAGAATAACCAAAGACGGGTTTGCAACCAAGAAAAAAATTGTAAAATTGGGGAAAACACCTTGGGAACAAAAAACGATTTCATAAAACATTTATGGGAATTGTACAGGCTAAAATAGCCCCCATCCACACCCAAATTGCGGGTCTTCGTTTCCCATTCACCGAGCAATAACAAAAATTGAATCCTCGACATGATGGAATGAGGAGACAACATGAAAACGTGGTGGAAACACACATCATGCTCCAGCTACATGAGGGAGGCAAAACGACCTCTCAAAACTTGTAATGTCCCCAAAAATTGAAAATAATTTTTTTTATTAGGCTAGTCAAAACTACATATAGTGGACATTATTTGAAATTGTAGAATGTGTCGTACTCTATTCATACTATTGTATCATTGTAAGTTGTTCTTATGTCCTGCTTCCATATTTTCAAATGTGATTATTACTGTATTTACTTACATTTTCATAATGTTGATTACTATGTTGTTCTATGGTTATGCATTGATGTGTAAGTTAGTTATTTGATTAGGTACATCATTGATTATAACATGTGCTTACTGTTATATACATGATTCTAACTTAACTTTGTCCTTGGAAAAAAAGGGGTGGAGTGGCAAGACTAGTTTCCCTTGTAACCACGTGAGAGGTAACAATTTCTACTTGTCACATCGGGCTTACTTAGTTCTGACAAACCAATGCATTTTTGTCAGCTTTGCGTGCAGGTGCACTTGGCAACATAATTTTTTTTTATAAAGCTTAACAGACAATGCCGACTGTTTAAGTCGCTAATGCTCACCTTTGCATATCTATCCTAGTGACATTACATTGTTTGTTATCATTATTATTATAGACTTTATGATATTGACATGGTCACTACTCTACTTATTAATTGCTTGACATAGACTTATTATGGTCTTAGAGGCTTAAGGCTTTGGTCCTACTCTAACATAGTTTTAATGTATGGTTTTCATGGTTGGTATAATACATTTGTACAAACCTTGGCTTATAGCATACCATGGCATATTTCATATTCCATGGACTTATGGCTTAAATCCTAAGTAATTCAATGCAAAATATGGGGTTTATGTATTTGGAAACAAGGTTTGATGTGGTGATAAGAACTATAGGTTTATGGGTTTTCATAAACGTTGATGGAGGCCAGGGTGGTGACATCAATGTGCCTTGCGATGTGTGGAAACCAAGCTTAGCGCTTGGCTCATGCAATAGTTTGGTTTATTCGCAGCCTTGCTGCTTGTGCTATGCTCCTGCACGGTGTGAAGGAATGTGATTTCAATGGCTTTACAGGTATGTAAATGGTCTGGTTTTGCATCATCATTTGCTTGTTCAGTTTGGATATTGCATACTCCTCATCGTAACATTGCTCTATGGTTGCAGGTTGTGGGGTGTGGAGAAACAAGTGTGGGTCGTAGCTTGTGGGAAAGCCATGGTAAAATCCATACCCATTCGGGTAAGCCTACTTGTACAAGTGTTTACTTGTTCCCTCTTTGCTTCATTGTTAAGATACGGTTATTTCTTGTCGTGGGTTTGGATGCTTGGCTCTGGTTTTCTAATGGATGCGTTTGGGATGAGGTCTAACTATAACTTAATGGGTACTGCATTTTGTAATGCGATAGGGTTGGGATTTCTCCTATTGGGGTTTCAATGCCTTCAGGCCTGAACTTTTAATGTATTGGGATTTATTAATGGGTACTCTGTGCAGCGAAAAGGGCTTGGGTAACTCTCGATAGGCTTTGTATATTTGTAAATAATGTTTGATTAAGTTATTGGCGGTAGTACCATTTCTTCAATGGTACAATGGTCGAGTTTGAACAAACATGAAACTTCTTAAGGGTTTTGTAATGCCTATGTTTAGAAATATAAAAAGTGAATGCATACTTGTGTTAATTTCGTGGTTTATAATTATTAAAGGACTGTGTGGAATCGTAGTCACTTGTTTGAATTATTATGTGGATAATGTTTTGAGAATGTTGATGGTTTTAGGGGCCATGCCGCCTATGGTATTGGCATTTACCACCATGGTAGCTGTGATAGTGTATTGGATTAAGACTTACTATTTATGTTTATGATGCATATTAAAAGATATGAGGACCTATTGTTGGTGTAACCTTTCGTTGGAGAACGTCATTGTTGTTATTTCGTTGACAAGGTTTATAGCATTAGTAATTTTATTTAACTGTTTGGTTATGAAAGAGGCCGAGGGCCATAGGTTACAGCATGTATATTTTATATGGGTCTTTCGACCTCTGTGTAGAGAATTTATGTTTTATTTACAGCTAGTGCATATGTAATATAGAGTGGCTTTTTATCAGTGGAAAAATTACAACATGAGGTAGAATTTAAGTATCGAATCCTACAAGATTCGTAACTGTGGTTTTGTAAAAAGAAAATAGACCATAAAGGAATCGATCCTGGGACATTTACGGTGATGAGGGTTTAAATTTATATGGGATTTGGGATTAAATGCCCACAGGAATCAATCCTGTGACTTCTATGCAATTATATTTATATTTTTAATACATGCTGTGCATATCATTATGGTTTATTTTAGACGTTGGGATTTTGTTATGCCATACAATTTATAACCTGATTCATAGATATTTTGATTTGTTATATTTGTAATGGATTATTTATGTGGATGATTGGCTTACTGTATTACGAATTCGTGGATGTAGCTGGTAATAATAATAGATGGTTGGATTTAATTACGAAGTAACGGTGAAGCATAAATTGTGGACCATTAGATGGTCTCTATACTTGGTCTGTAGATTTGATTTATGATAATATTTGACTAATGAAGAATGATAATGTTTATCCTTGTTCTTAGTAGGAATATGTTTATATAAACCCTGAGAGGTCTTTGTTGATTTTAATCTTAGCTTTAATATTTTGAACTTATGATTATCTTAGATATAAAATACTGAGTTTATAATATTGCTTAAATAGGTTAGGGTTCTGTTTATACATGATGTTAGTTAACGACATTTTATATTTATATTTTGTTTAAATCTTAATCTGAATTAGTGTTTTAGTTCTAAACATAGCTCTAGTGGCAATATGAAATCTTCCTGTAGATTATATAGGTAAATAAACATATAGGCCCTATTAGAATATTTCCTAGGTCTTAGGAACCAAAAGTTAAGCTGCAAATGAAAACACAAAATTAAAACTCAAAGAACAAAACCGTTAAATTACATCCTAGGGTTTATAATTAAAATCTAAACCGTTAAAAAATTTGGCAGGAAAACAATGGTACATTGGGTTAGAAATATAATATAAAAACTTGCATAATCTAATGAGCAATTATTCTAGATAATGAAATAGGTAGTCAAGATATTCATAGCTGAAAGGTGAAGCGATTCCAATGGCTGAAACCTGCACATTTAATTACCCATCATTAACAATTCACAGGCGGATTTGACCTATGTATAGATGACTGAATCACTTGGAAACTACCACGTTCCACCCAACCATGACCCGAAACCATTCCTGGTTTTAATCTGGATCCCCCCGAGATGGTTCCAACATGCAAGTAGCTTAGATATCCTAAGGTAAGACTTCCCTAACTAGTATATCAGATAGGGAAAAGTTCTCATTTTTCCTCTTAGGAAATGGTTCTCCAAGAACTCTCTTGAGAATAATCAGGAAGAGAATGACTTCCAAAAGATGGAAGAGATCCCCAAGCCTCTCTTTGGCTTGGGACTTTATAGACATAATTTTCAGTCAAAGGGGCAGTTAAATCAAGAATCATTTGATTTCTTGATTTAACCCTTTTTTTATTTAATTTAGGTGCTTTTGGTATTTTAACTTAGGAACTTTTGATTAGCTCCTCATTGGAATTTTGTAGGTATTATAATATTTAATTTTCTCTTACTAATAATAATAATAGATGGACATTTTCCTTCTTTCTTATATTATTAATATTATTACTATGCTTACTCTTTATACATACCATGTATATAAAATATAATAATATATTATTTGTTGACATTTGTCTTAGGGTATCACATATTATTATCCCTAAACTTATGACACTTTATTCATTAAGGTAATTGAGTAGATGGTTAGGTCTACTAGGCCAGGAAACTCTAAACATCTTTCCATGTTGGATTCCCTCATATAACATGGTAGTTCTTGAGTACTCGATGAGAATACATAAATTCAAATTTTCATTTAATCACTTATAAATAAGTTAGATGAGATCAATATTTTTCTCGAGTCGTTTTCAATCAACATAATTAATTCTTTTCAGTAACTCGTAGCACTTATCCAGAGCCCATACTCAACACTATAAACAGGGAGTTAGAAACTTATTGCAATTCCATAGCTCCTTGCTCAACAATATTGCTAGGATGTACTTGTAGGATACACCTAGGGATAAAATGGCCAAGGATATGATGTTCCAGAGATTATGCTCAACATCAACATCGAAGGCTCCATGGCTTATTGCCAAACACTTCCAATTATCTTTTCATGTGTTCCATAGCTTCACACTCAACACAAATGTCTAAAAACTCATGTGCTCTAGAGCTTCTTGCTCAACACAAAACATCTCATCAATCATGTGCTTCAGGTTCTACTCCCAACACAAGAAAACATATTCATATATCATATGCAACTGGCTCACATCCATTATATCAAACAAATCATCATGTTGATATGCAGTGGGGTATTTGACCCAATATATCAAAATAAAACATCAAGGTAACATCATAATGAATGGGGCTCATGTCCATAAATGTTTGTTACATTTGATTTTACCACACATGGTAGATCACACATTTATGGCCTTCCCTGTCCCTCTACAGACTCTTTGGACCCCATGGACTATTTTTGTACCTTTGATGTTTCCAATATCATCCCTAAAAACACCTGTTATTTGATGTACGTGACTTTTAATCCCTTTCTCACGTATATACACGAATATTACCCTTAAACCCGCGTACATCGGGATGTGTGCAAAAGGCCAAATAGTTTTGGAGTTTTTCTTGATGTGGATCTGAGTCACTTATCTTTTGGCTTTCTATATGCCTCGAGATTGCTCGGATTTGACCTTCCATTACCCCATTGAAGCACTATATAATGAACCCTTTGGATACATTGAAGAAGGAGGAATTGAAGAGCAAGAAAACTATAGTTCATTGTTGTCGTGACTTGCTTGTACTTGAGTCTACATCCCTTTATCCCTTGGAGCACTTTGTGTTCTTCCCAATATTTCCTTTGTTTGTATGCTTGCTATCGAGAGATGGAGGATTGAGGTGGTTAAGGCCCAGGCGGAGGACTCAGTTTCTCCGGTTCGCAGACGTGCCGATAGAGGTTGTCACTTATGTAATCTCTGATTTATTTAATAGAAATATATTTTCCTGTCCAATGATGTCCATTTAAATGATTATTGAATCCATGGATGCTTTTAATTGCTTATACATTATTGATTATATATGCTAGAGTAGGCCTAACACTATACTATATAGCATGCTTGTCTTGTTTGTTGTTGTTGAGAGAGAAAATTGCTAACACAAGCGGGATTGGAAAAAGCTCAACGGGGACCTACATCAACCGTCCGGAATAAGGTATGTTTAGAGATCCTTTAGTGTTAGATGTTGTATTTCTCTTGAATATTGGGAAGGGATTGATTTCTGCGGTTTATCTATCTCTTGTGGTACACCCCATGCCATAGGAAGTTTTCTCTGTAACAGAATTGGTGACTCCGCTGGGGAGGTTCCTAGTTATTTTTCTTTGGGGGTTTTTCGACATTCAATGTACTTGAACTGCTCTAATTTCTCTATTTTCGAGTTGGGTCTAGGGGCATGTTTTCCTAGTAGTGTCTTGTAGAAGTAAATTTTGTCTCATATTGTCTGTTTACCTTCTTTTTCTCTCTTTTTCTTCCTTTACGCGGGTTTTTCTTTCACAGTTGTGTGTACACATGGGTTTTCCTGGAATAGTCACGTATGTAGACAGGTTTACTAAGAATAGTCATGTATGCCATGATTTTTTGTTTTTTTGGAATATTAAGTGTTGATGGGTGAGTTTGGATGATTGATGAGTCTTCTTTGATGCTTCTGGAGTCTGTTAACACCACTGTTTCTGACCAGAGACTTCTTTTAGTTTAATTTTTGAAAATGTTCTTGTCATTTCATTTTCTACTTTTTGTTTTGGGATTAGTGCATTAGGTCTCTTTTACCTTAGTGCTTTGCTTGGCTGCTATTTGTGACTAATTGTAGATTCTGACGATTGTAGAGTCATACTTTTTCTTTTTATCTCATTTAATTCAAAAATACAAAAACATTTTACTTTTTTGCATTGTTATGCATTGTTTGCATCTTGCATTAGCATGGTACTTGCATTAGGTTTCCTTGGTGAAGATTAGTCATATTTTCATACAGTAATGATTGCATATTCATTTGAAGGAAAAATTTTGTACTTCATGTAGTAGCATACCCTGTTCTTGATTCGACACAGTGCATTTGCATTGATTGTTAGGTGTGCATTTTACTTCTTGTTGTCTCATAACATCATTATTTGCAAGGCCATTTACCCTTTGAGTAATAAAGCCAACTAAAATAAACGCATAATAAAATGAATTACACTCTTTTCTTTTTTAGGGTGCACCAACAAGACTAGGTTTCAGGGTCTTGGAATTGTTCATTGTGAGTCAATTCTCCAAGAACATTAAACAAAATAATTAGGTGTCTGTCCAGGTGAGAGTGTGAAATTCCTTTATATAATTAGTGTTTCTCAGGATCCTCCTCTTACACAGGAGTTAAGCATGAGGCAGTGTGAGTGGTTATGATTGGGATGACCCCTAGTTGTAACTGAGTAGCACCGGAGATATTTCTAGGATTGTATTCGTATCTAGGGGCTCTTTCGAGACTTTTGGGATTTTCTACCCTTCCCATACAGTAAATCCCACCTATGGCTATCCGACTGAGCATTGATTATATTGAGGTCACCTTAGTTGCCTTACCTAGGTTATCGAGGAGGTATTTGCAGAGGTTATTCTGTAGGTTTCCTGGCCAGGTAGGGGTCGGATAGCACAGATGCTATATGCGTTGAAACTGAGGGACATGAATATAATTGGTTACAAACCTTTGCTTGTTATGTATGGGAGTCTCAAGCCTCTCATAGGTGAGACATACCTGCTTCATTCGAGAGCTCACATATCCTACCCTTGTTTTCTTATGATTTCGCTTCACATGTTTAGGTGTATGCTCTGTGCACGCTAGTTTGCCTAGGGTTTATGTAATTAGATTGAGTCTTTTTTTTTGAGTCATTGTGGATTTGGGTGCAGCACCTCGCCGTTCTCATTTTTTAGCAGAACTTCTGCATTCCACGTATCCTCCTCCTTTGGGAGAGAGAAACAGATAGTTCAGGCAGACTACTTCTCACTTTGATTCACACACCATGAGAGATCATGAGGATGAGATTCCAGAGATGTCCTCTCCACCTCATGAGGTAGGGGAGTAATATACTACTAGCACACATGATCAGTCACATGAACAACCTTCACGATCTGGTTATGATCCCTCATTCACAGGATGCCAGTATTGGTTTCCAGTCGATGAGACTCACTTTGAACCCACAAGCACTAGTTATGTTAGACATGGCATCATTGATATCCTTGCACCCAATTCAGCACATCATGCTGAGTCAGAATATGATCCTAACACTACACCTAGGGGCACTCCCATTCCTTTCCATGCGGAGAGATTTGGGGGCACTAGTCACATTGCACCCTCAATCCCCGTGGTGGAGGAAACTTCACAAGCTCATCCTAGACCTAGTGTTAGTAATCCTATGCAGATACCAAAATCGAGATGAGTGAACATTGGGAACACCACTTACATTCCTTCACATGTCCCTTCATCCTCAAACCCTGTTCCTTCAAATGCATTCTTAACGGCACATCCTCTTCCTAGTTCATGTGGTCCTTTGGGCCGAAATATTGCTGCTAGTCATGTTCATTCTATGAGTGCTCACACGATAGTATCTTGGCATCACGTACCTCCTGTTAAGTCAGTAGGTCATATACTTGTTTCTCGATTGTCCCATGTTCCATCTTATGGAGCTCCCCATATCCCTAAATATGGACCTTCTCATGGTACATCCCATGGAACACCTTATGGATCTTCTCATGGACATTCTTATGGACCCCAGTATGGACAAAACTATCAATCCTATGGGTACACGTATCAACAACCCACTTACTTCCCTAATTATGGCTTTGTGGCACTGCAAAATCAAGGTTCCCCACATCATAATACTTCCATGTAGCCCTACATAGGTCAAATGGGAGGAGGTTATTATGGCCAAGGCCATGGTGTTTATAGAAATCAACCTTACATGAATCAAAACTACCATGGAGCATGGCATCAACCGACTCAACATGGACTCCCTTTCCTTGCAACTTTGAACTTACCTGACTTGTCGAGATTGACGAACGATCCTGTGTCTCATAACTAGGCATGGATAGATGTCCCTAACAAGCTTCCTTCGAACATTCCCAAGTTTGAAGGTAAGGCTGGTGAAGATCCTGGTGAGCATGTGGCCACTTTCCATCTTTGGTGCTCTTCCAATTCCTTACATGATGATTCTATCTATTTGAGGCTATTTCAACGCACCCTCACAGGTCTTGTGGCTAAATGGTATATAGAGTTACTGGGAGGCGGGGGGGCATATACTACATTTGATGACCTTAGCATGACTTGCCTTAATCACTTTCAGCTACCCGTACATTACGACATCGATACCAAACTCTTGTTGACTTTTCGGCAAGACAAAGCCACACACATTTCGGATCATATTCAAGAGTGGCATAGATGGAAGCGATTGATTAAAGCATTTATACCACTGAAGTTTCTTCTGGAGTGGTTCCTCAAATCATTGTTACCTTACATCACAAAGGATGTCTCTACATCCGGAGTTCAAAACGAGAAACAAGATATATTTAGGGCATAAAGAGTTGGATTTGATCTATGCTCAATCCAGACTTTTGTATGAGATTTTACCTAATGCTCCTAGATCTAATTTCAACCCCAATGTCAATCCTAGGCCACATGCCGATGGTATTGTGGGCTCTATAATTACCAAACCTACGGACTCAGTTGTAAAACAAGTGAGCCAATTGTCAATAAACCAGTCTGCGTTGGAACAAGATCTGGCTTCATTTCAACCTACCCAATTGGTGAGTGTACTTTCTATGCAATCGTCGGACCCAAAAGGAAACCACTAGCGTGGAAGGAATAAGAAAAAAGAAAAAAATAATCGAAAGGGTGGGAATAAAAACAAAAATGATAATAATAATGAAAAGAATGCTCATAATGCTAGGCGAGAGAAGTAGACTAAACGTAAGGTTAAGTTTCCTTGCAAGTTATGTAAGGAATACCATCTCACTCAATTGTGCCCTCGAATGGAAGATGCATCGAGGTTCATAGCACAGGGCCCAGTTGTGTTAACTAATCCTTTACCCAATAACCAAAATATAAACTTGAGGACCATTGATCCTAATTGTGCATTTGGTAGAACTCAACACTTGCTGGAGGCCGGTCATGGTCATGGTTACATCAACATGGCGCATGCTGCTAAGGTTGTGACTCGTGTGAAAGACTATGGTTCTTCACAACCAGACCTTAGGAAATAACCTTCTTCACCTGAGAGCCCTTTGCGAATCAGGAAGCCTACGGATAAACTTGAAGCTCCGCCTCACATTCCTAAGGGAGTCTTAAAGCAGTCGGGGTACAATCCTAATTCCCGAGCTACCCAAAACTATTCAGTTGTCAAGTATTTGGACCAGACTCCTTGTGTGATGTCCATGTTAGAAGTGCCTCACACTTGTCCTCTGCAGAGGAAATACTTGTTGTCTGCTCTTGGAGTTAGTGACGATAGCTCTTCTTCCATTATCAAATTTGAAACCATGGAAGTACAACCTCGCTTTCCTTACTATGTGTCTCTTTTGATTTATGTAGAGTGTCATAACAAGACTGTCAAACGTACTATCATTTATGAAGGCGTTGCTGCTTCAGTGATGTCTTTGTCTTGTTGGAAGGGCTTGGGTTCTCCTGAATTGTCTCAATCTGCTACTATATTGACAATTTTCTATGGTAGATCGTTTCGGCCACATGGAATTATTCCTTCTTTAAAGGTCTAATTGGGAGGGAAGACTGTTGCGATCTAGGTTGAGGTGGTTGATGCACCCCTTGACTACAATATTTTGTTGGATTGAAATTAGATGTATAGTATGCAAGCCATGGCTTCTTCCCTTTTTTGAGTGATACAATTTTTGTTGAATGGGAAGATTGTTACGATTGATCAAACATCATTCCAAAATCTGAGTGTTAATGCATCATCGAGAGCTTCTATCACGATTATCGATCATTATCAGTCTGCAACTAGGAGTGTGGGCGTAGGTATGTATCCTTATCTTATGGGAACCTTTAGTTGTCCTGCACTCGTTCTTATGATTGCGTCTAGTTTTGGTGGGGCTTCATCCTTGTTGAATTCGGTGTCTTTTCTCACTACCCATATGGAAGATCTTTCAATTCTTCCTTCACTGAGTCCTTCGAATGTACCCATTGAGACAGACGTGTCGTTGCCTGCAACAATGGTGGCTTATCAAGCAAACCTTGATCAGGTTGCAGAGCCTATTCTTTCCTTCTCATCGATGGAGGAGGAGGACCCGTATGTGCTTCCTGCATGGGTAGTAGAGTCATCTCACTCACATGATTTCCTCGATGATGTTTCTTCATCGGATGAAGCTATTCTTCAGGCCATGTCTGGGGTTGAGAAACCTTGGGAAGAATTACATCATCGATCATATTTTCTTCCTAAGCTCGATCGTATGGATTTTGATGACTTTAGGGAGATTCTTAGTGAGAATATTGGTATCCCCGTGGTTCCATTAAGCTCTCTTGGTCAGTTGGCTGATGGAAAACAAGATAATTTATCACCAACTATTCCTATCAATATTTCTCGTGATCCTGGCAAGGTTGAGAATCTCCACATTAGGACGGATTGTTCCCTGATGAGATCAAGGATTATACTGAGCTGTTTAAAGAGTTTTGTGACATCTTTACTTGGTCATATGAATAAATGCCAGGTATTGACACTCGTATTGTCAAACATGAGATCGAAACCTATCCGGTTGCAAATCCGGCTCGATAGCGTTTGCGTGCGATGAATCCTAGAAAATAACCCACCATTAAGGCTGAGATAGAGAAACTATTAAAAGTTGGTCTTATCTATCCCATTCCCTTAATGGAGTGGGTTTCAAATCCCGTTCTAGTAGATAAGAAGCAGGGAACAATTCGTATATGCACTGATTTCTGTGACTTAAATCATGCATGTCCTAAGGATAATTTTCCCTCACCATTTATTGATCAGATTTTGGATGAGTGTGTGGGAAGTGAGGTATTTTTCTTTATGGAATTCTTTTTCAGGTATAATCAGATCCAAATTAAGCCCGAGGACCAACATAAAACAACATTTATTTGTCCTTGGGGTACTTTTGCATATCGGAAGATGCTTTTCGGCCTTAAAAACGTTGGAGCTACATTTCAGCGGGATATGAAAAATTGTCATTATGTGTTGTCACACCAAAAACATGATTTTTGAATCTACATATCCAAAAAAAAAAAAAAATCAAAAAACTTAAAATGTGGGTTTGGGATTCTTTACCTATGCCACCATAAGCTGTTGTTGGTGGTAGGGGCATATCCAGGTCTACGCGGAAGTCTATCCCTACATAGGGGTAGTTGTCAGTGGCGACGATCTGTCTCCTCCACCGAGGAAAGAACTCTCTTGGGTAGGGGTTAGCCACCCTACCTCCACCAAGTCTGTGCATGAAAATTTCCTAGCATCGCTGGGATGGATCCTGGACTCCATGTGGAGCAATGTCTACCCTAGGGATTAGCCTTGGCACCCGCTCAAAGAAAAATGTGCTCAGTATACTATTGAAACCAAATTTCTGCACCCTACCGATATTGCAGTCACTAAGCTGTTGTTTCATGTTTCTCAATAGTGTAGTACTCCAGTCATACATTGTAGGTTGCATGCACTCTACCGCAGAGAACATCATTGGCCGTGAGGCCTAGTGGAGTGAATCCAACCCTGCAATCCTGCCTAGTGCCAAAATTATGGTTTTTAGCCTCAGAATCTGAATAGAATTTGTCAGGATTTGACTCCCAACCTTTTCCATCTCTGAAAAGTAGTACACAACAATGTACTCATCTATGGTCAGCCCGCCTCCTGGCCCACCAGATCGTAGGTTCACCATTTCTCCTCATCGGGACAAACCAGTGATGAAATATATGTCCTCAACCTCAAGGCTGAGCAACATCCCATCTATCTAAAATTTTTCAGACTCTGGATCCCAATAGTCTACTAATAGCTAGAGTAGTCTTGGTTTGGTCCTCAAGCTGCCAAGACACCAAAACTTGTATAATCCACATGCCCGCAATGCTTGTTGGGCCATGAGATCACCTTGCACTGCTTCCTCAACATCACCGTGCTCTCTTTCCCTCCACTCTAACACCATCCAACACAAAAAACCAAATTTTTTATCAATGTTTTCCCTTGAAAACCTTATTTACGTCCCTATACGCGACTGTTCTCAAAACAACTGCATATGTATGCGGTTTTCAGTGCAATTTCTGCGTATGGCGAGCCCTATACGTAGAAAAAATCCTGATTTCTGCATGGTTTGAAATGCACATGTTGGGATGACTCAAAAAATAAATTGGACCATGAAAATTCAAGAAATTTGCATGAAAATGAAAGGGATAAGTATGAGAATTTAATTGGATCAAACGGGGAGAGATTCTGCTGGACGATGCTCCCGGAATTCGCTTCTGATGTTCTAAGCTCAAATGCACTATGTTGGGTAAAAATTTCAAATGGTATGAAAATTTTTAAAATTTTCACTATTTATAGAAAAAATTTGAAATTTTTACCCACTTTCTATAGTTTTTTACTGTTTTGGACCATTTGAACTAATTTGATGGTGTAGGAATCCACGTTTGAGCATTGTTTGACCGTGGCTTTGATCCGTTCGTGCCTATTGCAGGTATTATGTCTAAATTGAAATATAGGTTAGCTTTCACGTCCGTTTTCATTTTGCATAACCTTATGACTGTTTCATTTTAACTTTAGAAACAAACCCATTCCATATTGTTATGGAACCTTCTTCTTCTTTTAGAAGTGACATTATGTGAATGGTAGAGCTTTACCATACATGGGTACCCTAGTTAGATCATGTTTACATTTGGTGCCGATGCCTACATTTCTCCTTTACAATGTGGGAGTCCTTTGTATAGTACCGCCATGACTTTGAGCAAGAGCTTCATACTCCTCTTTACCTTTTATGTTGGCCATTTCCCCGAGACTCCCTTGTATATGTCAAGTTGTAAATGCATTATCATGAGTTTTTCTTGCCTTATTGAGCCTTCGTTGGCTTCCTTGACTTTGATTATCAGCCATATAGCCCAAACTTGTCTTATGTCTAGCCAAGCAAAGCCTTTATATATATATTTTGCAGCTTGATTCCACATTTTTTACCGGGAGGGGAATTTCCCCCGAGTGTCGTTATCCTACACATGTTTCCTTGCATTGAGCATAGGTATGTTCCACTACTTGGAACTATTTTGTTTGCCCCTTGACACTCATCTCCTCCTAGATTTGTAACTATAAATCACTTTTATTCTTTTTCAAGCTTTTCAAAATATCTGAAAAAGTCCAAAAAAAATCAAAAAACCAAAAAGCTGAACAGGAAAAGATGTTATCTTTGGCAGCAGTCGAGTCGTGTCTCCTTCGAACAGAGCACTATATATCACATCCGTTGGCTAGGTTAATAGTTTGAATTTAGGAGCTATACTGGTTTTCTGAGTTTATCTCCACCAACTGGTTAAGCTTCCAATCCCTATAGAGCCTCTGTTGATGCCTCCTGTGTCACAGAGATGTCCCAGTTTTTTATATAGAGTCTATGCTGCCTATATTCAGTCACCATTTTCCTATATTCTCTTGTTTGAAGGAAGTTGAAGCCTGAGTTGACCTTTCCTCAATTGTCTTGACTTTTCATGTCGGCCATTCCCGGTAATATTTCTAGTTTGTGCACATCTTGTCCTTCCGTATTATACACCGTTGCTGAGTACCTCGTGTTGGTTGATGGCGGATGCCTTAATGCCCTCCTTCCAGCAGATTCCATCCCATCAACTTCAAATCATTTATTTTAGTAGTACTAGGAGTCTAGATTCCTTTGAGTGCCTTGAGACTTACAGTCATCAGTGGTAGGTTCTATCGCCATCAATAGTTTTGGGAATAAATCAGTGTCCCATGATCGATGGATTCTTTCAAGTGTTCAAACTCAACACATTTATTCACACTTGTTATATTGCACTCTAGTACCTTGATTCCCATTTTCATTATTGATGGGTGATCTCGCGTCTGTTAACGGTATACATTAATGACCTGTAATCAAACGATGAACTACTATGTTCGACCTCGACACCTCTATTCACATAGTAAGACATGTACTCATAGCAGTGTGTGTAGAAGACTTTCCATATTGGTGGCATTTCACATATGCTAACTCCTTGATTGTGCCAGTGTTCATGAGATTTCAGCTCTCGTGACTTGAATCCAGTATATGTCAGATATCTTCAGCCATTATGGATATCTTCATCCATTGTATATCTTCAGCTTTCATGGAGATTTTGATCATGTGTATATATTCATCATTAAGATTCTGATCTATTATATATTGTATGTGGCGATGACCACACATGTCTTATTTTTTATCATGCCTATTCATGGCTAGTGTGCTCTTATGTATCCGGGACTGCTGTATGTATTTGCAATCATATGCAAAGTTTGATTATTATAATAACTATTAGATGGCTGCATATTCCACTTGGTTCTTCATCACTTCACTTCTGGAATGGATTTATAATGTATTTCAGCCATCATGTTACCCCTCTGACCTCACACATTAGGGGGCATTTGTTACAGCTGATTTTACCACACATGGTAGATCACACATTTATGGCCTTACCTGTCCCTATGCAGACTCTTTGGACCCCATGGACTATTTTTGTACCTTTGATGTCTCCAATATCATCCCTAAAAACATCTTTTATTTGATGTACGCAACTTTTAATCCCTTTCTCGCATATATACACGGATATTACCCTTAAACCCGTGTACATCGGGATGTGTGCAAAAGGCCAAATAGTTTTGGAGTTTCCCTTGATGTGGATCCAAGTCACTTTTATTTTGGCCTTCCATATGCCTCGATATCGCTTGGATTTGACCTTCCATTACCCCATTGAAGCACTATATGAGGAACCCTTTGGATACATCGAAGAAGGAGGAATTGAAGAGCAAGAAAACTATATTTCATTGTTGCCGTGACTTACTTTTAATTGAGTCTGCATCCCTTTGTCCCTTGGAGGACTTTGTGTTCTTCCCAAGATTTCCTTTGTTTGTAATCTTTCTATCGAGAGATGGAGGATTGAGGTGGTGGAGGCCCAATTAGAGGACTCAATTTCTCTGGTTCGCAGATGTGTTGACATAGGTTGTCACTTATGTAATCTCTGATTTATTTAATAGAAATATCTTTTCCTATCCAATGATGTCCATTTAAATGATTATTGAATCCATGGATGCTTTTAATTGCTTATACATTATTGATTATATATGCTAGAGTATGCCTAACACTATACTAAATAGCACGCTTGTCTTGTTTGTTGTTATTGAGAGAGCAAATTGCTAACACAAGCAAGATTGGAAAAAGCTCAACAGGGATCTATATCAACCGTTTCGAATAAGGTATGTTTCGAGATCCTTTAGTCTTAGATGTTGTATTTCTCTTGCATATTGGGAAGGGATTGATTTCTATGGTTTCTCTTTCTGTTGTGGTACACCCCAAGCCATATAAAATTTTCTACGTAACAGTGTTAGGTCCAAATTTTGGGATATTACATCCCTCCCTTCTTAGAACAACATCGTTCCTAGTGTTCTAGGGACTCGGATTGAAATCATGAAACAAGGTGGGGTAAACCTTTCTCATGGTGGCTTAATTATACCAAGTAGCCTCATCAGCTTCGAAGTTCTTCCATTGCACTTTCAACTGGACTATAGTGCACTTCCTGAGTTGCACCTCTCTCTTGTCTAATATATGAAGAGGTTCATGGGAAAATTCCCCTTCAGGTTCCACCTATAATAAGGACCAATCAATCACATGTATAGTATCATAAACATATTTCTTTAATAATGATGCATGGAAAACATTATGGACTCTTATGTGTGTGGGTAATGCTATTCCATATGCCATTGGCCCTCTCTTGGCCATTATTTCAAAGGGTCCTCAAAACCTAGGTGCTAACTTACTGCACCTTCCCATGCTCAACGAGCTCCATTTTGCTTTTACTTTCAAGTAGACATGGTTGCCTATTTGATAATATTTATCTTTTCTTTTCTTATCCGCATAGATTTTCTGGTGGTCTTGTGCTTCTTTAAGTTTCACCTAGACCTTGGTAACCAACTATTCTAAGTCATTTAACAAATTAGGCTCTAACATGAGCTGATCCACCAGGCTATCCCATGTAACTAGTGTTCTACAATTCCACCCATAGAGTACCTCCAAGGGACTCATCTTGACAGAAGTTTGGTAACCGTCGCTATATGCAAACTCTGCAAGATGCAGGTAGTCTTCCCACTTGGTGGGGTTGTTCATGACATACATCCTAAGCATGTCCTCAACAATCTAGTTTACCCTTTCTGTCTACCCATCTGTCTGTTGGTGATAAGTCGTACTAAAGTTCAACTATGTCTCTAATATGGAGAATAAATATCTTCAAAAGTTTCTGGTAAACTTAGTATATCGATCTGAGATGATTGCCTTGGGTATCCCATGCAATATAAATATCTCCTTCAAGAAGATATCTGCAATGTGTACTGCCTTGTAGGTCGACTTCACTGGAATGAAGTGTGCTTCTTTTGACAATTTGTTAACTACTACAAAGATAGAATCATTTTGTTTCTTGCTCTTAGGTAGACCGGTAATAAAATCAATATTAATGACTTCCCACTTCCATTATGGAATGGTAATAGCTGCAAAAATCCCGAAGGATGTTGATGCTCAGCTTTGACCAAATGATATTCCTGACATTTCGTGATATGAAACGCAATGTCGACCTTTAAATTAGGCTAGAAAAAGTATCTCTTAATAAAGGATATCATCTTTTGATATCCTGGATGCCCTGAGTAGGGTGTTCGATGAAATCCTATGAGGATGCTGGACCGAATGTCCCCTCCTCCTAGAATGTACAATCCCTCCTTGGACCATAGTATTCCTATTTCGTCTACCTTGTACTATTTTTTTTGTTGAAACAACCTGTCCTCTTGGAATTTCTTGAGGATTTCTACATTGAAAGGGTCAACTCTGTTGTTCGTTCTAATCCTCTTGTGTAAATACAAATCAGTTTGACTTAAAGTCACCTCATATATCATATGATTTTTTCGACTCAAAGCATAAACAATCTTGTTCTCTTTTCCCTTAATATTATTTAGCTCGAAATGGTACTCGCTAAGGAAATCCAACCACCTGTCTTTCCTAGCCTTCAGATCTAGTTGCTCGAATAAATACTTCAGACTCATATTGTCTGTCTTTAGAAGGAATTTCCTTCCCATCAAGTAGTGCCTCCACATATTCAAGGCATGGATAATAGATGCTAACTCAAGATTTTGCATGGGGTAGTTCTTTTCATGTGCTTTTAACTTCCGCGATTCATAACAGATCACATAATCGTTCTATAAGAGGACTCGTCTGAGTCTTTCCTTACCTGCATCCATGCAAACAACGAAATCCCCATTGGGATCCGGAATTGATAGTATCAATGCAGTCGTCAAAATATGCTTAAGCTTTTGAAAAATTTCCTCGCACTTGGTTGTTCATAAGAAATTATTTTCCTTCTTTTGCAAAAAGGTCACGGGACAAGCTATTCTCGAGAAGTTCTTAATGAACTTTCAATAATATCTAGCTAATCACAAAAAGGAGATAATGTCAGTGACACTTGTAGGGGTATGGTAGTATTCTATGGCTCTAATATTTTCCAGGTCCACATTTATCCCCGTCTCAGACATAATGTGACCCAAGTGTTGTATATGTGGTTTGTAAAAATCACATTTACTAAATTTGGCATAGGGATGGTGTTCTCATAACACTCGTAATACTATGCATAGGTGTTCCGCGTGCTCCTCTTTACTCTTAGAGTAAACTAGGATTTTGTCTATAAAGACCAAAATAGATTTATCCAGATATTTACTGAATATACTATTCATCATACAAATAAATTTCGTGGGTGCATTGGTCAACCCGAGCGGCATTACTACAAACTCATAGTGTCTGTACCTTGTATGAAAAGTAGTGTTGTGAATATCTTCATCGCAAATTTGTATCTGATGGTATTTGGATCATAGTTCAACCTTTGAAAAGATCTTGGCTCCTCCTACTTGATCGAACAAGTCATTGATCCTAGGGAGTGGGTATCAATTCTTCATAGTCATTTTGTTAAGCTAATGGTAATCGATGCACATCCGCATCAGACCATCCTTATTCTTTACGAAAAGTATTGGTGCTCCCTAATGGGACACACTTGGTCGGATATATTCTTTCTCTATCAACTCCTACAACTACAGTTTGAGTTCCACTAACTCTGGTGTACTCATGTAGTAAGGGGATTTTGAAGCTGGAACTGATCCTGGTGTGAGTTCTACAGAAACGTTTAGGTCTCGTTCTGGAGGTAATCCAAGGATTTACTCAGGGAATACATCCTTGAATTCTACAAGAATGGGGAAGTCCTCTATGTGTTGATCTTTCTCAGCCTCTATGCCTTGAATATTCATTGCAAGCAACTTGCAGTCTTTCCTAATTCAATTCTTTGCATGTAAAGTAGATATCTACCTTACAAAAACTTTCTTTGGTACGCCTTGAATCTTCACTTGGTTCCCTTGGCTATCTGTACACAAGATTGACTTGTATAAGAAATCGAGCACAACATGGTGTTGTTCCAACCAGTCCATGCCCATAAGTATATCATATGATCCTAAGGGTACGATGTCCAGGTTTACTTTCGTAGGAAAACCATTCAGGTTTACCTCACAATGTTTAACTATTTCTGAAACTTTTTGTTTCGTACTTGCGGCAAATTTTACCAACCAAGGTTTACCATGTTTTGATTTTCCTATTTTACATTCATCAACAATTTTAGAAAAGACATAGCTCCGGCAAGCACTGGGTTCAATCAGTATTGAAATAGTAGTGGTTGTTAGCACTCAGATTGTACCCAGGTCGTAAAAGATAAATTCCAAGGTAACATAAAAACCACTTTTAGAAAGAAACTGGCTTTTCCTTCCAGAGAGGGATCTCTCAAATACAGGTTTAACAAGGCCAGATATAATTCAAACACTTAAAAATTGTATAAAAGGTTGAAACAACAAGTAACCATTGGGAAATGGAGTCACATACACATAAATATATCACAAATACATATGCATGAGATTTTGTCAAAGGAAAGATAACCATTCCATCACAGTCATTCATTTAGTTCAGGTGAGATAGACGAAACAAGGAACAGTCCATTAACAAAGAGCATCAAAGATGAGTTCTATATTAAATTTAGTAGAAACATTCATAAAATATATGAAACGATGATCAAAGCATAAACAATATGAATTCTAACCATTCAACACTATGCTTCAGATATGAAGAAAAACAGAATGAAGTGTTACACTGGAAAAATGACCACAGAAAAAGAGAAATACGGACTACAATGTAAATGATGCAGAAATAGCTGATAACTCTTATGCATTCACTTTGTTATTCAAAAAATATATGTCTTCAGAAGAAACAGTCAAAAACAAGATGGGTTCCAACCCCCATCATATAAAATAGATGCATTTATATACATAAAATCATTTCATCTTCCAGGAAGATTTTATAACTAAATAACCGGCTTAATCAAAGTCTTGTAATTATATTCCTAACTCCTAGGAATAAACTACTAGCTTCGATCCTAACAGATCATTAAGTTAAAATCAACTCAGTAACATGGCCTCGTCCAAGCAGCTCCTCAGTGCACAACACCTGTCTTCATGAATGAAGGATATACTTCGTTTTTCCGAATCTTTCTATGAATCTCCATTGCTGCGCTCTTGGAATATAATATTCGATCATCTCATGAATGGACACCTCCAGCTCCATGTAGGCTTCATAAGACACCTTAGGCAACTTTCCCCTGATGATTAGGAATTTCTGTAGTATCTCAAAATCTTCCGTCAGCTTATCCACGATGACTTTCCCTGTCATCCCCTTTTCCAGATCGTCAAATTTGGAATGATCCATGCGGCTTTGTACCAATAGGTTGTGATAGTGCTCTTGAGAAAACATTCATCCCTCTTCATCCCAAAAGGAAGGAAGCCCGTCTTCGAATAGTTCTTTGAAATCCTGTTTGAAGTCATTAACCTGTGAGATCATTTCATCAGCTTTCTCCTGGACTGACTTCATTAGATGATGCTTATGGATAAACGTTTTGGCCCACAGTACCATTGATATCCTGTCCTTTACGCCTATATCATGCAACTTTTGGTATGTTAATGAATTTAGGAAGTTTAACACATTCTGGGCTATGGCAAGGGGTTTCCTCTCCATAGTTTCATTTACTAACTTCAGTCTCTGATTGGCCAGATTGATCAATATGCTTTGATCATCAATGAAATTTAAATAGTGCTTGAATTTAGTAAATTCTATGGATAATGTATCCCAAATTATGTGCTTTTCTCCCTGGAGAGGACCCTTCACAATGTTTCTTTCCTTCAATTCATTAAATTTCTTTTGTAGCTGATTTCTATCTTGCAATATTTTATTTTTATTTTCAGTAACTTTGGCCAGCTCGGATTTGACTTTTTCATTTTCCACCTTTAATTCTCTTATTTCTTCATCCTTCAAGCTGACCTGGGACATAGGCACTAATAAGTCATCTGCAGAAAAATCCTTTAATGGTTTCTAAATATTCACAATGGACAGGTCTTCATCAGTGGGAGTTTGGCTTATCAACTCCTCCATAATCTCTTTTTCATCGATTTGATCCTTTTTCAGTAGGGAGATTTGGGCTATTAGCTCATTCCGTTCTGTTTCCCATTTGTCTTTTTCCTCTTGTAATTTGATAGCTCTTCCTTTATGCTCCATCATCTCCAGGTAAATTTTGTCTTTCTCTTCTTGTAATGATAATAATTCGGATGATTGAACATGTTCAATGCTTGCGATCTTCAACCTTTTCTTCAAAACCTGGAGGGCGTTGTCCTTTTCTTCCAGAAGTCTTTTGATTGCCTGGGTGTTATCTCTTTCATTTCCTGAGGTGATAATGTCTGCTTGTAGCTTTCTAATTTTAATAGCATTGGCCTTATTTTCAACTTTCTCATGTTTTAACTGAACCTCTAACTTGTCTACCAAAATTTGTAACTTATTAACTCTCATCATAGCATGCAACAAATTTGAATAAATAATGTCACCTGTTTGCTTATGTAACTGTATTTTATCTGGTACACTAATCTTATCCAATCTTACTTCCATTTCTGACATCTTCTTATCACTTACTATGGCCAATTTAAAAGTATTTCTTTCTATGTCCCTGGTATAAATCAAGGAAGTTTTTGGATTATTTAAACTCCTCCACAGGGACTTCACTTAGTGAACCTCTCACATAGCACATGCAATCATGGGATATTAAAGAATACCCTTAATTTCAAGAGATATTGACCCAAACTCTTTTTGTTGAAACCCCCTCCCAATACTTAAAACCTCCTCCCCACCCCTTTTTATACCTCAATCCTTATAAACCACCCTACCCACCCCCACCTTAAACCTCTCATCCCCCCAATACCTGCAATATATTGGTTCGATTTTTGATAATTTTAAAACCTACAATATGAACTAACGTGATAGGATATTGGTCAACAAGTGAATCCCCCGTGAACTCCTCACTCGCGGGAGTAGATTCCTTGTCTTTTATAGGGACATCTTTTGCTTCCCCACATAACTGGCCATGAGCTCCTCTTTGGACTTCAAAACTGGGCTTGATTCTGAATTATCTACTCCTTTAAAAGAAGACTGAGTCACCTGTACAGATTTTGTTGGAACTAAAGCAACTCTTTTTAACTCGTCTGAAATCTCTTCACTTAAAACTCCACCATGTTGAAACAATTTGGCCTTTCTGTGTGACCCATCCTCATCCACTTCCATGCTTTCAACTTCAAAAAGACTCATTTTAAGCAAAATATTAGGACTCTCTATCACTTGAGATACTGCAATCGGTATAGTACTTGTATTTTCATCAGATCTTGGAATTTCCATAAATTGAAGCAAATTGGCTATCTCGCTCAAGCTTTCAATAACTTGGTGGTCAAATGGCTTGTTTTTGTTTTCCTGCTTTCTCAGGGAAATTATATGATGGGGATAATAATTTACCCTTTGCTCCTTTTGAAATTCCATGCTTTCCAACATTTTTTCTATAAACACCAGAGCACCTTTATTTTTGAAAATAAAAGAACCAACTTTGAGAGGGAATTTGATATTTGAAGATTTCTTAAAGGCCCCAAAGTGTTCTTCTTCTGAATGCAATCTTTGTCTCATAAACTCTAATGCAAAAATTCTGGGAGTAAGGAAAGCAGGTAACCTATATGGTTCTCCAGTAAAACCATATATTCTCAAAACTGTGGAATCCTTATACAGAAACCAATCTCCAACTCTATCCTTAGGTGAGGATTGCATCATGCATTTCATCTCTTCTAATACCTGGGGTAGCACTTCATCAAATAACATCTTGTATATTTCTGACATGATAGAATTGGAAAATTCAAACATGTTGATTTGCATGGGCAAATCTGTACAGAACATGATACTCAAAAACTGCAACTCGGTGACATTTGAACATAGCAACATGTTCAGTAAATAAGTCTGAAACTTGAAGAATCTGACCTTTGGAAATTCACTCAATTGAAGATGTATAGCTTCTGCGAAGTACTCGTCTAAACTGAGTACATGAACTGACTGAGACTCAGAACTCAATGAACTGATTTTTAATAGAAAACCTAAGATGACTTCATTTACATGACAATCATAATCTAGACCCAAGACTTGATAGATTAAGGACACAACTAGCTGAACTTCGTCTTTGAAAATGTGAACGGGATAGGGTAGAAAGAGACTGTCTAGTGATTGACCATTTTTAAGGATACTTGACAAGAATTTACAACGGACCTCAGTTTCACAATTTTTATACACCTCGGCTAAACAGATTCATTTACAGGTTCATGAATATCAGGGTAGTCATCAGGAAAGTTCAGGTTTTCACAGATGACCTTGGCATCAATTTTACACAGTATCCTAGACGTAGACTGACTTACGATAATTCTCTGAGAAGAAGAATAATTAACTGCGCACCATTCTGGGAACTCGGGAAAATGTAGGGTCTGTTCAACAGCAAAATAATATAAAAATGATTTACAGGCATTTAGGTTATCATTACCCTGCGAATTGTACTACCATAACCTCTCCTTGCTAACTGATACACTTCCCACAGAAAAAAAAGGGTCACACACTCCTCTGTCTCCGTCGACCAAGTTTTCTTCTTTATCATCCAAAATATGACTAAACCCTTGCTAATCTTTTCCTTTGTCCATAATTCAGACAACAACGGTGATTAGGTGGATGAATTTTGGGCGTCTGGGACTTACCTGTTACTGTGACTGTGTGTATTCGAGATTGACTATTGAGGTTGTTGAGCACGCAGGTCCTTTTCATTCGTCTGGCGCCAATAAAAAATAATTCTTGAACAAGTCAACTTTGTTTATATAGGACCCCACTCCGGAGACCCCCTTTAGTGGTTTTCACCAAACCGCTTTTGTCCGTGGAATGCACCACGAGTTGCCGCGTGTACTGTGGTTTGCATTCCGCCACCACCTTTTGTCTCCAACCACCATGCAACTTCCGGCTCTGGATCTGTCAACGACCGTTGATATATTTCACCTTTATTTCCCAGCCGTCGGATGAAGCAACATGTACCTTATTCCGCCGAGCTCCTTTGTTTTATCAAACGTGCAAGTCTACAGGGCAGAGTTCACAATGACCATAGATCTTATTGAGCCGGATCAGCGACCATTGATCTTCACATCTCGTCAAACACCCCATATATCCTTATCTTTCTCGCATCTTTATAAAGCATACACATTATAAGCCTTTGATCTCCATCTCCTCGTTTTACACCGTTGGATCTCGTGGTAATTCATCGCTTACTCGCCCTTTGTCATACCTTTATACTATAATATTTAACCAAAGTTTGACAAGTAATCATTATTTCCTTTTTATCATGGTCCCTTCGAGCCTCTGCTAGGTAGGGTTGTTAACAACTGGTTCCATCTGGGGATGATATCCTCCCTACGAGGTATCAAAGAACTTGTAGACCAGGTGCCTGTCTTTAATCTTTCACAGTAACTTCCAGAAAACTTATCTTTTTTTTTCATAAATATACATTTTTTACTTTTTATTTTTCAAAACGAATGGCATGCCTCCTGAATTTTAGGGCCTTCACCACGGGCTTCAAACACACTTGACCTATGACCCGTATCGACTTGTAAATAAAATAAATATTTACAGACTATAATACAAGTTTTACCCTCCTCCTTAGGACAGGTAATGTTTCAGATACCTTCCATTTACATGGTTACTTTCCAGAGGAACCCCATTCGAATATTCTAGCAGAAATGCGTTTTGTCCTCTGTATCCAGCAACAACATAAGGACCTACCCACATATGATCAAATTTCCCATGTTTGTCTTCTTTAGTAGCATCCCACTTAAAAACCAAATCATCAATCTGAAACTACTCTTCTTTGATTCTTCTGTCAAAAGTATTTTTCATTTTTTCTTAATGTAACTGCACCTTATCATAAGCCTTATTCCTTCGCTCTTCCAACTCAATAATCTGATTTATCCTCCTTTGCATGTGATTTGGTTCTTCTTGCTGATCCTGGAAATATCTCGTAACTGGAACACCTAACGACGCTAGAAAAACAACTTTGGTTCCATACACCAGCTGGAACGAAGACATGCCGATTGACCTTTTGGTACTAATCCGGTTGGCCCATAGAGCATACTTGAGTTTGGTGTGCCATGACTTTTTATTATCTTCCAACAGCTTCTTGATGATCCTTACTAGGCTTTTAATTGAAGATTCAGCTAACCCATTTCCCTGCGGATAATAGGAAGTTGAATGATTGAGACTTATATGATATTTGTGACAGAATTCAATCATTTTCTTGGACTTAAAGGCAGCTGCATTATCTGTTACTATTCTTTTGGGGCATCCAAATCGAGCCAATATGTTTTCCTCAAGAAAGTCCATGATTACAGTTTTAGTGGCTCTTCTGGTGGGAATCACTTCAATCCATTTTGTAAAATAATCCGTAGCTGTCAGAATCCATTTGTGTTGTCCTGACGAATTGGGGTTTATCTCGCCAATAAAATCCAAACCCCACTATTGGAAAGGAGCTTCTATTGTTATTGGATTTAAAGGAAGAGGAAGTACCTTTCTCTTGCCATCAAAAATTTGGCATTGATGACACCTACTGATTTCTTTATACACATATGAAAATAATGTTGGCCAATAATAACCTGGTCTTAGAATTTTGTTAGCAGTCACCTTCCAAGAATGATGTCCTCCACAATCTTCCTTATGAAATTCTTTGGCTGTTTGTTGAGCTTCATTTTCTAAAAGACAATTTAGTAATATTCCTCCGGGGTCTTTCCAATAAAGATATTTATTTATAATACAATATTTGGTAGCTTTCAATTTTATGGATCTCGCCCTTGACTTACTAAATCCTTCTAGTGCTTGTAAATTTCGAAGGACGTAAACAATATCAGAATACCATGGAGATGCCACAAAATCAGCCACTACTTCCACTTCTGTATCCAACTGATTAACCCGGTGAGATAGGAAATTGATTTGTAAAGCCTCATAGTTTGAATTAGCCATCATCTTTGCTAATCCTTGTTCCCTGACCAGCTTGGTAGGATTTATCTCTATGTCGTACTCCAGTAATGTAGCTATCCATTTTTCCCTTCTGCCTTCTGGATCAGGTTGTGTCAAGATTCCTTTTACTGCAGCCGTTGGAACATGTGCAATTATGTGTGAATGCAGAATATATACTCTGAAATCCTTCAATGATTTAACTAAAGCGTATGCTTGCTTTTCCATGATATCATATTTCAATTCCCCATCTGTCAACATTTTGCTAAAAAATGCTATGGGTTGTTCCAAGTTCTCATTATTCTTCTGTAATAAAACTGCTACTATAGTATATTCTGAAGCATATGAAAATACTGAGAAATATTTGGTAAAATATGGACTCACCAACACAGGAGCATCTGATATTTCTTTTTTGATTTCCCAAAAAGACTTTCTGGCTTCAGCATTCCATTTCACCTCATGACCCTTCTTCAACATATTTGTGATATTCATTAAGATCTCAGCAAAGCTTGGCACAAAACTTCTTAAAAAATTCACCTGCCCCAAGAATGACTGTATTTCCTTCTTACTCCTGGGCTCTCCTACTTTCAAAATTGCACTCACCCTCTCAGGATCAATTTTTATTCCATCCTTGGATATTATAGGGCCCAACAACTTTCCTTCCTCCAATGCAAAATTGGACTTCTTTGGGTTCAATGATATACCAAAATTCCTACACTTCATGAAAACTTTCTCTAGATGATGCAGATACTCCTTGTTAGATTTTGAATAGACTATGATGTCATCCATGTAGATTACCACAAAATTCCCAATTTCTCTTGCAAAAGCAATGTCCATAGCTCGCTGGAAAGTAGCTCCTGCATTCATTAGGACGAAAGGTATCTTTGCATACATAAAGGTGCCCCAAGGTGTAGTAAATGCAGTTTTCTCTTGATTATCAAGTAATACTTTGATATGATTATAGCCAAAAAAACCGTCCAACTACTTTCTGCAAAATATGATCCATCTTTCGCAAAGGATAATTGTCTTTCATAGAAACTTTATTTAAATTTCGGAAATCTACACACAGTCTAATTTCTCCATTCTTATTTCTAATAGGAACCAGATTCGCAACCCACTTAGAAAACCTTAGAGTTACAATGATCCTGGCATCAAATAATTTTTTAATTTCCTTCTCAATGATGGGAAGCAGCTTAGGATTTATCCTTCTGAGCTTCTATTTGAAAGGTTTCTCCCCAGGATTTATAGGAATAGTATGTTGTATGATAGAGGTATCATATTCCTTAAGGTCTTGATAACTCCAAGCGAAGACATCTGTATACTTTTTCATTAAATTCACATATTCTTCTTTTTATTTTTCAGGCAATTTCTTGGATACCTTTATAATCTTTGGATTCTCTTCAGTGCCAATATTCCTATCTTCAATAGCATTCTCAATAGGCTTTGCTTTGGGATTCTTGGCCACATCATTCTGATCAAAAAGTTTTTCCAAAGGAATCAAACCCCTTGGTATGAAATTATTTTTTAATTGAATAATATCTTTACCTCCTAAGGTTCCCTTCAACTTTTTAGTGCCTTCCTTTTCTTTTTCAAGCTCTTCATCATCTTGAAAGTTCTCACCATCATCATTTTCGGTGTCAATATGAGTATTTACAAATTCTCTTGATAATTCCAAAAACCTTCTGATCTGCATGTCGTCTTCAAATACCTGCCAATATTTGGAATTGTCAGGAATAGATGGTCTGTTCACAATGTCCACCTGATATTCTTTCTGACCAGCAATAGGGGTTTTGAATTTTCCAGCAGCTATTGCCAAAGAATCTGCCACCATATTTTCATGCCTGGAAACCACTTGAATCGTGTGCTCTGTGAAAAAGTTACCAATCATATCCCACACTTCATTCCTATAGGCCCTCATCCGGGGATGCTTGGTCTGATAACTGTCATTCACTTGGTTTATCACCAATTCTGCATCTCCAAAAAATTTTATCCTTTGCGCTCCCAAATTTTTCAAAGCATGTAACCCGAGTAATAAAGCTTCATATTCTGTTATGTTATTTGTGCATTCAAATGTTAATTTATATGATAAATATTTGAAATCCCTAATAGGAGAAATTATATACACACCGGCTCCAGCACCCAGTTTTGTAGTAGATCCATCAAAATACGTAGTCCATAAACCATCCCTTTTTTGTTTTGTCTCCAAAGCATCTTGTTTCTTCAACTCTTCTTTTTTATCTTATTCGGACTTCTCCTGTAGTGTGGCTCCTAGATCAAATGGGACAGTATCATTGAAGAAAATGGAAGACCCCAAATCAGTATCAACAACATATATATGATGAATGTCAGGTTTATCTTGACTACTCACTACGTAAGGAGTTCTTTTTTAACTATATAACCTTCTGCTCCCATCTTGAACATGAATAGTAGCATATGACATATCCATTTGTAAACTACCTTTTAACTTCGAAGTCCAAGATCTTGACAACAATACCCCAAATTTAGGTGGAATACTACCACATCCATGACTATACTTTTAGATGGAAACTTGTTCAGAGTCACTACCATATCTTTGATCAAACCAAGGAATTTTACTCTTTTAGAGTCAAAAGAATACAAATCTTTATAGGGCCTTGTCATTTCTAGTCCCAAACTTTCAACTACTCCCTTCGGCATTAAATTATGTGATGCTCCTGAGTCTAACATAGCATTATGGACCACCATATTATGCACATTCAAACTCAAATAGAAAGGAGGGACCTCTTCATTTTCTAAATTTTCAACCTTTTACCCAAATGAAATAGCAGGATTATCATCATTCAAATCTAAAATATCAGATTGTGATTCCCCTTGACCTTTGACCATTCTTGTTATAGTGTCTCTATATTCACTGTTTCTCAACAACTCGTAAAATGGAACATAAATTTTTAACTTTGAAAGCTCATTTTGCAAATTAAAACCGGGACCAACCCTTTCTACATCAATTAGGGCCACTTGATTCATTCTTTTGTACCTTTGTATCTCATTTTCAACTTCTTTATTTACAAGAGACTCTTTTTGCACCTCTTTTCCCTTTTCAACATTTAGGGAACTCATGGAAGGCTGATTTGGATTCGCCTTCCCTTTATTTATAAAAACCTCCCTGTTTCTCAATCTGATTTTCCTCTGCACATCATCCATAGCATGTAAATAACCCCTTTGATACTGCTATGTCTCCCTTTCAAATTCTTCACTTCCACCTCCCTGTTCAAAGACGTTATGTTTTTCTTTAGTAAGATATATTTCTGAATCCAATTCTCCAAAAAGATGAATTTCATTTTCAGCAGGGTCTTCTTCATTAGCAACATAATTTTCAGGGAATGGTGGTCGAATTTGCTGTTCTTCCTGATTTCTTGGGTTTCTTATGTCTCTCTTCCTATTTTGTGGAAGAACGGGAGGATTTGGTCTTCTAAAATTGGGGTTCCTAATTTGAGGGTCTGCTTGTTCTTTGTTGAACCCCCTATTGTCCATAGTTAATCTATCCATCAATTTTTCCATCGTTTTCAACATCATTTCAAATTTGACATCATTAGTAGAGGAAGAAGCAGAAGGAGAATTTTCATCCTTTTTCCTCTGATCAATATCTCTATGTTTCATTTTTCCACTCGCCATCATATTTACTTCTACTTCCAAAGCATCTATAAACATTGCAGCAAGGGTTGCTGATTTCCTTTCTCTTAATGAGAATGCAAAATCATTGTCAAAGGTTCCAGCATAATGCAATTTGGCAGTGGCCATAGAAGGTTTTATATCTTCCATAATGGAATTATAAACCCTCATGAACCTGCTAGAGAATTCATGGATAGATTCAAAACCTCCCTTTTTGAGACTGTTGTACTGAGACAAGAGTTGTAGAGGATTCTGTTTATCATCCCACCTATCTAGAAATGCATTCTGGAAAGCCTAAAAATTCATTATAGACCCATCTAGCAGATCTTTAAACCATTTCTTTTCCTCACCTGACAAACTTTGAGCAAACAACCGCATTTTGACATCTGGATAATCAACTTCTTCTAAGTCAATGAAATATTCAAACTTGGCAACATGTTGTTTTGTGGTTATGTCACCTTCTCCATCAAACAAAGAAATTCTTTGGGAATAATTCTGAGGAAGGTCATGTAATAAAACAGGCAAAACGCAAGGGAGCAAATCTGGCTGCCATTGGTGTAGGCGGGGTNGTCACCTTCTCCATCAAACAAAGAAATTCTTTGGGAATAATTCTGAGGAAGGTCATGTAATAAAACAGGCAAAACGCAAGGGAGCAAATCTGGCTGCCATTGGTGTAGGCGGGTTTAAAGGCACTGAAGACTTTTGATTATTTTGAAAGGCATATGTTTCAACTTTTGTAGTTTGTTGTAAATCTCTCCAGAGGGAATCCAGTAAATAAGATTCCAATCTACGGGAATCAAACTCAGTATTCTTCAGATCAGACTCATATTTAGTTTTCAACAAAATCCTTCCAACATTAACTTCCCATTCTGGATCAATAGGAGAATCTTGAGAAGATGATGTACCAAACAAAGGAAAACCTAACTTTTCTTTATCTTTTCTCTAAAATAACTTTTCCAGGTCTTCAATACTTTTTAAAACTTTGGTATTAGAATTACCTCGCATGTGTCTTCTCGAAGACAAAATGACTCCTTAGGTTCTGAAAAAGTTTTACAATGAGGTCGCCAGGGAAAATATACAACCTTTCTACTGGTAAAAATTCCTATTGCCCACAGAAATCTTTCATCAACTTTGTCGTTCTCCCCGGGGTAGATGTGCACTTTCGTTCCTTGGCAACAGCACCAATTTGTTAGTACTCAAAATGTACCTAGGTTGTAAAAGATAAATTCCAAGGTAACAACAAAACCACTTTTAGAAAGAAATCGGCTTTTCCTTCCAGAGAGGGATCTCTCAAATACAGATTTAACAAGGCCAGATATAATTCAAACACTTAAAAATTGTATAAAAGGTCGAAACAACAAGTAACCATTGGGCAATGGAGTCACATACACATAAAGATATCACAAAGACATATGCATGAGATTTTGTCAAAGGAAACATAACCATTCCATCACAGTCATTCATTTAGTTTGGGTGAGATAGAAGAAACAAGGAATAGTCCATTAATACAGAGCATCAAAGATGAGTTCTATATTAACTTTAGTAGAAACATTCATAAAATATCTGAAACGATGATCAGAGCATAAACAATATGAATTCTAACCATTCAACACTATGCTTTAGATATGAAGAAAAACAGAATGAAGTGTTACACTGGAAAAATGATCACAGAAAAAGAGAAATACGGACTGCAATGTAAATGATGCAGGAATATCTGATAACTCTTATGCATTCGCTTTGTTATTCAAAAAAATATGTCTTCAGAAGAAACAGTCAACAACAAGATGGGTTCCAACCCCCATCATATAAAATAGATGCATTTATATACATAAAATCATTTCATCTTCCAAGAATATTTTATAACTGAATAACCGGCTTAATCAAAGTCTTGTACTTATATTCTTAACTCCTAGGAATAAACTACTAGCTTCGATCCTAACATATCATTAAGTTAAAATCAACTTGGTAACATGGCCTCATCTAAGTAGCTCCTCAGCGTGCAACACCTGTCTTCATGAATGAAGGATATACTTCGTTTTTTTGAATCTTTCTATGGCTCTCCATTGCTCCACGCTTGGAATATCATATTCGATCATCTCGCGAATGGACACCTCCATCTCCATGTAGGCTTCATAAGACACCTTATGCAACTTTCCCCTGATGATTAGGAATTCCTGTAGTATCTCAAAATCTTTCGTCAACTTATCCATGATGACTTTTCCTGTCAGCCCCGTTTCCAGATCGTCAAATTTGGAATGATCCATGCGGCTTTGTACCAACAGGTTGTGATAGTGCTCTTGAGAAAAAATTCATCCCTCTTCATCCCAAAAGGAAGGAAACTCATCTTCGAAAGTTCTTTGAAAGCATGTTTGAAGTCATTAACCTGTGCTATCATTTCATCAGCTTTGTCCTGGACTGCCTTCATTAGATGATGCTTATGGATAAACGTTTTGGCCCACATTGCCATCGCTATCCTGTCCTTTACGCCTATATCATGCAACTTTTGGTATGTTAATGAATTTAGGAAGTTTAACGCATTCTGGGATGTGGCAAGGGGTTTCCTCTCCATAGTTTCGTTTACTAACTTCAGTCTTTGATTGGTCAAATTGATCAATATGCTTTGATCATCAATGAAATTTAAAGAGTGCCTGAATTTAGTAATTTCTATGGATAATGTATCCCAAATTATGTGCTTTGCTCCCTGGAGAGGACCCTTCCCGATGTTTCTTTCCTTCAATTCATTAAATTTATTTTGTAGCTGATTTCTATCTTGCAATATTTTATTTTTATTTTCAGTAACTTTGGCCAGCTCGGATTTGACTTTTTCATTTTCCACCTTTAATTCTCTTATTTCTTCATCCTTCAAGCTGACTTGGGACATAGGAACTAGTAAGTCATCTGCAGAAAAATCGTTTAATGGTTTCTCAATATTCACAATGGACAGGTCTTCATCAGTGGGAGTTTGGCTCATCAACTCCTCCATAATCTCTTTTTCGTCGATTTGGTCCTTTTTCAACAGGGAGATTTGGGATATTAGCTCATTCCGTTTTGTTTCCCATTTGTATTTTTCCTCTTGTAATTTGACAGCTCTTCCTTTATGCTCCATCATCTCCAGGTGAATTTTTTCTTTCTCTTCTTGTAATGATAATAATTCGGATGATTGAACATGTTCAGTGCTTGGGATCTTCAACCTTTTCTTCAAAACCTGGAGGGCGTTGTCCTTTTCTTCTAGAAGTCTTTTGATTGCCTGGGTGTTATCTCTTTCATTTCCTGAGTTGATAATGTCTGCTTGTAGCTTTTTAATTTTAATAGCATTGGCCTTATTTTCAACTTTCTCATGTTTTAACTGAACCTCTAACTTGTCTACCAAAATTTGTAACTTATTAACTCTCATCATAGCATGCAACAAATATGAATAAATAATGTCACCTGTTTTCTTATGTAACTGTATTTTATCTGGTACACTAATCTTGTCCAATCTTACTTCCATTTTTGACATCTTCTTATCACTTACTATGGCCAATTTAAAAGTATTTCTTTCTATGTCCCTGGTAGAAATCAAGGAATTTTTTGGATTATTTAAACTCCTCACTCGCGGGACTAGATTCCTTGTCTCGTCTAGGGACTTCTTTTGCTTCCCCACATAACTGGCCATGAGCTCCTCTTTGGACTTGAAAACTGGGCTTGATTCTGAATTATCTACACCTTTAAAAGAAAACTGAGTCACCTATACATATTTTGTTGGAACTAAAGCAACTCATTATAGGAATTTTGGGGTTTAAATGGGCCTCCTATGGAAAATAATAAAATAATAGTTAAAATAATAAAATAATATTGATTAATTTTGGAGGAAAAAAGAAAAAACTACTTTTTGTGTTCGTATTTTCGACATATCTCCTTGTGTTTTTATTCAAAGTTCGATCGGGAGAGCTCGTTGGATGCGGAATTTGATTCCGCATCCAACGAGTACCCACACTACATACTTTTGATGGACCCCGCTACCCCAAAAACTTGAAATACCTGAAAAATGTGATGATGATGTCATCATCACATTTTTTCAGGTATTTCTAGTTTTTGGGGTAGCAGGGTTCGTCAAAAGTATGAAGTGTGGGTACTCGTTGGATGCAGAATCAAATTCCGCATCCAACGAGCTCTCCCGATTGAAATTTGAGTAAAAACACAATGAGATATGTCGAAAATACGAACAAAAAAAGTAGTTTTTTTAATGACAAATATGTCAATTCAACCATTATGGTTGACTTATTTTATTGAAATTCTATTGGTTCTTGAATTCCAACTCACAAAAACTTATTTTGGCACGTTTTCTTATAAGGCCCATTTTAGACCCCAAATTTCCTCTAATGCTGTTTAACTCATCTGAAATCTCTTCACTTAAAACTCCACCATCTTGAAACAATTTGGCCTTTTTGTGTGAACCATCCTCATCCACTTCCATGCTTTCAACTTCAAAAATACTCCTTTTAACCAAAATATTAGGACACTCTATCACTTGAGATACTGCAATCGGTATAGTACTTGTATTTTCATCAGATCTTGGAATTTCCATAAAATGAAGCAAATTGGCTGTCTTGCTCAGGCTTTCAACAACTTGGTGGTCAAATGAATTGTTTTTGTTTTCCTGCTTTCTCAGGGAAATTATATGATGGGGATCATAATTTACTCTTTGCTCCTTTTGAAATTCCATGCTTTCCAACATTTTTTCTATAAACACCAGAGCACCTTTATTTTTGAAAATAAAAGAACCAACTTTGAGAGGGAATTTGATATTTGAAGATTTCTTAAAGGCCCCAAAGTGTTCTTCTTTTGAATGCAATCTTTGTCTCATAAACTCTAATGCAAAAATTCTGGGAGTAAGGAAAGCAGGTAACCTATATGGTTCTCCAGTAAAACTATATATTCTCAAAACTGTGGAATCCTTATACAGAAACCAATCTCCTACTCTATCCTCAGGTGAGGATCGCATCATGCATTTCATCTCTTCTAATACCCGGGGTATCACTTCATCAAATAACATCTTGTATATTTCTGACATGATAGAATTGACAAATTCAAACATGTTGATTTGCATGGGAAAATTTGTACAAAACATGATACTCAAAAACTGCAACTCAGTGACGTTCGAACACAACAACATGTTCAGTAAATAAGTCTGAAACTTGAAGAATCTGACCTTCTAAAATTCACTCAATTGAATATGTATAGCTTTTTCCAAGTACTCGTCTAAACTGAGTACATGAACTGACTGAGACTCAGAACTCAATGAACTGTTTTTTAATAGAAAAACTAAGATGACTTCATCTACATGACAATCATCATCTAGACACAAGACTTGATAGACTAAGGACACAACTAACTGAAATTCGTCTTTGAAAATGTGAACAGGATAGGGAAGAAAGAGACTGTCTAGTGATTGACCATTTTTAAGGATACTTGACAAGAATTTACAACGGGCCTCAGTTTCACAATTTTTATACACCTCGGCTAAAACAAATTCATTTACAGGTTCACGACTATCAGGGTAGTCATCAGGCAAGTTCAGGTTTTCACGGATGACCTTGGCATCAATTTTACACAGTATCCTAGACGTAGACTGACTTACGATAATTCTCTGAGAAGAAGAATAATTAACTACGCACTATTCTGCGAACTCGGGAAAATGCAGGGTCTGTTCAACAACAAAATAATATAAAAATGATTTACAGGGATTTAGAATATCATTACCCTGCGAATTGTACTTCCATAACCTATCTTTGCTAACCGATACACTTCCCACAGATAAAAAAGGGTCACACACTCCTCTATCTCTGTTGACCAGGTATTCTTCTTTATCATCCAAAATATGACTAAACCCTTGCAAATCTTTTCCTTTGTCCATAATTCAGACAACAACAATAATTAGGTGGATGAATTTCGAACGTCTGGGACTTACCTGTTATTGTGACTGTGTGTATTCGAGATTGACTATTGAGGTTGGAGAGCACGCAGGTCCTTTTCATTCGTCCGGCGCTAATAAAAAATAATTCTTGAACAAGTCAACTTTTTTTTTTATATAGGACCCCACTCCGGAGACCCCCTTTAGTGGTTTCTACCAAACCGCTTTTGTCCGCGGAATGCACCATGAGTTTCCCCGTGTACTGTGGTTTGCATTCTGCTACCACCTTTTGTCTCCAACCACCGCTCAACTTCCAGCTCCGGATCCATCAACGACCATTGATATATTTCACCTTTATTTCCCACCTGTCGGATGAAGGGACATGTACCTTATTCTGCCGAGCTCCTTTGTTTTATCAAACGTGCAAGTCTACAGGGTAGAGTTCATAATGACTGTAGATATTATTGAGTCGGATCAGCGACCGTTGATCTTCACGTCTCGTCGAACACCCCATATATCCTTATCTTTCTCGTATCTTTATAAAGCGGACACATTATAAGCCTTTGATCTCCATCTCCTCGTTTTACACCGTTGGATCCCGTGATAATTCATCGCTTACTCGCCCTTTGTCATACCTTTATACTATAATATTTAACCAAAGTTTGACAAGTAATCATTATTTCCTTTTTATCATGGTCCCTTCGAGCCTCTGCTAGGTAGGGTTGTTAACAGTGGTCAAGATATTACCTTCTATCTCAACCATCATAGCCTGATGGTTTTCCTGTCAGACATTCAAGGATGCATAAATATGTAGTGTTCCAACTATGTCCTCTATCGTTGGTTCTTCTTATAAGTTGTGTAAGACCCCATTGGTCTTGTTCTTATAATCTTGGGCATAATGAGGCCCACTGCATTTCTAACATTTTATTTGTAGTGTGGTAGCATCGACTCCCCCAATTGCTATTGGCTTGTTACCATTTGGAAATGGTACATATGGCTTCATATCTGATTTGTCGAAGTTCTTGTCCACTGGAAAACTATTGTTTTGTTTTCTGTATGGGGTTTGGTTAAAACCCATTTTGTGATTGTCAGATAATTTCTTAGACCTATCTCTATTTATTTTGAGGTTCTCTTGCCTCACCTTCCCATGCTCATAGCAAAGCCTAGCTTTGTGCAATGTGGTGTCCAAGGTTTTAGGCACGTCAAACTCAATCTTTTCCCAAAAGTTGGGAGGAGGACATCCTAAAAACTGTTGGGTCTTTACCTTTTCGTCCTTGATGTATGAAACATAATGTAATACATCTAAAAATATGTTAATAAAAGAATCCATATTCATGGATCCCATATGTAACTCGTGAAAATATTTCACCTTTCTGTTGAAGAATCTTTCTGACATATACTTTTCTTGAAAGATATTGCAGAATTTACTCCATCGTATTTCTCTTACCTCATCTTTCTTGGTATGCTTCAAGTCTCTCCACCATCTTGTTTCTTTTCCATTTAAATTATAGATGGCCAGTTGAGCCTTCATTTCACTAGAGTAGTTATGAACTCATAAATATTTTCTCATACCCAGCAACCATTCTTCAATTCTCTCCCCTGTGTTCACCTCTTCTTCATAGGTCGAGGCTCTTACTTTCATAAACTCCCCCTGAATATTGTTGTCACTTCTTTGTTTCTTTCTGCATGTAGAAGAGAGTCATTACTGGAAGGACTATGATAATATCCTTCCGGAGGTTCAACGGTATGTTCCTCTTTCCCTTCTTCTCTTGGGATGCTGTCCCATTTATTATAAGGTTCCTACTTGAACCTTTTTGTGTAATGAGTGTTTTTTCCCTGTGGGCTTCCTCCCGTCATGTTTCGCAGCAATGCTTCATTAATTGCTTGTTGTTCGTTTGTTTCATTCAGACTATCCTATCTGAGTCTTTGCAAGTCTGCTTGAAGAGTTTGTATGGTTTTCATTAGATTAGAATTCAGTTCCACCACCATTTCTGCTTCTTGGGTGGGGGTATTCAATTTCCCTTACCAGCTTCCATCTTCTTCATCGTTCATGATCTAAACTGTTCTTTTAAAATTCCTGAAATTCCAAATTTTTTAATAACAGGAAAAATTTCTGTTAGTTAAAAAAAATTAAAACTTGCTTTATTTTTCTTGCAACAAATGTTTGGTACACCCATTTGGTGTCTTAGTTTTTAAACTGGGCTCTGATACCACTTGTAATGTCCCCAAAAATTGAAATTTTTATTTATTTATTAGGCTAGTCAAAACTACTTATACTAGACATTATTTGAACTTGGGGAATGTGTCGTACTGTATTCATACTATTGTAGCATCATAATATGTTCTTACATCCTACTTCCATATTTTTACATGTGATTATTCTTGTATTTAGTTACATTGTCATAATGTTGATTACTATGTTGTTTTATGGTTATGCATTTATGTGTAAGTTAGTTATTTGATTACATACTTCATTGATTATAACATGTGCTTACTATCGTATATATGATTCTAACTTAACTTTGTCCTTAGAAACAAAGGGGTGGAGTGGTGGGACTAGTTTCCCTTGTAACCACTTGCAAAGTAACAATTTCTACTTGTTACATCTGGCTTACTTAGTTCTCACAAGCCAATGTATTTTTGTCCCATTTTCATGCAAGTGCACTTGGCAACGAAAAACTTGTTTATAAAGCTTAACAGACAGTGACGACTATTTTAGTCACTAGTGCTCAACTTTGCACATCTATCCTAGTGACATTACGAAAATTTAGTATCGTTATTATTATGGACTTTATGATAGTGACGTGGTCACTACTGCACTTATTAATTGCATGACAGAGTCTTATTATGGTCTTAGAGAATTAAGGCTTTAGTCCTGCTCTAACATAGATTTAATGTATGGTTTTCATGGTTGGTATAATACATTTGTACAAACCTTGGCTTAAAGCATACCATGGCATATTTCATATTTCATGGACTTATGGCTTAAATCCTAAGTAATTCGATGCACAATATGGGGTTTATGAATTTGTAAACAAGGTTTGATATGGTGATAAGAACCATAGGTTTATGGGTTTTTGTAAATGGTGATGGAGTCTAGGGCGGCGACATGAATGCGCCTTGGGATGTGTGGCAACCAAGATAAGGGCTTGTCATATGCGATATTTTGGGTTATTCACATCCTTGCTTCTTGTGCTCTGCTCCTGTGCGGTGTGAAGGAATGTGATTTCGATGGCTTAACAGGTATGTAGATGGTCTGGGTTTGCAGCATCGTCTGCTTATTTAGTTTGGATATTTTCATACTTCTCACCGTGACATTGCTTTGTGGTTGCAGGTTGCAGGGTGTGGTAAAATGAGTGTGGGTCATAGCTCATGGGAAAGTCATGGGAAAATCCATACCCATTTGGGTAAGCCTACTTGTACAAGTGTTTACTTGTTCCCTCATTGCTTCATGGTTAATATAGGGTCATTTCTTGTCATGGGTTTGGATGCTTGGCTCTGGTTTTCTAATGGATGCATTTGGGATGGGGCCTGACTGTAACTTAATGGGTACTGCATTTTGTAATGCGATAGGCTTGGGGTTTTTCTTGTTGGGGTTTCAATGCCTTCGGGCATGAACTTTAAATGTATTGGGATTTATTAATGGGTACTCTGTGAAACAAAAAGGGCCTACGTAACTCTTGATAGGCTTTGTGTATTTGTAAATAATGTTTGATTAAGTTACGCGGCAACACCATTGCTTGCATTGGTGCAATGGCCGAGTTTGAATGAATTTGAAACTTCTTAAGGGTTTTGTAACGCCTATGTTTATAAATATAAACAGTGAATGCATACTTTTGTTAATTTCATGGTTTATAATTATTAAAGGACTGTGTGGAATCGCATTCACTTGTTTGAATTATTATGTGGATAATGTTTTGACAGTGTTGATGGTTTTGGGGGCAATGCCGCCTATGGTATTGGCATTCCCCGCCATCGTAGCGGTGATAGCGTATTGTATTCATTCTTATTGTTTATGTTTATGATGCGTATTAAAATATATGAGGGTCGACGGTGGGTGTAACCTTTCATTAGAAAACATCATTGTTGTTATTTTGTTGATAGGGTTTATAGCCTTAGTAATTTTATTTGACTGTTTGGTTATGAAAGAGGTCAAGGGACATAGGTTATAGCATGTATATTTTCAATGGGTCTTTCAACCTCTGTGTAGAGATTTTATTTTTTATTTACAGCATGCGTATATGTAATATAACGTAGCTTTTGATTAGTGGAAAAATTATGGCATGAGGTAGAATTTAAGAATCGAATCCTACAGGATTCATCACTGTGGTTTTGTAAAAGTAAAATAGACCCTATAGGAATCGATCCTGGGTCATTTACAGAGATGAGGTTTTAAATTTATATGGATGCGATTTGGGCTTAAATGGCCATAGGAATTGATACTGTGACCTCTGTGTAATTATATTTATATTTTTAATACATGCTGTGCATATCATTATGGTTGATTTTATATGTTGGGATTTTGTTATGGCATACAATTTATAATATGATTCATAGATATTTTTATTTGTTATATTTGTAATGGATTATTTATGTCGATGATTGGTTTACTGTATTACAAATTCGTGGATGTAGTTGGTAATAATAATAATATATGGTTGGATTTAATTATGGACTAATAGTGAAGCATAAATCATGGACCATTAGATGGTCTTGATACTTGGTCTATAAATTTCATGTATGATAATATTTGACTAATGAAGAATGATAATTTTTATCCTTGTTCTCAGTAGGAATATGTTTATACAGACCCTCAGAGCTATTTGTTGATTTTTATCTTAGCTTTAATATTTTGAAGTTATGATTATTCTTAGATATAAAATATTGAGTTTATAATATTGGTTAACTGCATTTTATATTTATAGTTTGTTTAAAGCTTAATCTGAATTAGTCTTTTACTTCTAAACATAGCTTTGCTGGAAATATGAAATCTTCCAGTAGAGTACATAGGTAAACAAACACATAGGCTCGGTTAGAATAATTCCTAGGTATTAGGGACCCAAATTTAAGCCGTAAATGAAAATACAGAAGTAAAACTGAAAGAACAAAACCCTTGACAATTCTTACACGAGAATTAAATTATAGCCTAGGGTTTATAATTAAAATGTAAACCCTTACAGAATTTGACTGGAAAACAATGGTACATAGGGTTAGAAATATAATATAAACACTTGTATAATCTAATTAGCAAGTATTCTACATAATGAAATAGGAAGTCAAGATCTTTATCCCTAAAAGGTGAAGCTATTCCAATGGCTAAAACCTGCACATTCAATTAACCAACATTAACAATTCACAGGTAGATCTGACCTCTGTATAGATGACCGAATCACATGGAAACTACCACGTTGCATCCAACCATGACCCGGAACCATTCCTGGTTTTAATCCAGATCCCCACGAGTTGGTTCCAATATGCAAGAAGCTTAGAGCTCCTAAGGTAAGGCTTCCCTAACTGGTATATCAGATATGGATAAGTTCTCATTTTTTCTCTTAGGGAAATGTTCTCCAAGAACTCTCTTGAGAATAATCAAGAAGAACATGACTCTAGAAAGATGGAAGAGATCCCCAATCCTCTCTTTGGCTTGGGACTTCATAGACAAAAATTTCAGTCAAAGGGGTAGTTAAATCAAGAATCATTTGATTTCTTTTTATAACCATTTTTTTATTTAATTTAGGTACTTTTAATATTTTAACTTAGGAAATTTTGACTAGTTCCTAATTGGACTTTTGTAGGTATTATAATATTTAATTTTCTATTAGTAATAATAATAATAGATGGAGTTTTTCCTTCTTTCTTACATTATTAATATTATTACTATGCTTACTCTTCATACATACCATGTATAAAATATATAATAATATATTATTTTTTAACATTTGTCTTAGGGTATCACAAATTGTGATCCCTAAACTTATGACACTTTCTTCATTAAGGTCATCAGGTAGATGGTTAGGTCTACTAGTCTAGGAAACTCTAAACATCCTTGCATGTTGGATTCTCTCATATAACATGATAGTTCTTGAGTACTTGATGAGAATACAAAAATTCAAAATTTCATTTAATGACTTATAAATAAGTCATGCGATATCGAATTTTTTCTCAAGTTATTTTCACTCAACATAATTAATTCTTTTCACTAACTCCTAGTCCTTATCCAGAGCCCATACTCAATGCCATAAACAAGGAGTTACAAAATTAGTGCAATTTCAGCGCTCCTCGCTTAACACTAATGCTAGGATGTACTTGTAGGATACACCTAGGGATAGAATGGCTAAGGATTCGATGTTCTATAGCTTATGCTCAACATCAACATATAAGGCTCTAAGGCTTATGTCCAACACTTCCAATTATCTTTTCATGAGTTCCATAGCTTCACACTTAACACAAATGTCTCGAAACGCATGTGCTCAAGAGCTTCTCGCTCAACACAAAACATCTCATCAATCATGTGCTTCAGGGTCCATTCCCAACACAAGCAAACATATACATATATCATATGGAATTGTCTCACACCCAGTATATCAAATAAATCATTATGTTCATATGCAGTGGGGTATTTGAACCAGTATATCAAAATAAAAAATCAAGGTAACATCGTAATAAATGGGTCTCATGCCCATAAGTGTTAGGTCCAAAATTTTGGACATTACAAAACCCCTAATTCGAGAATCACTACAGCACATTCCATCAGCCATACTAAAAACGAAATCCCCAACCATGGAGGAATGAAGCAAACAACGCAAATCGTGAGGGAGAAATTCCCCAGCTATCTCCAAATGCGTGAGGAAGAAAATGCATGAGTGAATAATGGATTGGGAATTCCTTTCCAAGAATTTACTTTCCCAAGAAGCCAAAAAAACGTTTTCCAAAAATGGGTGACTTACCAAATTCGAATTTGACCTCCATACCTTTCTCATCCCAAGGAAATAACTTCCTTCACCAACTTTAGATGATTGGGCATGAAAGACAAAAAGGGTAGTTGACAGCTTTATGAGTTTTCCCATTAGACATTTGTTTTTTCCCCGTTGGATCAAGGGTTTGATTATTCCCCACCTATTCCTTGTGAAATCATGCCCCCATCTTTTAACGTTGCGGCACATAGCTAGTTTTGGTATTTTTATTAATTTTCATTTTATATGATGTTTGAAATATATTGTGGCTGACTAGCACATAAACCATTGACATCGATTTTAATCACTGATACATAAGAGACTAAATCCATGGTGGGCCCTTTGCCTTGACCTCCACACCATGATCAAATAAAAATATTTACATCATATGCAATTTAATACCATGGGATCAAAACTGGGGTGTTACACTTTCAGAAGGGCTTACCACTTCAAGGTTGCGCATGCCACCTGCAGAGGCCATCAAGCCACGATTCAAGCCACCCATGTCACCTGCAAACCAAAGAAACAGGAACCATGAGAAGTATGCCAAACCTCAAAAAGAAGCAAACAAAAATTATAGTGTTGCAAATAACATCAAGAGCATACTTTCCAAGAGAAAGGGAAGATCATTGCACCACGAAGCATAGCTCCCGAGAGCTCAAAAACACACAGACAACCAGAGGGAAAACATAATGAATTGCACAATGACTATACCTAGCATATGAGGTTCTTTTCCCACTTTTTCCCAATATAAATTAAAGCACCACCCTGTCCTCTACTACCCATGAAATCAAAACCCATAGGTCCATAGTCAATATCACTATGATTTTGCATAGTCCACCACCCTAGCATTAAACCCATAAAAAAACCTCCAATACAACGTTATGCCAAGTCTTATGGCATATGAAATATGCTAGAAATCATTTAGGATTACCCCATATATTTTTAAGGAACTTTTACAAGGTTTTTCCATGGCATATGGATCATTCCTTAAACCCTAGGTATTTCACAATAAAGTTTACAAATTAATCATTATAAACAATCAAAATGGATAAGGTTTCATAACCTTAAAACATAATGACGACCATAAATATTTAAACCATACACTTTAGACTCTGCATAAACTTAGAACGTAGGCACAACTAAGACAAGAATTTATTCCTCTTATCTCCAGCTTTGAATACGATAGTGTAGTGTAGTTATCACGATGTAGAATGTTATTACTTTCCATGGTCATAGATAGAATTCTCCAACAAAGTAACCTGCACAAAAGTGTAACTTTCCATTAATTTGCAATGAACCAAGTAAGCCCCGTAAAAGCAGAAGGAACCTTTTTATCTCTTCGAGTGGTCCCTCAAGGGATACATCCCTGTGACTTCACCCTTTGACATTTAAAGGTAAGTCAGATATTTTAATAAATAAAACCATAAACGAAAAACAAAAGATACAAATAGGAAGTAAAACATAACTGAACCGACATATACAAATGTATGTTATTAGTAAAGACAAGCCGAGTAATCATATAAACAAATCCAGGTAGCATAACCACATCACATAAATAGATAGTCATTATATAGGAAAATACATAAAAAGGGAAGGGCAACTTATGACACTTAGATTTAGTAAAAAATGATAGATACATTCTGAAAAAGATAAAACAATGTCCTAGAAAGGTAGCATTTAACTAGCCTACAACTATTTTTTTTAATTTTCGAATTTTGGGGACATTACACGGGCTCACCTTTAGGACTTCTAGATCACTTGCATGTTGGAGCCAGCTCGGAGTGATCCAAATTAGAACCATGAACAATTTTGGGTCATGTTTGGGAGAAACACGGTAGTTCCAAAGTTACCTGGTTATCAGTTCTAAGGTCAGAAATAGCTAGGTTTTTATTAATTCTGGGTGTTTAAAGTGTGCAGAGTCTTTTAGCGATTAACAAAGTTGCATAGTTGCAGGTAATAGGTTTCTACATTTCCAAGTTATTTTAATTATGTTTAGATGTTGTAATTACATCCATTATGCTTTGGATTAACATCTGTAATTTTACTCTCCAGTTTGGATACACGCTTCAGGTTTATTTTATTAGATTAGTTAGAAATACAGTCTTTAATTGTTAAACAGATTCTAGGGTTAAATTCCTATTAGAGTTGCATTAAACTAGTTTCAAAATTTTATGTTATGCGTTAAGTTTTAGTCTAGATTCAACCCTTAGTTTTTCTAAATCAATTTAACAACCAGGCCTCTTTCAACATATTGAAAATAAATCCCACATCACAACTCAGGCCTCATTTTAAAAAAACAGAGTAAGCAAAAAATAAAATCCTTAAGAATAAAATTATAGAGAATTTTGTAAAGGTCTACGACCTCATTAAAATAAACCAGATATTAAACAAAACTAAATCCATAAATCAAATATTAAATAAACTATGCTTATACAATAAACCAAATATTAAACATATTTATAAACATAAACTAGGGATCAAATCCCTTAAACAACTAAGACACAAACTAAAATGCAAACACTGGAATATTAAATTTTCCAGCAACGAAGAATACCAATACATATAACCTATCTACACAAACATTATAATAAAATATATTAAAAACAAAACCATAATTGAAATATCAAAACCCCAGATCGAATCTCATATGCTCCGGCTAGGAGCGATAAACAAATATTAAATAAATAATCAACATAAATGATATCTTATCCATCTAAACCCCGGATCTAACGTCTTAAGATCTCTATGAGAGTGTCTAAATAATATTTAACAAATACTAAACACAAAATAGTAAATCAACTATCCTGACCCAAGGTCGAATCCCTTGAGCACTGGTTGGGGAGCTTTGGGGTTATTTACCAATGATAATAACCAACGCATAATCACATATCAAATCTCATGAAGCTTCGGGTGGGATAATTAATAAGTTATATAAATAACAAACATAAAATAATACACCCACTATCAAAATCACATATCGAATCCATAAACAATCACCATCTATCTGTCCATAAATAATATAAAATATAAACCCAAAAACACAGACTATGCCATATAGGAAATCTTGGGCCACGCCATTACATTCACCATTAAAACCATTATATAGAAACAAAACGATGATTACGTTATAACCTCACCAAGTATTATATTAAAACAATTAACAGAGCTAGGGTTGACCTCAACAAAGTACAAAACTCCTTTCATTAAAACTCTACAAGTAATTCAGAAACACATAGATTGGAATTGTTACGGAGAGAAATTCTTATGGCTTGGGGTACCACAACAGACAACTTTGACTCCAGAAATCAATCTTTCCCAATATGCAATAGAAATAAGATGTCTAACACTAAAGGATCGGACCTCATACCTTATTCCATATGGTTGAAGTACATCCCCGTTGAGCTTTCCAATCTTCAGCTTGAATTGAGATAATACTTCCTCAACAACAAGTAAACAATACAAGCATACTATATATCATGGTGTTAGATATATTCTAGCATATATAATCAATAATGTAAATGCACTTGACATATTCCAATGGATACAATATTCAATCAAATACACATCATTGGACAAGGAAAGATAGTTCTTATTAATATAAATCAGAGATTACAAGATAGATACAACCTCTGACGGCACGTCTGCGAACCGGAGAAACTAAACCCCCCACTTGGGCCTCCACCACCTCATTCCTCCATATCATGATAGCAAGCTCACTAGCAAAAGGAAATCTTGGGAAGAACACAAAAGTGCTCCAAAGGGACAAAGGGATGCAGACTCAAGCATAAATTTTGGAAACAATGGACTATAGTTTCGTTGCTCTCAATCTCTCTATATGCCTTCAATGTACCAAGGGGTTCCTTATATAGCTTCACAAGGGATAATGAAGGGTTGAATCTGAGCGATCTCAAGGCATATGGAAGGCCAGGAGTCAAATGATTTGGATCCATGTCAAGGAAAACTCCAAAAGGATTTGGACTATGCACACATCCCGATGTACGCGGTTATAGGAGTCAAACCCGCGTATGTACGCGGTTGTTGGGGAAAAAGCCATGTATATCATCTTTCATATAGTTTTAGGGATGATCAAGGAAATATCAAAGGATAAAATATGGTCCATGGGGTCTAAAGAGTCTGCAGCGGGACATGGGAAGGCCATACAAAGTGTGATTCACCTAAAGTGGTGAAATCCGCTATAACAGATGCCCCCTAATGTGTGAGGTCAGAGGGGTCATACGATGGCTGAAATACATTATAAGTCCAACCCAGAAGTGGAGTGATGAAGGATATCAAATGGAAGACTAGCCACCCAATCAGCATAGTACAATGATACAACTCTCCATATAACTGCAAGTACATATAACAGTCCCAGATACATAAGATTACAATGGCCATGAATAGGCATAATACATGATATCACATATGTGGTCATCTCCACGTACAATATACATGGATTAGAATCTCCATGATGAAGATATACAAAGGACCATGATCTCCAAAATGGCTGAAGATATAGAATAGATCAAGATCTCCATAGTGGCTAGAAATGTCTGACATACACTGGAATCAAGTCACGAGAACTGAAATCTCATGAACACTGGCACGATCAAGGAGGTAGCATATAAGAGATGCCACCAGTATGGAAGGTCTTCTACACAAAACGCTACGAGTACATGTCCTACTATGTGAATAGAGGTGTCGAGGTCGAACATAGTAGTCCATCGTCTGATTACCAGTCATTGATGTATACCGTTAACAGACACGAGATTACCCACCGATAATGATAATGGGAATCAAGGTACTAGCGTGCAAACTAACAAGTGTGAATAGATGTGTTGAGGTCGAACACTTGAGAGAATCCATTGATCAGGGGACATTGATGTATTCCCAAGAAACTGTCGATGGCGAGAGAACCTGCCATTGATGACTGCAAGTCTCAAGGCACTCAAAAGGACTCTAGATTCCAATCCCAGAATAAATGATCTTAATTTGATGGGATGAAATCTGCTGGAAGGAGGGCATTAAGGCATCCCCCATCATCCAACATGAGGTACTCAGGAAAGCTGTCTAATGTGGAAGGACTCGATCATAAAATGCATGAACTAGTAACTGTACCGGGAATGGCCGACATGCCAAGTCAAGATAATTAAGGAATGGCCGACACAGGTTTCAACTTCCTTCAAACAAGAGCATAACAACATATGGTGACTAAATGAAGGCAGCATAGACTTGATATACAAACTGGGACATCTCTGTGACACAGAAGGCATCAACAGAGGCTCCATAGGGACTGCAAGCTTAACCAGTCAGTGGAGATAAACTCAGATAAACGAGTATAGCTCCTAAGTCAAACTATAACCCAACCAATGGATTTGATATACAGTGCTCTGTTCGAAGGCGACACAACTCGACAGCTGCCAAAAGATAACATCTTTCCTTGTCCGGCTTTTTGGTTTTTTGATTTTTTTTTGGACTTTTTCAGTTATTTGAAAAGCTTGAAAAAACAATAAACTATCTTTATAGTTACAAACCAGGAGGAGACGAGTGTCATAAGGGAAAACAAAATAGTTCCAAGCAGTGGAACATACCTATGCTCAATGCAAGGATACATGTGTAGGATATCGACACTCGGGGGAAAATCCCCTCCCGGTAAAAGGGAAATCAAGTTGCGAATGATATATAAAATGGCTCTGCATGGCTAGACATGAGACAAGCTCGGGCTATATGGCTAAAATGTAATGTCAGGGGAGCTGGCATAAAGCTCAATAAGGCAGGAAAAACTCATGATAATGAATTCACAACTTGACATAGGGGGAGTCCACAGGGAAACAGGCCAGCATAAGATCAAGAGGAGTATGAGGCTCTTGTGAAATGTCATGGAAATACTATACAACGGACTCCCGGACCTAAGAGAGGACTCACAGCATGGGTACCAAATGCAAAGGGGAGCTAACTAGGACACCCATGTATAGGAAAGCTCTACCATTCACATAGTACCACTTCTAACAGCAGTATGAAGGTTCCGTGATACCATGGAATGGGTTCGTACCTAAGGTTAAGATGGAACGGTCATAAGGCAATGCATAAGTGCAAGCAAATGTGACATCCTAACCTATATTCCAGTTTAGATATAATACCTGTGACATGCACGAACGGGTCGAAACCTCGGAGAGAGTGTACAAAACGGGACTCTACATGACAACCGTATTAGTCCAAAACAACCCAAAATAGTCAATAAAGAATCCAAACTATAGGATATAGGGAGGAATGATCATGAAAACAACACCCAAAGGAAACAATGCGGTGAACGATGAGACATAAAAAGGAAACTAAGATATAGACCCAACATTCACACATCACTACCACCCCCATGAGGGTGACCACTGGTGTAAAGACCGAGCAAAGGGAATAAAAATCCTCCACAAATGGAGTAGAGGATGGAATATGACCATTCCCAAATCTATGAGCATGATAAGGGGTTGTGATGCCCCCAATTCTGACACCAGGGTCTGCACTAGGACCAAGGACGAGTGATAGGATACCAGGCATGCCAAAAAAAAAGGACCCAAACTCAAGAGAGCATAAATATACTCAAGTAACCATGATCCCAAATGCCAACTAGCTGACAAAGAGCACACTCCTAAGAAAATATATAGCCAAAATACAAGCAAACCAAGGGGAGGATATGTGAGCTCCCGAATGCAGTAGGCATGTCTCGCCTGGGAGAGGCTCGAAATTCTCATACACTACAAGCGGAGGTACGTAACCAATTATAGTAGCCCTCAGCTTCAACACATATAGCGACTGTGCTGTCCGACCTCTACTTGGCCGGGACACCTACAGAATAACCTCTACAAGTACCCCCTTGATATCCTAGGTAAGGTCACTAAGGTCACCTCAATATAATCAAAGCTCAGGCGGACAGTCGCAGGCGGGATTGACCGTATGGGCAGGTTAGCAAAGCCCAAAACTCTCGAAAGAGCCCCCAGATACGAATACAATCCTGGAAATAACTCCGGTGCTACTCAGTTATGACTAGGGGTCATCCCAATCAATAACTACTCACACTACCTCGTGCTTAACTCCCATTTGAGAGGAGGATCCTGAGAACAATGGTTATACCAAGGATTTCACACACTCACCTGGACAGACACACTAGATGTTGTTGTTTAGTGATCTTGGAGAATTGACTTACAATGAACTATTCCAAGATCCTAAAACCTAAGCTTGTTGGTGCACCCTAGAAAAGAAAAGAGTGTAATTCATTTTATTTAGCGTTGATTTTAGTTGGCTATAATTACTCAAAGGGAAATTGCCGTGCAACTAGTGAAGTTATGACTCAGCAGTGAAGTAAATATGCACACCATAACAAACAATGCTAAGTGCAATCTTTGTCAAATGAAAAATAGGGTATGCCACTACATGAGATGCATAAATATATATTCCTTTCTGAATTCCAATGAAATCCTTCCTATATGAAAGCCTAAACACAACTCTCATCCAAGCAATCCAATGCAAGTACCTCCTCAAATCCATATGCAAAAAATACAACTACTTTGTATTTTCCAATATAAAAGAATGAAAAATGAAATAAAATTCATCTAAAACTCTCAGTCTCTACAGCAAGTATAAAATACAAGCCCAGCAAGACACCAAGACAAAAAGAGTAATGCACTAATGGAAAAACAAAAAAGATACATGACTAAAACTACTTTCAAAGAAAAATCAATGAAAAAGCGGTCTCTGGTCACAAAAGAAGCATCCAACAGACAACATCATACCCAAGGAAGACCCAAACTCACTCACAACCCACCCAGCAACTTCCCACAACATCAAACTCAACCAAAAGGGAGGATGTACGTGACTGTATAAAGAACAGCTGTGTATGTACGCGACTTTTGGCCAAAAATCCACGTATGTACGCAACTTTTAGCCAAAAATCTGCGTATACAGAGAAGGCAGTGGTAAAAAGTAGGTCAAGGCCTAACCAATAAAGGGTAGTGTCAATGGACAAACATACTATAAAATGCGACACATAAACAGGGAGAAACCAAGAGCAAATCAAGAATATCAAACCCATTGTTGCCCCCAAAGGACAACTACTAGGAATTCCCCAGCAGAGTCGCCAATTCTGTTACGGAGAGAAATTCCTATGGCTTGGGGTACCACAACAGACAGCTTTGACTTCAAAAATCAATCTTTCCGAATATGCAATAGAAATAAGATGTCTAACACTAAAGGATCAGACCTCGTACCTTATTTCGGACGGTTGAAGTAGATCCACGTTGAGCTTTCCAATCTTCAGCTTGAATTGAGATAATACTTCCTCAACAACAAGTAAACAATACAAGCATACTATATATCATGGTGTTAGATCTATTCTAGCATATATAATCAATAATGTAAAAGCACTTGACATATTCCAATGTGTTACGGAGAGAAATTCCTATGGCTTGGGGTACCACAATAGACAGCTAGACTCCAGAAATCAATCTTTCCCAATATGCAATAGAAATAAAATGTCTAACACTAAAGGATCGAACCCCGTACCTTATTCTGGACGGTTGAAGTAGATCCCCGTTGAGCTTTCCAATCTTTAGCTTGAATTGATAAAATACTTCCTCAACAACAAGAAAACAATACAAACATACTATATATCATAGTGTTAGATCTATTCTATCATATATAATCAATAATGTTAAAGCATTTGACATATTCCAATGGATACAATATTCATTCAAATACACATTACTGGATAGGAAAAGATATTTCTATTAATATAAATCAAAGATTACAAGTGACAACCTCTGACAGCACGTCTGCGAACCTGAGAAGCTGAATCCCCCACTTGGACCTCCACCACCTCAATCCTCCATCACTCAGATAGCAAGCTCATTAGCAAAAGGCAAGCTTGGGAAGAACACAACAGTGCTCCAAGGGACAAAGGGATGCAGACTCAAGCATAAGTTCTGGCAACAATGGACTATAGTTTCGTTACTCTCAATTCTCTCTTATGCTTTCAATGTCTCAAGGGGTTCCTTATATAGCTTTTCAAAGGGATACTGAAAGGTTGAATCCACGTGATCTCAAGGCATATGGAAGGCCAGGAGTCATATGAGTCGGATCCAAGTCAAGGAAAACTCCAAAAGTATTTTGATTATGCACACATCCCGATGTACGCGACTATAGGGGTCATATCCACGTATGTACGCGGTTATCAGGGTAAAATCCGCGTATATCACTTTTCTTATGTTTTTAGGGATGATCAAGGACACATCAAAAGACAAAAAGTAGTCCATAGGGGCTAATGAGTCTGCAGCAGGACAGGGGAAGGCCATACAATGTGTGATTCACCTAGTGTGGTGAAATCCGCTATAACAGATGCCCCCTAATGTATGAGATCAGAGGGGTTATACAATGGCCGAAATACATTATAAGTCCATCCCAGAAGTGGAGTGATGAAGGTAACCAAATGGAATACCAGCCACCCAATCAGCATAGTACAATAATACAACTCTGCATATAACTACAAATACATATAGTAGTCCCGGATACATAAGAGTACAATGGCCATGAATAGGCATGAAACATGATAACACATATGTGGTCATCGCCACGTACAATATACATAGATCAGAATCTCCATGATGAGGATATACAAAGGACCATGATCTCCACAAAGGCTGAAGATATACAATAGATCAAGATCTCCATAGTGGTTGGAAATGTCTGACATATACTGGAACAAGTCACGAGAGCTGAAATCTCATGAACACCGGCACGATCAAGGAGGTAGCATATAATAGATGCCACCAATCTGGAAGGTCTTCTACACACACTGCTACGAGTACATGTCCTACTACGCAAATAGAGGTGTCGAGGTCGAACATAGTAGTCCATCGTCTGATTACCAGTCATTGATGTATACCGTTAATAGATGTGAGATCACCCACCGATAATGAAAATGGGAATCAAGGTACTAGAGTGCAAACTAACAAGTGTGAATAAATGTGTTGAGGTCGAACACTTGAGAGAATCCATCGATCAGGGGACATTGATGTATTCCCAAAACTATCGATGGCTAGAGAACCTACCACTGATGATTGCAAGTATCAAGGCACTCAAAATGAATCTAGACTCCAATACCAGAATAAATGATCTGAATTCGATGGGATGAAATCCGCTGGAAGGAGGGTATTAGGGCATCCCCCATCATCCAACATGAGGTACTCAGCAAGGCTGTATAATGTGGAAGGACTCGATCATAAGGTGCACGAACCAGTAACTGTACCGGGAATGGCCGACTCAGGTTTTAACTTCCTTCGAACAAGAGCATAACGGCGTATGGTGAGTGAATGGAGGTAGCATAGACTCGATATACAAACTGGGACATCTCTATGACGCAGGAGCCATCAATAGAGGCTCCATAGGGACTAGAAGCATAACCAGTCGATGGAGATAAACTCAGATAAATGAGTGTAGCTCCTAAAGTCAAACTATAACCCAACCAATGGATGTGATATACAGTGCTCTGTTCGAAGGCGACACGACTTGACAGCTGCCAAAGATAATATCTTTTCTTGTCCGGCTTTTTGGTTTTTTGATTTTTTTGGACTTTTTTAGTTATTTGAAAAGCTTGAAAAAAGAATAAACTAGCTTTATAGTTACAAACTAGGAGGAGATGAGTGTCATTAGGGAAAACAAACTAGTTCCAAGCAGTGTAACATACCTATGCTCAATGCAAGGATACATGTGTAGGATATTGACACTCGGGGGAAAATCTCCTCCTAATAAAAAGGGAATCAAGCTGTGAAGGATATAAATAAAGGCTCTGCATGGCTAGACATGAGACAAACTCGGGCTATATGGCTGAAACACAATGTCAGGGGAGCCGGCATAAAGCTCAATAAGATAGGAAAAGCTCATGATAATGCATCCACAACTTGATACAAGGGAGTTCGGGGGATCATGGCCAGCATAAGATCAAGAGGAGTATGAGGCTCTTGCGAAATGTCATGGCAATACTATACAATGGACTCCCACACCCTAAAGGGAGAAACATCGGCATGGGCACCAAATGCAAATAAGGCGCTAACTAGGGTACCCATGTAAGGTGAGGCTCTACCACTCATATCATGCCCCTTCTAGATAAACAAGAAGGTTCCGTGACATAATAGAGTGGGTTTGTACCTAAGGATATAGTGACATGGTCATAAGGTCATGCAAAATGAAAAAGGTGGTGGACCTAACCTATATGCCAGTGTAGACGTGATACTTGAGATGGGCACGAACAGGTCAATCCAAAGGCTAAAATGGCACTGCAAATGGTCTTCTACATCACAGATTATGTCAGAAACGGTAAAAAATGGTTAGAAACTGTCAAAACTATAGGAAAGGGGGTAAAAATTTTCAAATATTTGAAAAAAATTCTATAAATAGTAAAAAATAGAAATCATTTGAAACTTTTACCCATTGGAGCTTTGATTTTCAACTGCAAATTCCAGGAGATCCAACCGGCGAAATTCACAACCATTTCCTCCAGGTATTTACTCATGCTCTCAGCTTGCATTTCAATATAACTTTTACAAGTTTTCATGGTCAAATGAGGTTGTTAAGGCCAATTCTACATGAGCGCTGTGGCCCACGCAGGTATCGAAGCTTTTTCCGTGTATAGGGCTGGCTATACACAGAAAAGGGGCTATAAACCGCGTACATATGCGGTTGTTTGCAAAACAGACGTGTATGACACCGCACAAGTGGATTTACAAGAATCTAATGGACAATTGGTCAATTTCTCATGAAGGATGGTGCTAGAATGGTGAGAGCGCAAGCATGGTGAAGTAGAGGAAGCAGTAAGGGCCGACATAAGGGCTCAACAAGTACTACGTGCATGCGGACTCTATAAGTTTTGGTGCCTTGGTGGCTTGAGGGCCAAACCAGGACTGCTAAAGATGCTGGTAGACTATTGGGATCCAAACTCAGAGTCCTTCCGGATAGATAGTATGTCCCTCACCATTGAGGTGGAGGATATCTACTTTATCATAGGTATATCTAGACGAGGGGAGGTGGTGAACCTTCGTTCCCGAGGTGGGCCAGGTCATGAGCTTACTATTGATGAGTACATAGCTGTGTACTGCTACCCAGATACTGAGAAGGTGGGGAAAAAAGTTCCCACCAACGCTATACAGGTGCTGGGCCTAAAGGCCATACTACTGACGCTAGGCAGGATAGCAGGCTTAGCATCACTCCATCAGGCCTCTCGGCCATTGACGTTCTATGCGGTCGAGTGTATGAGACCGACCATATACGACTGGAGTACTACACTACTGAGCAACATGAAACATTAGCTCAGTGAGTGTAAGGTAGGTAGGATACGGAACTTTGGGTTCAGTAGTATTTTGAGCACGTTTTTCTTTGAGCGTGTTCCAGGATTGATCCCTAGAGTGTATGTTCCTCTCCACGAGGTTCGAGATCCGGCCCAACGACGTTGGGCAGATGCGATGCGCAGACTGGGGGGTGGTAGGGTGGCCAAACCTTATCCAGCTGAATTTTTTCCATGGTGGCGACGACAGATTGTTGCCATAGATGACTACCCCTATGCAAGGATAGATTTTTGGGGGGATCCGGACATGCCATTTCCACCAAGATCATCATATGGAGACATAGGTAACGAATCTTGACCCTCACTCTTTTTTTTTTAAATTTTGAAGTATTTAATTTTTTTTGTGTTTTCTTGATTATATGGAATCAAAAAGACATGTTTTTGGGTGACAATACATAATGACATCTACCATCTTTGTGCAGATGTCGGACCACGGCGACTAGAGGGCTTCCCATGTCATAGACGGAGGGGAAGAGGAGACGACATCACCGGTGTGGATGCGGAGCGAACGCTCCAAAACATCCATACCAAATTCATGCGACTGACTCATAGAGTTCCCATGGCGCAATTCGAAGACTTGCCTGAGGCCATGCAGTGACAGGTGGTGGGTGTACCACGCGCATGGGTGCGTTTATTCCGGTGGCTAGCTAGAGCCATAGTGACGTATCATGATCAAAACCCTCCTCCACCTCCACAGGACTAGACACCTGGGAGTGTATCTATTTTGTACTACCGTGTATATGATGGTGGCTTTCAAAGCCCCAATTTTGTATTATGACACTATGTATTACCACATTTTTGATAAAAAAAGTTTTATGGTGATCGGTTTATTTATTTACATGTGTAAAAATTGTGTTTATGATTAATTTATGATGAATGAAACAAATGCCAATCTAACACGTAGTTAGCATATGAGTTAGCAACTTGATTATAATTTCTTGGAATGTGTATATATGCTATACTCTCAAATTGTCGTTCTAACAATCTCACACGTAAGAATCTCCTTAATAACGTCGGATCTCTAACATGGTACAAACCATTGAGCTATGACACTACTAACTCTGAATCAAGATGTACCTCAAGAGATAGAACACCATGTGAAATGGCATCCCGTAGAAGCTCGATAACGGCACTATATTCAGCAACATTGTTGGAAGATGGCCGTAGACATACACCTCCTGAAGACAGTACTTAACCCATAGGAGTATAAATCACCCAAGCAGCTGAGGCTGAGTGCTGAGTGTGACAACTTGCACCATCCGTGAATCCTATGTAGGTGGAAGATTCCATTGACATCTGCCACAAGAAATGGAAACTAATCACAAACCCGATCACGATAAATAAGACCTAACTATGCAAAAACGCTGTATAATAATATACAACAAGCAGCCTTGGCTAAAGATCATGCATAGTATTTTTTGAGATAGAGCCCATTTCTAGGCTCTGCCAAGGCCGTCCCTTTGTAATCCACTAACTAGTAGGCACCCTTCTCTAACACACGCTTGACCACGTAAGGACCACGCCACATAGGATTGAACTTCCTTGCCCCCAAGGGTTCTTTCGATTGATCCCACAAAAGGACCAAGTCTCCCTCACTAAACACTCTCGGACAGACAGAATTATCGTATTGGGCCTTTACACGACGCTTATTCACCTCTAGAGTCACCAAGGCATCTCTACGTTTCTCATCGAGTTGCTCAAGGTGAACCAAACGCTCCTCCAAAGGCGAAGTGTCTGGTAAGAGTTCCACGGCTAACTTCAATGAAGGAATCTCGCATTCAACTGGCAATATCGACTCCACTCCATGTACAAGCTGATATGGAGAAAAACAAGTGGCAGTCTTAACCGTGGTTCGATATGCCCACAAAGCAAGGTATAACATAATATGCCAATTCGTCTTGCTTTGCGCGATGGTTCGTTGGAGAATGGACTTAAGTGATTTATTCACTGCTTCAACCTGTCCATTCGCTTGAGGATAGTAAGAAGAGGAGTGCTATTGCTTATACCCTAACTTGGATGCCAACTCTTCCATCATACGGTTCTGAAAGTGTGAGCCATGGTCAGTGACAAGCTCTCTCGGAATCCCGAACCGAGTAATGATTTGGTTGAATACGAAGTGAGCTGCTGTCTCACAGTCGTATTTTACTGTAGGCATTTCCTCAGCCCATTTCGTGAAGTAATCAATATCCACTATGATATGATGGTGCCCCCCAGCTGAAGCTGGGTTGCAATCCATAAAATCGAGCCCCCATTTGGTGAAGGGACCGGTGGTGATAATAGGGTGTAACGGGGTAGGTTTCGAGTGCATATTACATGCAAACACCTGGCAAGGGTGGCACCTCTTGACTGCTTCAATACAATCCTTGAAGATCGACGGCCAAAAATAACCCGCTCTCAAAATATTTTGAGCTGTAGAAAGCCCAGATAAATGGCCACCACATGCCCCTCCGTGGAAATCATTAAGCACTACCTTAGCCTCATCATGAGTTAAACAACGTCGTAAAAGGGAATCTACTCCACGGTGGTACAAATTATTGTCCACTATGAGGTAGTTCTTAGAGACGTGACATAATCGTCATCATTCATCTCGCGAGAGGTGAGTAGGGGTCATCTGTGTTTGTAGATATACTATGATATCCCCATACCATGGGTCAACCGTTGAGATTAAGAAAATGTGTTCATCAACGAACGTATCTTCACATACCAACTCCTCAGCCTCGCTTGAAAAATCCAATATGAGCTCTACAAAGATTAAAGATTTCTTCGATTTTTCTGAAACAAATTCAAGATCAAACTCTTGCAGGATGACAATCCATTTATTATACTTTCCCCCAATCATCCTACGTGTGAGGACGAATTGAAACGGATTGACATGGGCCACAACCAAGGTCTGGCGAAGGAGAATATAATGTCTCAAAGGCTGCACTGCATGTACGGTAGCTAAGGCAAGCTTCTCGACATGAGAATACCGAATCTCTGCATCAATAAGGTTTCGGCTCAGATAATATATGACATGCTCTTGGAGCTCCTCATCCTCTTGAACCAAAACCATACCAATCGTCTCTAAAGACGCGGCCACATATAATAGGAAATCACGGCTATAATCCGGAGGACTAATCATCGGGGCCGATGCTAGGGATCACTTAAGTGCATCGAAGGACTCCTAGGCTCGCTCATCCCACTCAAAGGGAGTATCCTTCTTCAGGAGATGCATGAAACCTCTAGTCAAATTGGCAAAGTTGACAACAAACCTTCGTAAGAAGTTTTCCATGCCTTGCAAACACTGAAGATGATGAATATTGCATGGGGGATACAACTGAAGTATTTCCTCAACCTTCAAAGGCTTGACTCTTATACCCTCTTTCGAAATGATGAATCCTAACAAACGAACTGACTTCATGCAAAAGATGCACTTATGAGGGTTTAATCTAACAGCATAGTGCCGGCACCTTTCGAACACCAATATCAAGTGATAAGAATGACGCATCCTCATGCGAGAATGAGCAGCGAGGTCATCCAAAAATACTTCAATAATAGACTTGAGATCGTGGAAGATCAAGGTCATCGCCCACTGAAATGTAGCTCCGGCGTTTTTAAGGCCGAAAGGCATTTTCTGATACGCAAATGTTCCCCAAGGACAAATAAATGCGGTCTTGTGTTGGTCCTCGGGATTAATTTGGATCTGATTATACCTAGAAAAGCCGTCCATAAAGGAGAACACCTTGCTACCCGCACACTCATCCAAAATATGATCTATAAACGGTGTGGGGAAGTTATCCTTAGGACAGGCACGATTTAAATCACGGAAATCAGTGCATATACGGATCGCTCCCTGCTTCTTATCCACCAGAATGGGGTTTGAAACCCACTCCGTCAAGGGAATGGGATAGATGAAACCAACTTCAATAGCTTCTCTATCTCTGCCTTTATGGCGGGTGCTTTCCTAGGATTCACTGCGCGTAACCGCTGTCGAACAGGCTTAGCGTTGGGGTAATTCTTAATCTCATGTTCGACAATTCGAGGGTCAATACCTGTCATCTCATTGTAATACCAAGCAAAAATATCATGGAATTCCTTGAATAGCTCGGTATACTCCAGAATCTCATCTTGGGAACAATCCACCCCAATGTAGACATTCTCAATTGTACCAGGATTACGAGAAATGTTGATAGGAATAGTTGACGATATGTTTGCCATGTTTCCATCAGCCATTGGACTAGGAGAGCTTAATGGAATCATAGGTCTACCAACTTTCTGACTATGAATCTCCCTATAATCCTCATGCTCCAAACGGTCAAGCTCTGGAAAGAAGTACGATCTATGATGGAGTTCCTCCCATGGTGGCTCAACTCCCGACATAGTCTCGATAATCGCTTCATCTAAAGGGAAAACCATATCAAGGTAGTCGTGGGCATGAGAATACTATACTGCCCATGCCGACAGCACATAGGGGTCTTCCTCCTCCATCCGCGAAGAGGAAGAACAAGGCTCTGCAGCAGACTTGAGACTAGCTTGGTAAGCTATCATAACTGCAGGCAACAACACGCTCATCTCGATGGCCTCACTCAAAGGACTCGATGAAGGATGAATCCAAGGATCTCCCATATGACTTGTGCGAAAAGGCACCGATCTCGTAGATGTCAAAGCACCATCGAAACTAGATCCTATCATGAGGACGGGTGCAGAATAACTAAAGGTTCCCATGAAGGATGGATACATGCCTACACCCACACTCCCAGTTGCCGGCTGGGAATGTTCAACTTTCGGAACCGAAGCTCCTGAAGATGCAGTAATAGGCAGATTCTTGAATTCCATTTGATCAATCGTTACGATCTTCTCGTTATGTGGAAAGCATACAACAAAAAACATGGAAGACGCAATGGCTTGCATACTATACATCCAGTTCCTTCCCAGTAACAGATTGTAGTCGAGGGGTGCATCAACAACCTCAACTTCTATCACAACGGTCTTCTCTCCCAAATGGACTTTAAGGGAAGGAAGGATATTGTGCGGCCTAAACGATCTCCCATCAAAAGAAATTAACATGGTCATAGATTTTGATAGCTCAGGAGAACCGAGACCCTTCCAACAAGACAAAGACATCACAAAAGTAGCAGCGCCCTCGTCAATCACAGTACGCTTGACGGTAATATTAAGACATTCTACATGCACCAAAAGGGACACATAGTAGGGCAAGCAAGGCTGATGTCCTGCAGTTTCAAATTTGATCACCGAGGAAGAATCATCACCATTCACACCAAGAGCGGAAAGCAAAGCCTTCCTTTGCGACAGACAACTCTGAAGCACTTCCAATGCAGACATTGCACAAGGAGTATGGCCCAAGTCCTTGACAACTGAATACTCTGGGAAGCTCAGGCATTTTGGTTATGCCCCGAATGCTTAAGTACCCCCTTAGGAATGCGAGGTGCAGCCTTAGGTTTATCTGTAGGTTTCTCAATGCGCAAAGGGGTTCCTAGTGGATCAGGTTCTTTACCTGGGTTGGGTTGTGACGAAGTATAATCTTTCGCACACGTCACAACTTTCACGGCACGGACCATATTAATGCACCCACGACCACTAGTCTCAGGTGGATCATCATCACTAGATTGATCATGGGACTTTGAGTTCATATTCTGGTTATGCAGTAAAGGGTTCGTTAACATAGCTAGGCCCTGTGCTATGAAATTCGAAGCTTCATCCATTCTAGGGCACAAGTAAGTGAGGTGATTGTCCTTACATAGCTTGCAAGGAAACTTAACCTTACATTTATTCTGCTTGTCCCCCCCAGCATTTTTACCGTTCTTGTCATTATTATTGGCATTATCATTCTTATACCCACCCTTTTTATTATTATTGTTTTTACCCTTTTTTCTATTCCGTCCGGGTTGCTAGTTACCCTTCTGGTCGGATGATTGCACAGCAAGTACATTCACCGTTTGGGCAGGCTGAGACGAAGCCGTAGCTTGTCCCTAGGCAGATTGGTTGATTGACAACTGAGCAATTTTTTTTGCAACCGAACCTGCAGGTTTCTTACTTGCACAACCCACAATGTCGTCGGCATGTGGTCCAGGTTTGACCTTGGGATCGAAACTAGAATGAGGAGCGTTGGGTATAATCTCATATAACAAACCAGACTAAGCATAGATCAAGTCCAGTTCCTGTGCCCTAAAGATTGCTTGTTCCTCATTCTGCACTCTGGATGTGGAAACATCCTTCGCTATATATGGCAATAAAGATTTCAGGAACCACTCAAGGAGGAACTCTGGCAGTATAAAGGCTTTAATTAATCTCTTCCGTCTACATCACTCCTCAATATGATTATAAATATGGGTGGATTTATCTTGCCGAAATGTTGACAAGAGTTCAGTACCAACATCATAGCGCACTAGTAGCTGGAAGTGATTAAGGAAATTCATCGCAAGGTCATCGAACAAAGTAAAGGCACCCCTAGGTAACTCTATATACCATTTCGCCGCAGGCCCTGTGAGGGTGCGTTGAAATAGTCTCAAACGGACTGAGTCCTGATGCAATGAATTGGAAGAGCACCATAGGTGGAATGTCGTAACGTGTTCGCTCGGATCCTCTCCTGGTTTGCCTTTGAACTTAGGTATGTCCGAAGGAAGCTTGGTAGGGACAGCCGGCCAAGCCAGGTCATGAGCCACAGGATCGTTCGTAAGTCTCGATAAGTCAAGTAGATTGAGTGTCGCAAGGAAAGGGAGCCTAGGATGATGAGGCCTATGGACCGCTCCCTGGTTCATATAGGATTGATTACCACCATGACCCTGGCCATAGTGACCTCCTCCTGTATGACCCGTATAGGGTGGCATGGAAGCACCATAATGAGGTGGACCTTGACTAGTAGGAGCTACAAAGCTATAATTAGGAGAGTAAGTAGGTTGTGAATACCCGCCTCCATAAGGTGAAGAAACTTGTCCATACTGCATCCCATAATAGGGTCCATAGGTCATCGCTTGCGTTGCCCCATGAGACACTCCATAGGTAGGGACATACATTCTGGAAGTGGGAATATACATACCGGAAGTAGGGATATATGTCGTGGATGTAGCAATCTGACCTCTAGAAACATGAACATAACCTCCCGAAACCACGGGTGGTATGTAGGCTTGAGACACAATTGGTCTAGTAATCGCAGTACAGATCTGACTTGTAGCTACGTGCCGACTCGAAGGACCACGTGAGTAAGGTGGAGGGTTTACATTTGAAGAAACCAGAAGTGAGGACGAAGGAATCTCTGTAAGAAGATATGTACTAGTGCCTATCATCACTCGTTTGGGACCTGGTATCCCTATCGGATCACTAACTCTAGACCTAGGAGGTATATAAGATGTAGCTTCCACCACTGGGATGGAAGGTGCAATGTAACTAGTACTCCCAAACCTCTCCACAAGGTAAGGCATGGGATTTCCCCCAGGCATAGTGTTAGGCTTGAAATCGGATTCGACGTTAAATGCCAAATCGTGCATAGGAAAACTAGTCGTAGGATAACTACCATAGCTAGTACTGGCAAGTTCAAAGTGAGTCTCGGCGTATTCCGGAATTCCATATCGGTAATGTGTCAATGAGGGGTCAACCCTAGAATGAATAGGTCTATCATGCATGGCTCCTATCTCTGAAATCATATTTCCTAACTCAGTTAGGTCGGGTGAAGGGTCATAAGTAGGCGTGAATTCCCCATTGTCAACACGGATGGGAGGAAGAGGTGGCTCAGATGTATCCTCTGAATGATCTTCCATGGTGTGTGAATCAATGTGTGACATAGTCCGCCTGGACTGTCTAGGTCCCTCTCCCAAAGGAGGAGGATAAGTAGAAGGCGGAAGTCCTGCTAAATGACGAGAACGGCGCAGAACCGCACCCAAATCCACAATGACTCAAAAAATAGCAAAGACTCTCTATTTACATCAACCCTAGGCCAACTAGAATGCATAGAGCAATCACTAATAAAATCTATATCCAAATGCAAGCAAACAAGGGCTCGATAAGTGAGCTCCCGAATGTGGTCGGTATGTCTCGCCTAGGAGAGGCTTGAGAGGCCCTTGTCACCACAAGCGGAGGTACGTAACCAATTATTGTGGCCCTCAGCTTCAACGTGTAAAGCAACTGTGTTGTCCAACCTCAACCTGGCCAGGACACATGCAGAATAACCTCTGCAAGTACCCCCTCGATATCCTAGGTAAGGTCACTAAGGTCACCTCAATATAATCAAAGCTCAGGTGGACAGTTGCAGGCGGGATTGACCATATGGGCAGGGTAGCAAATCCTGAAACTCTCGAAAGAGCCCCCAGATATGAATAAAATCCTGGCTATATCATTGATGCTACATAGTTATCGACTAGGGGTTATCCCAATCAACAACCGCTCACACTGCCTCGTGCTTAACTCCCTTTTGAGAGGAGGATCCTGAGAATGCTGGTTATACCAAGGATTTCACACACTCCCTGGACAGACACCTAGTTGTTGTCATTTATTGATCTTGGAGAATTAACTTACAATGAACTATTCCAAGATCCTAAAACCTAAGCTTGTTGGTGCACTCTAGAAAAGAAAAGAGTGTAATTCATTTTAATTAGCGTTGATTTTAGTTGGCTTTATTACTCAAAAATAGGATATGGTCGTGCAACTAATGGTGTTATGACGCAACAAGAAGCAAAATGCACACCTAACAATCAATGCAAATGCATTGTGTCCATGAAAACAGGGTATGTGTACTACGTGTAATGCACAATTTCTTCTTCAAATGCTGAATGCAAATTTCCCTATATGAATTCCTAACTATTACTCCAAAGCAAATCTAGATCTAGTGCAAGTACAATGCAAAGTACAAAATGCAATGCATGATGATAAGCAAATGTTTTTGGATTTTTTGAAAATAAAGAGATACAAAAAGCAAAAGAATGATTCTACCCACCCCAGACTCTGCAAGCACACATAAACAACATTCCAACAAATTACTAAGGTAAAAGGACTCTAATGCACTAATCTCAAACAAAAAATCAAATATGCCATGACAAGAAATTTCCTAAAAGAAAAAATTTAGGCTAAAAAAAATGTTTTTGGTCAGAAACAGAGGTATTAACAGACTCAGGTAGTGCCAAAGGAGACTCAGCAGCTAACAGAATTCACCCAGCAATCTACTATCTTCCACAAAAAGTAAAAACCAGGGTATACGCGACTGTGCGCAGTAAACCCGCGTGTATACGTGGAAATCCCAGAGGAAACCGCGTGTATACGCGACTGTAAGTCACAAACCCACGTACAGGAAGAAAACGATACACAAATCCAAGGAAAACAGACAGTCTAAGACTAACTTCACACCAATTAGGCTCTACGAGGCATAGATGCCCCCATACCCGACACAAAAACAAGAGAGAGAGATCAATTCAAATACATTGAATGCCAAGAAATCAACCCCCAAAGGACAACTACTAGGAACTCCCCAGTGGAGTCACCAATTCTGTTACGGAGAGAAATTCCTATGGCTTGGGGTACCACAACAGACAGCTAGACTCCAGAAATCAATCTTTCCCAATATGCAATAGAAATAAAATGTCTAACACTAAAGGATCGAACCTCGTACCTTATTCCGGATGGTTGAAGTAAATCCCCTTTAAGCTTTCCAATCTTTAGCTTGAATTGATAAAATACTTCCTCAACAACAAGTAAACAATACAAGCATACTATATATCATGGTGTTAGATCTATTCTAGCATATATAATCAATAATGTCAAAGCATTTGACATATTCCAATGGATACAATATTCATTCAAATACACATTACTGGACAGGAAAAGATATTTCTATTAATATAAATCAGAGATTACAAGTGACAACCTTTGACGGCACGTCTGTGAACCGGAGAAACTGAATCCCCCACTTGGGCCTCCACCACCTCAATCCTCCATCACTCAGATAGCAAGCTCACTAGCAAAAGGCAAGCTTGGGAAGAACACAATAGTGCTCCAAGGGACAAAGGGATGCAGACTCAAGCATAAGTTCTGGCAACAATGGACTATAGTTTCGTTACTCTCAATTCTCTCTTATGCTTTCAATGTCTCAAGGGGTTCCTTATATATCTTTTCAAAGGGATACTAAAAGGTCGAATCCATGCAATCTCAAGGAATATGGAAGGCCAGGAGTCATATGAGTCGGATCCAAGTCAAGGAAAACTCCAAAAGGATTTGGATTATGCACACATCCCGATGTACGCGACTATAGGGGTCATATCCGCATATGTACACAGTTATCGGGGTAAAAGCCACGTATATCACTTTTCTTATGTTTTTAGGGATGATCAAGGACACATCAAAAGACAAAAAGTAGTCCATAGGGGCTAATGAGTCTGCAGCAGGATAGGGGAAGGCCATACAATGTGTGATTCACCTAGTGTGGTGAAATCCGCTATAACACAATGGTTACAATATTCAATAAAATACACATCATTGGACAAGGAAAGATAGTTCTTATTAATATAAATCAGAGATTACAAGATAGATACAACCTCTGACGGTACGTCTGCGAATCGGAGAAATTGAATCCCCCACTTGGGCCTCCACCACCTCAATCCTCCATCTCACGATAGCAAGCTCACTAGAAAAAGGAAATCTTGAGAAGGACACAAAAGTGCTCCAAAGGGACAAAGGGATGCAGACTCAAGCATAAATTCCGCCAACAATGGACTATAGTTTCGTTCCTCTCAATCTCTCTATATGCCTTCAATGTACCAAGGGGTTCCTTATATTATAGCTTCACAAGGGATAATGAAGGGTCGAATCCGAGCGATCTCAAGGCATATGGAAGGCCAGGAGTCAAATGAGTCGGATCCATGTCAAGGAAAACTCCAAAAGGATTTGGACTATGCACACATCTCGATGTACGTGGTTATAGGAGTCAAACCCACATATGTACACGGTTATCGGGGAAAAAGCCACATATATCATCTTTTATATAGTTTTAGGGATGATCAAGGAAACATCAAAGGATAAAATATGGTCCATGGGGTCTAAAGAGTCTGCAGTAGGACAGGAGAAGGCCATACAAAGTGTGATTCACCTAGAGTGGTGAAATCTGCTATAACAGGAATCCACTACATAAAATTAAATTAAGAAAAGCTAGGGATTTTCCCTTGTCCTTATTAACAAAAGATAAATGATTAGGATATAAACCATTTAATAAATTTACAAAGTAATAGTCAATTTAAAAATGTTGAATCATTTCCATTGATCACAGCATGGGCTAACACCTGACTACATTCCACAGTCAACAAACAAATATCAAAATGGTAGTATTGTAGTGCCATTGCAAAGCAATTCCACTGATAAAATTATAATTTCTTCCATTATAAATTAAAAACACAGTGCTCGTAACAAAAACACGGAGCCGAATAAATTAAAACAAATACCATTACATTTATCCAACACAGAGTCATAATGATTACATAGTCATGTCTTTGTACAAACAATCGAATGCATTTAGAACAGCTAATGATAAACCTATAGTTACTAAGCATCACCATCAATTTTCCCCAAACCATGGATAATACCAATACAGAGGCCGGTTACAAATTCACACAGAGAAACCTTGGAACACCGTAAATAACCAAGCATTGGGTAAAGGCCCTTTCTACAATGGGCTTACCCAGAATTGCACAGTCAACCATATCTCTGTCAACATCGCCGAGTGTTACCATGATTCTTCCCATCTTGCAAAATGAAACAGAAGGCCATTGGGAGTATGCATTGCAATATAAAAACATAACGAGAATGTGAACGAGTTAAACCATAGAGGACATTGCATAACTGTGGAGAACCTTCACGCCAGCACTGTAACTCTTAACACAGTCTGCGTAGCTCAAATGGTGGAGCTTGCTCCCATTAGCAACGAAACTAAACAATGAAAAATGGGATGCAAAAAAACCTAGCAAGAGGGTTATGGCATGGTCCATCGTGGAGGAGCAACACTGCCCTTCATGCGGGCTCATTAAAATTTCTAGCAAACCTTCCACTAAGTTTTTAATCAAAACCCCCTCTCTATAATTTTGAACTTCACATGTTTTACCATTTAAATATAAACCCTCTACCCCATAGTTGTTGATCTTAGTACAATTACCTTTGAGACTTAAACCCTTTATCCTATACTTTGAGTTCATGATTTAGCCATAGGGTTTTAATGCAAATGACAAATCCCTTAAGTATTTAGGATTTGCATCTTTAGGAGCTCGGATTTGAATTTTTCCGTCACACACTGGTAGCATAGGAATATCAGCAAGTTACATGTAGTAAGAATATGAGTTTCATGCATTAGTTCACAAGAACTAATAAAAGCCGAGTATCATAGGATTTCCCTACCTTTCTGAGTGAGTTGTTAGGGAAAAATCCCTCCTCTCCTCCTCTTTAAATATAGATGTAAGTTAGGCTTACCATTTATCAAAATAGGATATTAGATAATGTAATATGAAATCAAACATGAATGAAATAACATCAAAGCATCGGTAAACTAGATAACATGTAGATGACTACAAAGTACATCAGAATATAGGATAATGACATTTAAACATAATCCTCACATAGGAATCATATAAAAGGAAAATAAAACCAGACTTAGGAATAATTCTTTATCAAGTTTATAATTCCACAGTTAAGAAAATATGTCCCTTAAGATCTTAGCAATATTATTAGTCCTACAAGTTTTTTTATTTATTTATGGATTTTAGGGACATTACAAGTGGTATCAAATCCTAATTTCAAACACTAAGAGACCTAATGAGAACTACTAAACATCTGTTGTAGAAATAAACATCTCAAAAGTGTATTAGTAATTTTGTGAACTAACAAAAAATTGTTTGTTTTTAAATTTTTATTGTAAGATTAAGGAACAATCCAAATCATGAATATAGAAGAGGACAACAACCAACAAGGAAATTTGAATTCCCCAACATGAGAAGAAGAACCGGTGGTGGAATTAAATTTCGATCTAATGAAAACCATACAGAGACTGCAAGAATACTTACAAAGATTCAAAGATTATAACATAAATGAGAGAAAAGAGTAGAAAGCAATCAATGGAGCTTTACTTCAGAACATGACAAGAGTAAACCCTCATCGACAGCCTACCCATTCAACCAATAAATCCAAGGAATATTATCATGGTAAAAGGACCAGCATTACAAAGGAAGAGGGAAGAGAAGAACACACACATAATCTTCCATAGAGAGAATATCATAGTCCTCACAGTGACAATTCACTTTCTCCTTACAGAAAAAAATAGAAAAAATGATGACAACCTTCAAGGAGAATTTTGAAATATAAAACCCCAACCTATGAAGGAGTGATGAATACTGAGGAGAAGGCTAAAGAATGGATCTTGGGTATGAGAAAACACTTTTGAGTACACAACTACTCCAGTGATATGAAATCTTGAATGGCCATTTATAATTTAAATAGAAAAGAATCTAGATGGTGGAGAGACCTAAAGTATACCAAAAAGGATGAAGCAAAATAAATCAGATGGAGTAATTTTTGTAGAATATTTCATGAAATTACATGTCTGAGAGATTCCTTGACAGAAAAGTGAAAGAATTTCATGAGTTCAATATGGGTTCCATGACCATGGATTCCTTTATCAATAGATTTTTGTATCTATTACATTATGTACCTTACATAAAGGACGAAAAGGTGAAGATACAATAGTTTTTGGGGTGTCTTCCTCCAAATTTTCGAGAGAGAATTGAGTTTGACATGACCAAAAATATGGACACTACCTCATACAAAGGTAGACTTTGCTATGAGCATGGAAAATTGACGCAAGAGAATATAAACAGAAGTTGAGACAGGTCTAGGACCTTCTCGAACAACCAAAAACCTGGTTTTAAACCTCCACCACACAGGAAACAAAACAACAGTTTCTCGTCTAACAAAAATTTGAACAAGGTGCAATGCCAAATATGCTAGAAAAAAATACCAACATACCAATAACAAATAGAGGATCCAAGGATACCTTGTTGCAGGTTAACTGTTGGAAATACCAAGGGACCCATTATTCCTGGATTGTCCAAACAAAACGAATGGAGTCCTACACAATCTATAGAAAGACCCAACAGTAGAGGATGTGGCTAGTACATTGAGGATCCATTAAAGGAAATTTCAACTCAAAATGGGACTCCTAAGGAAAATTAATAAAATAATAGTTAAAATAATAAAATAATATTGATTAATTTTGGAGGAAGAAAAAAAACTACTTTTTTGTTCGTATTTTCGACATATATCTCTGTGCTTTTAGTCAAATTTCGATCAGGAGAGCTCATTGGATACGAAATTAAATTATGCATCCAATGAGTACCCACTCAACATACTTTTAATGAGCCCCGCTACCCCAAAAACAAGAAATACCTGAAAAATATGATGATGATGTGATCATCACATTTTTCAGGTATTTCTTGTTTTTGGGGTAGCGGGGCCCGTCAAAAGTATGCCGAGTGGGTACTCATCAGATGTAGAATTTAATTTCACATACAACAAGCTCTCTCAGTCAAAATTTGAGTAAACACATAGGGATATATGTCGAAAATACAAACAAAAAAAGTAGTTTTTTTATGACACCTATCTCCAAATTTATATTAAAAATTTGTTTAAGAAGTGCTTTCTTTTTTAATTTTAAAGCATTTTGATTGTCTAATACATGATGACATGGAATTTGGATTATTTTTGGAAGGACCATTTTAAATTGAAATTTCCTCTAATGTATGTAGCACTTGATGATCGACATGCAGACCATCAGGCCACTACTGTTGAAATAGAAGGTAAGGTTTCAAACACTTCTATTTCGATTTTGATTGATCCCAGTGCTTGCTGAAGCCATGTATCACATAATATTGTTGACATATGTAAACTAAAAAAGGTAAAACATGAGAAACCATGGCTAGTACATCTAGCCACTGGTACAAAAAGAAAGGTTTCAAAGCTAGTGAGAGACTGTGGGGTAGACATGAACGAGTTTCCAACAAAGTTAGATATAAATATATTACCATCAGGATCATATGACATACTTATAGGCATGGACAGGTTGGATCAACACCATGTCATGCTTTATTTACTAAACAAGTTAATCTTGTGCATGGATAGCCAAGGGAATAAAACAAAGATTCAAGGAACACCCAATAAAGTTTATGTTAGACATATATCTTCCTTACAAGCAAAGAAGTGTATTAGGAAGGGATGCAAGCATTTTGTAGTGAAAATAGATGATGTAGAAGCTGAGAGAGAACGAAAAATTGAGGACTTTCCTGTTCTCAATGAATTTAAGGATGTATTTCTTGAGGAAATACTAGAATTACCAACAAAGCGAGACTTATATTTTTCCATATAACTCACACCGGGGTCAATACAAGTTTAAGAATCCCTATACCCCATGACACATTGGAATTGGTGGACCTCAAGTTACAGTTACAGGAGTTGATAGAGAAGGGTTATATTCAACCTAGTGTGTCCTCTTGGGGAGCACCTATACGTTTTGTAAAGAAGAAGGAAGGCACAATGCAAATGTGCATCAATTACTGCCAACCCAATGAAATGACTATCAAGAACTGTTACCCACTCCCTAGGATCGATGACTTGTTCGATCAAGTCGGAGGAGCAAGGATATTTTCAAATATCGAAATGTGATCCAGATACCATCAGGTACGGATTCGTGATAAATATATACATAAAATGACATTTTAGACTCGATACAACCATTAAAGTGTGTAAGAATGACTTTTGGGCTAACCAATGCACCGAAAATTTTTATGTACATGATGAACAATATCTTCAATAGACACTTGCATAAGTTTGTGTTGGTATTTATAGATAATATTCTAGTTTACTTGAATAGTAAAGAAGAACATGAAAAACATCTCCGTATAGTACTAAGAGTGTTACAGAAACACCATCTTTATGCTAAGTTTAGCTAATGTGATTTATACAAACCACAAATACAATACCTAGGTCACATCATTTTCGAGGAAGGAATATTTGTCGACCAAGAAAATATTAAAGCCATAGAACAATGGCCTACCCCTACCTGTGTCACAAACATTAGGTCATTTTTTGGATCAACAGGTTACTATCGAAAATTCATTGAGAACTTTTTGAGGATTTCCTGTCCCATGACCGCCTTACAAAAGAAGGCAAACACTTTTTTCTGCTAAAACAAGTGTGAGGAAATATTCCATAAGCTTAGATATATTTTGACTACTACACCTATTCTACCAGTTATGGATCTCGATGGGGATTTCATTGTTTTCACAAATCTAAGCAAGGAAGGACTTGGTGGAATCCTCATGTAGAATGATTGTGTGATATGTTCTGAGTCACAAAAATTAAAGGAACATGAACAAAATTATCCCACCCACGATATTGAGCTAACAACCATTATCCATGCCTTGAAGATGTGGAGGCGCTACCTCATGGGGAAGATGTTGTTGATGTAATTATAACTTCGGAATGTATTCACTTGTATTTCTTATGTATTCTAACCCGATGTTTATTCTGGGATGTATTTGTAATGTACTTGAGTCATGTCATGCCCCAAGGTTCCTATCGGGAGTTTCTATAATGTAAACAAGTCATGTCAAGTCAAGGTAGGTAACCCTCCTATTGTCTAAGGGTTAAAGTCCCCACATTTTCGAGGTACTAGGGTTATTAGACTCACCTATTGAAGTTGGCCCTAGTTGGGTTTATTCAAGTCAGGAATTAGTATAAATAGAGAGCTAACCTCTCTATTTAGCACACACTCACTCACACTCAGTTGTAGCGCATAGCTGAGGAAGAGAAAGACACTAGGGCAAGGAAGAAAGAGGTTACTGCTGTTGGGAGATCATTTTACTATTTTTGGGTTTCACTTTGGTGTTGATTCTATCTCTGAGGAAGTTGCAAGGTTTTCTCCATTTATGGTTTCCCCGAGGAAAAACACTGTGTTCATTGTCTCTTGTGTTTGATTGATGTGCTTGTTGTTATCTTAGTTAAATATCCTAATGAAATGCTAGCTTAATGTTTAAAATCTAACATGGGATTAGAGCTAACCTGAGAAGAAGACAATGTGCAGCTGCGAGAACTAGGGATTCCTATTTTGTGGATCTCTCTCCATAGATTTTCAGCAAACGTAGGGTGGAATAACTCTCCTCCCTAGGGCACATCTTTCTATCGAAGAAAAATCCAATTCTAATGTTTTTTCAGTTTTGGACTCGACACTACTGCTAGAAATTAGGGCTTTTCATAGAATTGGAATTTTTTAGTGAGCCCAAGCCTGGATTGATCTCCTCCCCAAAATTGAAGTTAGGAATCAAATTCAAAGCATTTGGTTGGACAGGACTCTGGAAAAGCAAAACCCTAATTTCCTCCTAAACCAGCACTGCAGAATTTCAGCTTGAAATCTAGATCCGACATCTTGACCTGGTAAAATATAAATATTTTGTATTTCCATTTGAGGTTCTCAGTTAAGATGTCTCATCATATCAAGCTTGATGAAAATCTTGAGGGATCTGATAACTTCTGAGCCTGGAAGTATAGGATCTCTCTGGTCCTGGAAGAAAATGAGTTGGACACCTATATCAGTGAGGAGGTTCTAGTTCCAGAGGGAGATGAGGCCAAGGCCTTACATAAGAAGAATTTGGTTATGGAAAATAGGATCATTGCTGATTCTATCAAGGATCACCTCATACCACAGGTGTCCTCCCTCAAGACACCTAAAGCCATGTTTGATGCCCTAACGAAATTGTTTAAAGGGAAGAACATCAATCAGAAGATGACTCTAAGGAACCAATTGAAGAATGTAAAGATCTAGAATGAGGAGACCATCCAGTCATACTTCACAAGGGTCTCCCATATCAAAGAATAGCTGGAAGAAGTAGATGAAGAAGTGGAGAATGTACAAATTGTGATGACAACCTTGGATGGCCTCCCTAGGTCATGGGATTCTTTCATTCAAGGAATCTGTGCTAAAAAGAAGTTAGTCAAGTTCAGTATACTGTGGGAAGAATTTTCACAAGAATAAGCTCGAATAGAAGCTCGAGAAGAAAAGATGGGAAGTGAATATCAAGCTCTCACAGTACACTCCAAGAAAGGAAGAAGGGAAAATCATCATCACCAAGGTAAGCATTCTCATCAGAAAAACAATCCTGTAAGAAGTGATCCATCCAAAATCAGATGTTATACATGTGATGAAATAGGAGACTTTGCTATAAATTGTCCCATGAATAAGAATGGATCCAAGAAGAAGAAGAAATCCAAAAGAAGACATCATGCTCACACTGCTGAGGATGATGATCCTCCCAGAAAGAGAGTAAAACAAGAAAGTGAAGACTCTTCAAGTGAAGATGAATATGTTCTGATCTCCGCTCTCACAAGAACTGTCACTCATGGAAGCAAAGATTGGCTTATTGATAGTGGGGCTTCCAAACACATGACATGTTTCAAGGAATCCTTTGAGAAATTATCTGAACATAATTTACCCCATAATGTGAAACTTAAGGATGACTACCAATATTCAATAAAAGGTAGTGGTTAATCCTCCTACAAACTAGACTCGTGAAAATCTATGAAGATGAAGGATGTCTTGTTTGTACCAGGACTAAAGAAGAATATTCTATCCATATCGGCACTGGATGCAAAGGGCATGAGGGTTGCATTTGTAGATGGCCAAGTCCTCATGTGGTCAAGAGGAAAGACCATTGACGATGCAATAGTGATTGGAGAACAAGAAGGAGGATTATACAAATTGAAGGGCCGTCCAGAACAAGCTTTGGTCCATGACATAGTAGAGCCAAATGAACCTTGGCATAGAAGGCTTGCACATGTGTATTACAAAGCACTACCACTTGCAAGGAAAGTTGTTAAAGGTCTTCCAAAAATTCAAGCAAAACATGAAGGGTTCTGCAAAGGATGTGCGAAATGAAAGAATACAAAGAAGACATTTCCAAGTAGTGATAGTAAGGCAAAAGGAATCTTGGAAATCATCCACTCCGATGTATGCAAACCAATGTCATCAAGTTCACTAAGCGGGTATGTATACTATGTTTCTTTCATTGATGACTTTTCTAGGAAGACATGGATTTACTTCATGAAGAACAAAGAATAAGTTTTCAGCAAGTTCAAGGAATTCAAAGACTTGATCAAGAACCACACAGAAATGAAGATCAATACCTTTCAATCAGATAATGGTTGAGAATTCACATCAAATGAATTCAAAGACTTATGCAAAGAATTAGGGATTAAGAGGGAGTTATCCACTCCATATAATCCACAATAGCATGGGGTTGCAAAAAGGAAGAATAGAACTATCATGGAAGCTGCAAAAGCAATGCTTCATGATCAGGATCTTCCCATGCATCTATGGGCAGAAGCTGCTAGAACAACGGTGTATGTACAGAACCGTACTCCACATAGAGTACTTTAGAACAAGACTCATGAATAAGTCTTCTCTAGAAAGAAGCTAGAAGTCATCCATCTCAGAATATTCGGCTGTCCAGTGTACATACACATTCCAAAAGAGAAGAGAACAAAAATAGATCCTTCATGAAAGAAGGGTATATTTGTGTGATACTCTGAAAGCTCAAAGGCTTACAGAATATAATTCCCAGGATTCAAGAAGATTGACATAAGCATGGATGTAACATTTGATGAAGACATAGCTTATAACAAATCCAGAAAGAGACCTGTTGAAGAACCTGATGAAGCAGAAGCACCCAAAATTCATGATACAACCATGAATGAAGAAACTCAAGAAGAAGATCGAGAATTTGAAGAACCACAAAGACCTGTAGATCCACCTCAAGAGAAGAATCCTCATAAGAGGAAAATTTCTTGGGTATGAGAAATTATCCAAGGTGTGGAAATATATGGGGCTCCAGAACAAAATCACAGAGAAAGAAAGAGAACCAGATCCTGCTCCGGATATGTAGCTTTATTATGTGACTTTATCAATGAAGAACCTTCCAATTATGAAGAAGTGACAGAACGGAAAGAATGGAAGGATGCTATGATCGAAGAGTATCAATCTATCATGAAGAACGATGTTTGGGATGTTGTCCCAAGACCAGAAGAGAAGTCGATTGTAACTTCCAAATGGATCTACAAGAACAACCACTTGGCTTTGAGACACATGACAGGGATTCTCATGTGTGCATATTGAAGAAAGCCCCGTATGGTTTGAAACAGGAACCCAAGACATGGTATGACAGAATTGACAACTTTCTATCCAGTTTGGGCTTTGCCAAGAGTAAAGCAGGTTGCAACCTTTCCTACAAGGTTGAAAATGGAAACCCAGTGATGCTCCTACTATATGTAGATGATCTATTTGTAACATATATGGATGGGTCGATTGCTGATATGAAGAGAAAGATTGCTGCAGAGTTCAAAATGAATTAATTGGGTATGATGCATTATTTTCTAGGCATGGAGGTGTGGCAAAATGCGGATGGAATCTCCCTCGGACAAGGGAAGTATGTAGTAGAGATCCTGAAGAGGTTTGGGATGATGGACTGCAAGGCCATGACCACAACTATGGCATCAAACCTAAAGCTATTGAGTGATGCTTCATCAAATACGGTCGATGCTACGATGTATCCTTAGATTATTGGGTCCTTGATTTACCTGACGAACACGAGACCAGACATTTGCTTTGATGTGAACGGGCCTTGAGCCAGTTCTTGACAGATCCGAGACATGTTCACTTGATTGTTGCAAAGCATATTCTGAGGTACCTAAGGCGTACAATTTATTATGGGCTCAAGTACGAGGTGAATCAGAAGATTAACCTGGAGGGTTATGTTGATTCATATTGGGCAGGCAGTGCCATTTATAGGAAGAGCACTTCAGGGTGTTTCTTTAGTATGGGATCAAGTGTGATCTCTTGGTTTAGTAGGAAGCAATCCTATGTGGCACTGAGTACAGCTGAAGCAGAGTATGTTGCAGCTTGTTCAGCTAGTTGTGAGGTAGTATGGCTGCAGAAGCTACTTTCTGATTTATTTGATCTCTAGATGGATGCTACTTGTATACATCGTGACAACCAGAGTTGCGTGAAGTTGTCAAAGAATCTAGTGTTCCATGACAAGTTGAAGCATATCGAGATCAAGTATCACTATATTAGGGATATGGTGCAGAGGGGAGTAGTGAAGATATAATATGTTGCGAAGGAGGAACATATAGCTGATGTGTTGACAAATCCATTGTCTAGGGTGAAGTTTAAGTACTTTAAGGAGAATCTTGGTGTTATATAGATCGAGGTTTCCTTCAAGGGGAAATGATGAGACCCAGAGCCATTCTGACATGGTGATAGGATTGGTTCCTTCCATGGTCAGATGTAAGGGTTGAGCCATTCTATCATGCTAACAGGATTGGTTCCTTCCATGTCAAATGTGAGTGCTGATCCATTCTGATGTGAGTGTAGGATTGGTTCCTACATGATCAAAAGTAAGCATTGAATGCCATTCTTGGAATGGAGGTTCCTGGTTAGTTACCAGGTAGCTTAGTATGGGACTGGGGGACATTCTAATATGACTGTAGGATTGGTTCCTACAAGATCAGATGTTAGTGCACGCCCTTCTGACATTGGTTGTCAGATGTAAGTGCAGAGCCCTTTCGGCATGAAGGATTGTTTCCTTGCATGGTCGATTATAAGTGCTGATCCTTTCTGACATTGGTTGTCAGATGTAAGTGCAGAGCCTTTCGGCATGGAGGTTTGGTTCCTCACATGGACAAGTGTAAGTGCTGAGCCTTTCTGACATTGGTTGACGGATGTGAGTGCTGGTCCTTTTTGACAGGGTTGTGGGAGGTGTTCCTACATGGTCAGATGCGAGTGTCGGGCATGCCTTTCTGATATGATTATAGGATTGGTTCCTACATGATCAGATGTAAGTGCTTGGTGGGCCATTCTGACTTAGGGTCATATATAAGTACTGGAAGAAGACCTACATGGAGGCTAGGCCTACAACCAGCATGAAAAAGGGTTGGCTCTATAGAAATTCCCGTGACAAGAAGAATCATGAGATAGCACCCATGAAGATGTAGTAATGATGATATAGGAGAGGTGATCTAGATCCAGAGATGAGCCAGATCCATAGATGATGTTCCAGAGATGATCCAGATCGAGGGATGATCCAGATCTAGAGATGATGCTCCAGAAATGATCCAGATCAAGGGATGATCCAGATCTAGTGATGATGATCGAGATCGAGTGATGATCCAGATCCAAGTGAAGATGACATGAAGATGAAGGTGACTTAGAGATAGATATGAATTGAAGGTGAAGATAACGAAGACTCTATGATGATCCAGATGATACAGAGAAGAAGACTGGTGCTGATAAATTGTGTCAAGAGAATACCTTCCTAGTTAAGAGGGTGTTGATGTAATTGTAACTTTGGAATGTATTCACTTGTATTTCGTATGTATTGTAACCCAATGTTTATTCTGGGATGTATTTGTAATGTAGTTGAGTCATGTCATGCCCTGAGGTTCATATTAGGAGTTTCTATAATGTAAACAATTCATGTCAAGTCAAGGTGGGTAACCCTCCTATTGTCTAAGGGTTAAATTCCCCGTAGTTTTAGGGAACTAGGGTTATTTGACTCACCTAGTGAAGTCGACCCTAGTTGGGTTTAGTCAAGTCAGGAATTAGTATAAATAGAGAGATAGCCTCTCTATTTAGTACACACACACTCACACTCATTTGTAGTGCATAGTTGAGGAAGAGAAAGAAACTGGGGCAAGGAAGAAAGAGGTTACTGTTGTCGGGAGATCATCTTACTATTTTTGGGTTTCACTTTGGTGCTGATTCTATCTCTGAAGAAGTTGCAGGGTTTTCTCCATTTATGGTTTCCCCGAGGAAAAACACTGTGTTCATTGTCTCTTATGTTTGATTGTTGTGCTTGATGTTCTCTTATTTAAAGATCCTAATCAAATTTCAACTTAATCTTTAAAATCTAATAGACATTTCTTGTGGATGGAGACAACATGAGTCTGAAGTATTTGTTCGATGAGCTAGATCTAAATTCCAAGAAGGCCAAATGGTTGGCCTTCCTAAGAGAGTACCACTTCGAATTAAAGCATATAAAGGGAAAGGAGAGTAAAATCGTCGATGCTTTAAGTCGATGAGCACATATGTTATAAGAGGTAACTTTGAGCCAAACCGACTAGGATTTGCAGGATAGGATCATAATGACAAGCGAAGTTGACCGTTTCTACGTTGAAGTTCTAAAAAAGATATAGGAGGACAGGTTGTTTCAACAACATAAATAATATAAGGTAGACGATACCGGACTATTGTGGTCCAAAGAGAGATTGTATGTTCCACAGGGAGGGGACATAAGGTCCATCATCCTAACAAAGTTCCATTGGAATCCCTACTTGAGGCATACAGGATATCAAAATATGATATCGATAGTAAAGAAACACATTTTTTGGCCTAAGTTAAAGGTTGACATAACGTTATTCCTTGGAAAATGTCAAGAGTGTGAGCTAGTCAAAGCCGATCACTAATATCCTTCAGGATTACTAAAACTATTACCCATTCTAGAATGGAAATGGCAGGTTATCAGTAGGGATTTTATTATGGGTTTACCAAAGAGAAAGAAGAATAATGATTCCATCTTTGTAGTAGTTGACAAGTTATTAAAAGCAGCACACTTTACCCTAGTTAAGTCAACTTACAAGGGAGTTCACATTGTCGACATTTTTTAAAGGAGATATTCATATTGAATGGGATACCCAAGGAAATCATATCAGATCAAGACACAAATTTTACCAGTAAATTTTGGAGATATTTATTCTCCCGCTAAGAGACATAGTTAATTTTAGTACTTCCTACCACCCATGGACAAATGGGTAGACATAACAGGTAAATCAAATTGTGGAAGACATGCTTAGAATGTATGTAATGAACAATCCCACAAAGTGGGAGGATTATCTGTACCTCGCAGAGTTTTCATATAACAATGGATAGCATAACTATGCCAACATGAATCCCTTTGAGGTAATCTATGGCCGAAAGTGTAGGATGACGATAACTTGGGATAACCCGGTGGATAGGCTGATGTTAGGGCTAGACTTACTAAAGGTCGTAGAATAGTTAGTCACCAAATCACAACAAAATCTCGAGGAAGAGCTATTAGATTTTAACACTTAAGCTAGTATTATATTAGGATATTTAACTGAGAGAATAAAAAGCACAATAATCAAACAAAAGAGACAATGAACACAGTGTTTTTCCTTGGGGAAACCATAAATGGAGAAAACCCCTCAACTTCCTTAGAGATAGAATCAGCACCAAAAGTAAAACCCCAAAATAGTAAGATGATCTCCCGACAGCAGTAGCCTCTTTATTTCTAGCCCCAACAACTTCTTGTCCCTCAGCTATGCGCTACAACTGAGTGTGAGTGAGTGTGTGTTAAATAGAGAGACTCATCCTCTATTTATACTAATTCCCAACTTGACAATGACTCACTACGACGACTTCACTAGGTGAGTCTAACAACCCGAGGACCCCAGAACTGTGGGGAATTTAACCCTTGAACAATAGGAGGGTTACCCATATTGACTTGACATGAATTGCTTACATTATAGAAACTCCTGATCGAAACATCAGGGAATGACATGACTCAATTACATTACAAACACTTCTCGAAATAGACATCGAGGTAAAATACATAAGAAATACAAGTGAATATATTATGAAGTTACAATTACATCAACACTCCCTCTTAACTAGCAAGGTATTCTCTCGACACATTTTGTCAGCAGAATTCTTCATAAATGCCCAACACCTACATTCACCCATGAGAGGAACCAATCCTACATGCCAAAAGGGCTCTGCACTTACATCTGATCATTATAGAAACCAATCCTACAATCACCTCAGAATGGCTTTGCACTTACATCTAATCATTGTAGGAACCGATCCTACAATCACCTTAGAATGGATCTGTACTCACATCTGATCATGTAGGAACCGATCCACAAGTCACATCAGAATGGCCCTCAGTCCCATACTGAGCTTTCCTGGTAACTGACTAGGTGCCTCCATTCCAAGAATGGCATTTAGGGCTTATATATGATCATGCAAGAACCAATCCTACAGTCACATCAAAATGGCTCAACACTCATATCTGACATGCGAGGAACCAATCCTCTCATCATGAAAGAATCGCTCAGCCCTTACATCTAACCATAAAAGGAACCAATCCTCTCACTATGTCAGAATGGCTCACAGACTCATCACTTCCCTTTGGAGGGAACATCGATCTAGAGAACACCTAAATTCTTCCTAAAGTACTCAAACTTCACTCTGGCTAATGGCTTTGTCAACAGATCAGCTATATGTTCATTTGTTGCAACATACTCAAGCTTCACTATTGCCCTCTGCACCATATCTCTGATATAGTGATACTTGATCTCGATATGCTTCGGCTTGTCATGGAACACCGAATTCTCCAACAACTTCACACAACTCTGGTTGTTGCAATGTATACAAGTAGCATCCAATTGGAGATCAAATAAATCAGATAATATCTTCCTTAGCCATACTACCTTACAACTAGCTGAACAAGTTGTAACATACTCTGCTTTAGCTGTACTCAGTGCCACACAAGATTGCTTCCTGCTAAACCAAGAGATCACACCTGACCCCATACTGAAACAACACCCTAAAGTGCTCTTCCTATCGATGGCACTACCTGCCCAATCTAAATCAACATAACCGTCTAGGTTAATCTTCTGATTCGCCTCATACTTGAGCCCATAATCAACTGTACCCCTCAGGTACCTCATAATATGATTTGCAGTAATCAAGTGAACATGTCTCGAATCTGTCAGGAATTGGCTCAAGGTGTTCATAGCAAAGCAAGTATCGTGTCTCATGTTCATCAGGTACATCAAGGACTTAATCATCTGACGACACACCGTAGCATCGACCGCTTCTGATGAAGCATCACTCAATAGCTTCAGGTTCAATTCCATAGGCGTGGTCATAGCCTTACAGTCCATCATCCCAAACCTCGTCAGGATCTCTACTGCATACTTCCCTTGTCTGAGGGAGATTCCATCTGCATTCTACCACACCTCCATGCCTAGAAAATAGTCCATCATACCCAAATCCTTCATTTAGAACTCAGTAGCAAGCTTTCTCCTTGTATCAGCAATCAACCCATTCATACCTATTACAAACAGATCATCTACATACAATAGGAGTCATTAGAGAAAATTTCAACTCAAAATGGGCCTCCTAAAATGAACTAATAAAATAATAGTTAAAATAATAAAATAATAGTTATTAATTTTGGAGGAAGAAAATTAAAAAACTACTTTTTTGTTTGTATTTTTTACATATCTCCCTGTGTTTTTACTCAAATTTCGATCAGGAGATCTCGTTGGATGTGGAATTAAATTCCATATCCAACGAGTACCCACTTGGCATACTTTTGACGGACCCCGGTACCCCAAAAACAAGAAATACCTGAAAAAATGGAATGATGACATCATCGTTCCATTTTTTCAGGTATTTCTTGTGTTTGGGGTAGCGGGGTCCATCAAAAGTATGCCGAGTGGGTACTCGTTGGATGTGAAATTTAATTCCGCATCCAATGAGCTCTTTTGATCGAAATTTGAGTAAAAACACAAGAAGATATGTCAAAAATACAAACAAAAAAAGTAGTTTTTTTTATGATACCTATCCCCAAATTTATATTAAAAAAGTGTTTAAGACCTATACGATATTTCAAATTTAAATCAATTTCATTGGCTAACACATGATGACATGGAATTTAAATAAAAGTTAAAAGGCCCATTTTGAGTTGAAATTTCCTCTAATGATCACTGGGTTGCCATCTTCAACCTTGTAGTAAAGGTTGGAATCTTCTTTACTTTTGGTAAATCCCAAACTGGATAGAAATCCATCAATTCTGTCGTACCATATCCTGGGTGCCTATTTCAAACCATACAGGGCTTTATTCAATCTACACACATGGGTCTCCCTGTCATGTGTCTCAAAACCGAGTGGCTTCTCTACATACACTTCCTCTTCCACTACACCATTCAAGAAAGAAATATTGACATCCATTTGGTGTATCTTCCATTTCATTACTGTAGCCAGAGAAAGTACTGATCTGATGGAACTGTATCTGGCTACAGGTGCAAAGGTTTCTTCATAATCTATTCCTTCTTTCTATGAGAAGCCACGAACCACGAATCTTTCTTTATGTTTATCTATGCTGCCATCTGCAGCTTTCTTGATCTTGTAGATCCATTTGGAAGTTACAGCAGACTTCCCTTCTAGTCTTGGGACAACATCCCAAACATCATTCTTCATGATCGATTGATACTCTTCGATCATAGCATCCTTCCATTCTTTCATTTTTGTAGCTTCTTCATAGTTGGAAGGTTGTTTATTAATAAAGTCACATAATAAAGCTACATACCCGGAGCAGGACCTGGTCCTCTTTCTTTCTTTGTGATTCTCTTCTAGGGCCCCATATCTTTCTGCACCTTGGATAGATTCTCATACCCAAGCAGGTTTCCTCTTGTGAGTATTCTTCTTTCGAGGTGGATCTACAAGTTCTTGAGGTTCTTCAAATTCTCGATCTTCTTCTTGAGTTTCTTCATTCATGGTTGTGTCATGAATTCGGGGTGCTTCTGATTCTTCAAGATCTTCAACAGGTCTCTTTATGGATTTGTTGTAAGCTGAGTCTTCATCAAATGTTACTCCCATTATGATGTCAATCTTCTTGAATCCTGGGAAGTATATTGTGTAATCCTTCAAGCTTTCAGAGTATCCCACAGATATACCCTTCTTTCCTAAAGGATCTAACTTTGTCCTATTCTCCTTTGGAATGTGTATGTATACTGGATAGAAAAATATTCTAAGATGGCTAACTTCTGGTTTCTTGCCAGAAAATACTTCTTCAGGTGTCTTGTTCTCAAGTAATTTGTGTGGATTACAGTTCTATACATACGCCGTTGTTCTGGTAACTTCTGCTCATAGATGCATGGGAAGATCTTGATCATGAAGCATTGCTCTTGCAGCTTCCATTGTAGTTCTATTATTCCTTTCTGCAACCCCATTCTGTTGTGGAATATATGGAGTGGATAACTCCCTCTTAATCCCTGAATCTTTGCATAACTCTTTGAATTCATTTGATGTGAATTATCCGTCATTATCTGATCGAAAGGTCTTGATCTTCTTTTCTATGTGGTTCTCGATCAAGGCTTTGAATTCCTTGAACTTGTGGAAAATTTCATCTTTGTTCTTCATAAAGTATATCCATGTCTTCCTAGAAAAATTATCAATAAAAGAAACATAGTATAGATACCTGCTTAAAGAACTAGATGACATTGGACCGCATACATCGAAGTGAATGATTACCAATATTTCTTTTGCTTTGCTTTCACTACTTGGAAATGTCTTCTTTGTGTTCTTTCCTTTCGCACATCCTTCGCAAACTCCTTCATGTTTTGCTTGAATTTCTGGAAGACCTTCAATAGCTTTTCTTGCAAGTGGTAGTGCTCTGTAGTGCATGTGTGCAAGCCTTCTATGCCAAATTTCATTTGGCTCTACTGCGTCATGAACCAAAGCTTGTTCTAGATGGCCCTTTAATTTGTATAATCCGTCTTCTTGTTCTCCATTTACTATTGAATGGTCAATAGTCTTTCCTCTTGGCCACATGAGGACTTGGCCATCTACAAATGCAACCCTCATGCCTTTTGCATCCAGTGCCGATATGGAGAGAAGATTCTTCTTTTGTCCTGGTACAAAAAATACATCCTTCATTTTCATAGACTTTCCAGAGTCTAGCTTGTAAGAGGATTCACCACTACCTTTTATGGGATATGGGTAGTCATCCCCAAGTTTCACTTTATGGGGTGAATTATGTTCGAATAGTTTAAGATTCCTTGAATCCTGTCATGTGTTTGGAAGCCCCACTGTCAATAAGACAATCTTTGCTTCCATGTGTGATAGTTCCCGTGAGAGTGGAGATCAGAACATATTCTTCATCACTTGAAGAGTCTTCACTTTCTTATTTTACTTTCTTCCTGGGAGGATCATCATCCTCATCAGTGTGAGAATGATGTATTCTTTTGGAGTTCTTCTTCTTCTTGGATCCACTCTTATTCATGGGACAATTTATAGCAAAGTTTCCTCTTTCATCGCATGTATAACATCTGATTTTAGATGGATCCCTTTTTATAAAATTATCTTTCTGATGAGAATGATTACCATGGTGACGATGATTTTCCCTTTTGTCTATCTTGGAATGTACTGTGAGAGCTTGATCTTCACTTCCCATCTTTTTTTTCTCCAGACGCTATTCGAGATTCTTCTTCTGAACATTCTTCCCACAGTCTACTGAACTTTATTAGCTTCTTCCTAGCACATATTCCTTGGATGAAAGAATCCCATGACCTAGGGAGACCATTCAAGGTTGTCATCATAATTTCTGCATTCTCCACTTCTTCATCTACTGCTTCAAGTTGTTCTTTGATCTGGGAGACCCTTGTGAAGTATGACTGGATGGTCTCTATTGTCCGCCGATTGCACACCAGCAGTAGAAATATTCCGAAAGCTGTCTCCTCACTTGAAAAAGTGGGAGAGGTGTGACCTTCGGGGCAAGCACAGAGCTAGGTACTGTCTCCTACTCCTAGATCCTCTGTTTAGGCTAACTCCTAACGAAGCCAAGGGGGGTAGTCCCTAACAAAGAGTTTTATATGGCGCAATGCTTAGGTTAAGTTTTAAAAGTTTTTAGATGCGGATGGGTGTTGTTTAGGAGTTTCTGTGATTTTAGATGATTAATATGATGAATTGAGCACAAGACAAAGCAATCCGGATTGCTATCACTGGAATTAAAATATAGACAAATATTTGAGCAATTCACGAAAATAAATAAAGCATTCATAGATATGACTTATAATCAAACATTCAATGGAAAAATGGCCCAGATTATCAACAATGCTAAAATATGGAACCAGTGCCTATGGAGTAAAATTATCGAAGATGCTTCGTGTTTAGAAAGACGTGAATCCCAAAAGATGCCAGTGAATGTTAGGTTTTGCAAGTGCTCTTGGTAGGTTTTAAAGGTTTTTAATTTGTCTTACTTTAGGGTGTCAACAAAAAGGTTTATCAAATCCGGGAGACTCTTCTAAGTTGCCTCCATTGAAGACATGTCGGGCATGCCTAGTATCCCAAGCTAATATTGTCAAGTGACCAGCTAGCCGAGAATCTATGACAGCAGGAGGTTCCAGCACCTCTACTAGGAAGAACTTTGGAAGAATCCATACAATGCCAGTGTGTTGGTTACGAAGAGTTTAAGTGTTATTAGGTTACTTTTGCGGGGTTTAAAGATCCAGTGCCATTTTTGGGTACTCCGATCTAGGATCGGTCAGAGCATACTCTGGTAAGGAGGGAGGGGGGTTAATTAATTAAAGGGCCGTGAGTTGCAAATTTTATTAAGTTAATTAATTAAAACCCTCTAACAGAGAGCGCTCTTGACCTTGTCTTATGACAGTGGTTCAAAAGACTTAGCTAATCTAGATGAAACTAATGCAAGGGTTGTGCAAACCTAAGATGCTCTCCGATAGAGAGTGCTCTTGACTTGTGTTTCTGCAAGTTCAAGAGTCTTACTTATGGATGATTTGATTAAATAAACACAATAATTAATATGAAAGGTGGTTTATTAAAACTCTCCGACAAAGAGCGTTCTTGACCTACCTTATGGTGAGATTCAAGAGATTTTGGTTCTTTTTATGATTTAACAATTGATAACAAGATGCCAACATGCAATTATCAATCTATAAATTAGTAAAAAAGAAGCTAAGGAACAACTAGCAATTAGTAAGAATGAAACTAAGTTTAATCAAAGAGCTAAACTAATCACTTAAAGAAAACTGAACTAAGTAAATCATGAAAATGAACACAAGACACACTTCCCTAAAATAGGGGAAGTAGAAAAGAAAGGAGACTTGCTCCCACTCAGCCCTTTTTTATTAATCTTTTACAATGATGATGTGTTCTTTGCTTCTTGGAAGAATGGGGAAAGAAGGGGATGAAAGAAGAGGGATAGCAGTCTTTTTGTTCTGTTTGCACTCCTTGTTCGTTTGTGGCCTTTGAGCTCTCCTTCGCCTATCTACAATCTAAGAGCTCTAGACACACACTTGTTATGATATTAGTTGATCAAAAATAACTTGAAATTTAATCTATAAACTAGCTAAAAACACTTACCCAAACTTACTGAAAAGAAGGAAGAAAAGAGGCAGGAAAAAGGCAAGGTAAGATGGGTGAAAAAAGGGTTAAAAGAAGGGAAATGACAAGTCAAAGAAGGATGCAAACTAAGTGAGAAAGAGGGCTGCAAATCAGATAAAGGGGGCTGCAAATGAGGGTGAAAAAGGATGAAAGTACACCCCAAAAGATGGATGAAGAAAGGGATGGAAAGGGGCTGCAAAAAGTGGAAACAAAGAGGCAAAAGAGGGCTGTCCAAAAGGGTAAAAATGGAGAAAAGTGGACAGCGAACAAAAGGAAGGAAAGGCTGCAAATGAGGGTGAAAAGGGCTGAAAGTACGGCCCAAAATATGACCCAAAAAGAGGATGGAAAGGGGCTGCAAAAAGTGGAAAAAGGAGGAAAAAAAGGGCTGTCCAAAAGGGTAAAAAGTGGGGAAAGTGGACAGCGAACTAAGGGAAGGAAAGGTTGTAAATAAAAGGCCTAAAAGGATGAAAATAAAGCATAGGGCAGCCAACGGGGGAAAAGACTAAGTGAACGAATGTTCAATTTAGCCAAAACGTGCCCTAATCCCAAGAAAATAATGATTTTTAATTTGAAAGATGAATAAAAGTAAGGAGATAATGGTCAAACATATGGATCTTTTTTGAAGCACTTGGATCTCATGAAGCATGCAATTACCGAAAAAGTGTACTTAACTCCAATAGAAGAAGATGTAGCTGAGCTTGAACTTCTGCTTGGTTGGATGGAAGGATCTGCAAAATAACACTCATGGAGTTGCCATACAAAAGATTAGATCATGTATTGTTCACAAATTGAAATAAAGAAGATCATGAACTATAACTGAATAAAACAATGCTCTTTTTTAAGTTCTAAAAGTAAATCAATAAACAACTAACTTGCAAACTGCAAATACCTATTTTTATGTGCTTACAGATTCCTTCTAAAGAATAACATCATAATCTCAAATAGACAAGAAAGAAAAGCATTAAAACAACATCACCTCATCCATCAAGTGCAATCATCCAAAGAATCACACCACATGAGCCTCTAAATCCTTAATTTTATTCCAATGGTTGCATAGAAGCAACAAGCAATTACAAAAGTTTCACTAGAGTTTCTCTACACAAAAATCCATTCGAATAGAGCTAAAGGAGCCTCTATTTGTACAACGAGAGAGTGCTAAAACCCTAAAACCAATCCTCAAACCCTAACTAGCCTGGCCACCAAACAGAGATGCCAGACCTAACTCGAAGAACCGGGAGTGAGGGGAGGCATCCAACCAAGAAAGGCACCCCCAATCCAACCCTAAACATTGAAATCCATCCACATATAATCCCACATGTGTGGAAGGAACCCTTAGGAGAGAGAGGGGCGTGAGATGTTGAAGGAGGCACCCTGCTGCATAGGAAATCTGCCTACTAGGTATGGAAACCTACTTTGTTAGGTCTGGAGGAGCCACTGCTATGTTTGGGAAGCCTACTGAAGGTGTAAGTTTTAGCCTTCACCTCAATCAAATCACTGGACCAATGAGTTCTCTCCATCTCATTCTTTAGTTGGAGATGACATGTCTGCTAACTGATAATAAATTAATTGCTCTCTTAATGATGACTGAAGCTGAGTTATGATAACTCCAATCATCATACGTGCTCCATGAGATTTCATTTATCCTTTTATTTCACCGAATTTGGATTAATTTGGAGAGTTTTAATTTTCTCCAAAATAATCATTTTTTAATAAAAATCATTTTTATCCTCAAAACTGACTTTTTTGAGAAAAAGGCATTATGTGTCCGATTGTTGATCTAAAAGTTGGTTCTAGATGGCTGGCTGATCAAGAATGATTTTTGGCTTAAGGTTAGATCCCTCAATCACTAAATTCGGAGTCGAGATGACCAACTTACCACGAACAGGTTTTTTCCATTTAATTTATGGAATAATTAACCCAAAAAACTTAGGAAAAGTAATTAAAAATTAAAAAATTAAAAAAAAATTCCCTGTTCGAAAAAGATTTTTTTTGAAAACTTTTTATGTGTCCAGATGAATTAAGACATGAGCATGATATACCTAAATAATTTCTAGTAGGTTTATAACACTCAATTGGGCTCTAATAACCCCCCAAGGCCCAAAATTCAACATTAGGCATTCCAGCTTTAGAGGAAGTGGGAGAAAACCTCGTCAATTATACTTGGCTGAAGGAAAAGCATAATTGTCAGGTGCGAAAAACTTTCTGGAATACCTTATTTGAGATTCTACATCTCAGGAGACCGAACCACTCAAAAAATACCCTACTAGCACATTTATTACAAACCCCGCGGGGCCATGGTCAAAATTATTCAACTCAAAAACTGGCTAGACATGAAGATGGATCAACTGATACACAGGAATCAGAATTTGAACAAGTATGTCAACCAACATCTCCTCAGGTAACCCAACTATGGTACAAATAAGTGGATAACAGTCTCCTCATTTTGGATCTTTACATTCTTCAACTGGTTCCTTAGAGTCATCTTCTGGTTTATGTTCTTCCCTTCAAGCAGTTAGGTTAGGGAATCAAACATAGCTTTAGGTTTCTTGAGGGAGGACACCTATGGTATGATGTGATCCTTGATTGAATAAGTAATAACCCTCTTTTCCATAACCAACTTATTCTTATGTAAGGCCTTAGCCTCATCTTCCTTTGGAACTGGAACCTCCTCATTGATGTAGGAGTCCACCTCATTTTATTCTAGGACTAGGGAGATCCTATACTTCGATGCTTGGAAGTTATCAGCTCCCTCAAGCTTTTCATCAAGCTTGGTGTGATGAGACATCTTGACTGAGAACCTAAAATGGAAATATGAAATATTTATATCTTACTAGGTCAAGATGCCAGATCTCGATTTGGAGCTGAATTTTTGTAGTGCTGGTTTAGGAGCAGATTAGGGTTTGAATTTCCCAGAGTTCTATCCGACAAAATTCTTTGATATTGATCTCTAAACTTCTATTTTGAGGAGGAGATCAATCTAGGCCTGGGCTCACTCAAAAATTCCACTTCTGTGAAAAGCCCTAATTTTTGGCAGCATTATCGGGTCCAAAACTGAAAAAGCTCAGAACCAGATCCTGCTTTGACAGAAACATGCTCCCTAGCGAGGAGAGTTAGCTGAACCTTAATTTGCTGAAAATATGTGGAGAGATATCCAAAAAAGTAGGAATACCTATATTCCACAGTTGCACAGTGTCTTCTTCTCAAGTTAGCTCTGATACAATGTTAGATTTTAACATTTAAGCTAGCATTATATTAGGATATTTAACTGAGAGAATAACAAGCACAACAATCAAACACAAGAGACAATGAACACAGTGTTTTTCCTCGGGGAAACCATAAATGGAGAAAAACCCACAACTTCCTCAGAGATAGAATCAACACCAAAAGTAAAACCCCAAAACAATAAGATGATCTCTCGATAGTAGTAGCCTCTTTCTTTCTAGCCCCAGCAACTTCTTCTCCCACAGCTATGCACTACAACTGAGTGTAAGTGGGTGTGTGTTAAATAGAGAAACTCATTCTCTATTTATACTAATTCCCGACTTGACAATGACTCACTAGGGCCAACTTCACTAGGTGTGTCTAACAACCCTATGGCCCCAGAACTGTGGGGACTTTAACCCTTGAACAATAGGAGGGTTACCCATATTGACTTAACATGACTTGTTTACATTATAGAAACTCCCGATTGGAACATCGGGGCATGACATGACTCAATTACATTACAAACACTTCCCAAAATAAACATTGGGGTACAATACATAAGAAATACAAGTGAATACATTCTGAAGTTACAATTACATCAACAAGCGCAATACCTCCCGAAAAGTTATGCGAATAAGAAAATAAACGATAAATATTACCAGATCGATGAACATTTTTATTTAAAAGTAAAAGAGAAAAGAATCTCATTGAGAATGGGAAGGTGTGGAAGGTTGGCACCGAGATTTTGCAGACCCTTTGAGATACTGGCCGAGAGAGGGCTAGTGGCATACGAATTAGCTTTACCTGCTCATATAAGGTTCATAATGTTTTTCATGCATATTTATTGAAAAAGTATGTATATGATACTAAACATGATATTTATTGGTACTTTCTACCAGTGGAACTAGAAGGGGAGTTTATACTCGAACCCCTTCATATTTTGGACAAAAGAGAAGTACAGATAAGGAAGCAAACCATCGTCTAGCTGAAAGTGCGATGGTAGCACTTTGGATCCCATGAGACCTCTTGGGAGAATGAAGCCACCATGAAAGAGGCCTACCCCTCCTTGTTTCATGACTTCATTTATAGTCCTTATAACACTAGGACAACGTTCTTCTAAGTGGGAATGGATGTAATATCCATAATTTTGAACTTGACAAGATTGGGCATGATCCCCATTGCATATGAGTTGCTTTGATGTTAATGTTTTTATATTGGGTGTATGCCCCATTGCACATGTGTTATGTTGATTAGTTAGATATATTGGACGTAAGCCAATGCACATGTTTTATTTTATTGTATATGATTATATATGTTGGGTGTGGACCTTGATGGACAAGGATTGTTGTAGTGATACTGTGTACTAGATTTATTATTATATGATTAACATATACATATACTGAGATGATTATTGTGAAGAATTGTGAAGAATATTGAATGCATGATTGATTTGTATAATTTGTTGGGTGTAAGCCCTGAAGCACATGAGTGATGAGATTTTGAGTTGAGCATAAGCTGTGGAGCACATGAGTTATGAGATTTTGTGTTGAGCATAAGCTCTGAAACACATGAGTTATGAGATTTTGTGTTGAGCGCAAGCTCTAGAACACATGAGTTATAAGATTGAAAGTCTTGGGCATAAGCCTTAGAGCATTCCAAATTGATGTTGAGCATAAGCTCTAGATGTTAGGATTATTAATCCTCCCTTGGTAAAATTTCTATTAGATTAATTATTGCCTAACTTAGGAATATTAAAATTAATTAATTGGGTCCACTAGTACAATTGGGTCCACTTAGCCCAATTGGGACACATGTACTATTCATTGAAGTGTGGGGAACACTACTAGAGGTTAACTGCCACTTACTGCAAGTGCATGCGTCAGCTACGGTGCCTCCAAGATCAATCCCTACATTTTAGGAGCCACTGGGAGTCCCGGCACCAACCTACTTCAGTTAATTGGTGTTAGTACTAGTTAGTCTTAGTTAGCCCCCAGTTACATTCAGTTAGTTCAAAGTCACTTAATATAGTGCTACTAATGCATGGATGATTCATGGTTGCATGGGGAGGAGCGTTTTTCCTACCTACCTCACTCTCAGTTGCATTAATTTAACTAGTTGTCACTAGTTGTTGAGTTATTGGTCATCAGTGAGTTGTCTATTTGGACTCTGATATTGATTGGGAGACCTTGAGTTAGAGATTCAATTAGATACAGTCTTATCCACTTGGAGGATTCAAATTCATTACTCATGCATTCAAATTCTACCTATGTAAACTACATTGTAACACCATATATTATTATGATGGATATACTGTAAATTCCTGAGCAAAACTTCTCCATTTCCTATGTGGTTTGTCTTGTTGGATTTGTATTTTCATTCTCCATTAAATTTCTGCAACATTATCAGAACTCTCTCCTTGAAGATATTAATGGGATTCAAATTATAACATGGTATCAAATCCTTCTCATGTAGGTTTCATGCTTGTTTCTCCCCATCGAACATCAGAAGCAGTTGGGTTTCCAAAAAAGTCCCCTATGAAAATTTGCTAGCTCTGGATTCATTCAGAGCAACGAAGAGGGCGTGGCACACCTTGAAAACATGTTCATTCTGGGAGGAAAAGAATGATTATAACAGTTCATATGTTTTAGTGTTATTTGTAGTGAAATTGACATGTGCTACATAGCTTGAAAGAAGTATTTGCAGTCTCCCTACTGGAGCAATTATGAGTTCTCAAAATCCTGAACCATGGATCCTCACAACTTCCAATTTCCTTGATTGGAGGATTGATATGTAGCTATCCTTCCGCAATCATGGCTACCACAGGATCATACATTGATAAGAGGCTTAGCCTCATCAGCCAGTAGAGCGGAACAAGTTCCTAAACCATTGTGATGAAGCATTCAGGTACTTATGTACTTATATTTCCAGAGATCTCCTCTTTAATATAGAAGGATTGAGGACTCCCAGAGAATCCTGGGAGAAGCTTGATATCTTGTTTAACAAACAAGATGAGCTTCAGGGACACATTCTGGAGAATGTGTTGGTACCTTTACATCCTAGCAGTTTCAAGACTATTAATAAATTCTTCTCCAAATTGAAGTCTCTAGTGCTACAATAAAAATAGTGTAGGATAGAATGGAAGGATGAGCAGAATGTCCTTTCCATACTCAGAAAACTAGGTCCTAAGTACTCTTTCTATGTCTCTATGTTTTATTGTAAATCGAAAAGCTTTCCTAATTGGAAACTTCCTCGTTTAGATTCATTTTCCGAGTCCTTAATCAAGGAACAAGACAAATTGATTTGAATGGGAGTCATACAGATTTCCAAAGATCAAGCTCTCTCGGTTACTGACTCTTCCAAAGCGCAAGAAAATGGGAAATCAAAGAAGAAGGAGCCAAAGGCAGCTGATTCAAAGCCTAACCCAAATTAGCAATATTCTGAAGGGTCCTCCGTCTCTAAGAAGAAGAAATTTGAAATGAAGTTATGTCCTTACTATGAAAAGGGATACCATCTTGAAGAACAATGTATGAGGAAGCAAATTGATGAGATGTATGCTCTTCTCAAGCAATAGAACATTGCTCCTCTAAGAGAAAAGAAGCCTGATGAAGAAGCACCAAAAGAAGATGTCAAAAGGTTTCATGCTTTGAAAGAAACTCTCTCTCCATCCTCAACATACATTATAGATTCTAGAGACTCCAGCCACATGGTTTCCTCCATACAATCCTTCTCTACTCTTTCACTATCAAAGGGGCCTAATATTCACATGAGAGATGATTCCCAGATTCCATAAGAAGGAAGGGGATTAGTCAGAGTGAAGCATGGTGAGTTCAAAAATGTCTTATATGTGCCCTCCCTTGCTGTTAACCTGTTATCTGTTTACCCGATGACTCATGTAGGCTCTCCCAAGAGGGTCACATTCGATTCAGACTCAGTTGAGATTACAGAAAAATCCACTGGAAAGCTTGTAGCAAAAGGTATTGCAAATCACTTTACCAAATATTATGAGTTTTCACATTTCTTTCTTGTTTCTCCTCTTATAGCTCTATTGTCTCATGCTAACAACACTAGCAAGATTTGGCATGAGATATTTGGTCATCTCAATTTCAAATATTTGAAGCACCTCAACAATGATAACATGGTTGAATTTTTTCCCTCCATCCAAACTTCAGATGGAGTATGTGATGGGTGCTTGGTAGGTAAGCATCTAGAAAAGAAGTATAATGTTGGGAAGGCTCATAGAGCTGTCTCTACACTTGTATTGATACATAGTGATGTAGATATTTCCCGACCTTTATTGATGATTGTTCTAGGTACTGTTGGATCTATTTCATGAAGATAAAATCAGAAGTTTTTGAAACCTTTAAAATTTTTAAGGCTATGGTTGAGAACATTTTCAATACGAATATCAAGTCAATAAGATCCGATAAATGAGGAGAATATGTCAAAATCAATTTCTAGAATTTCTGTGAATCGAAGGGGATTTGAATGGAGCACTCAGTTCCATCCACACCATAACAAAATGGTGTGGCTGAGGGAAGAAAAAATCACTGAAAGAGATTGCAACATTCCTTCTCCATGCCAAGCATCTATCTCCTTCTCTTTGGGCTGAAGTAGTAAACTGTGCTCCATATTTGCAGAATAGGGTTCCCCACAAGTCAGTGGTTGGGGTCACATCATTCGAAGCACTGCATGGGTATAATCCTAATGTCTCTCATTTGAGAGTTTTTAGTTCCAAATCTTGGGCTAGGATACCACTTGACAAGAGAAAGGCCTTCCAAACCCAAATTAGTGAATGCATTCTGTTGGGATATGAAGATGATGCAAAATATTAAAAATTGATGGAGGTTGCTACCAGAAGATGCTTCATTGAAAGAAGTGTCCAGTTCGAAGAAGATCAACTGCATGATAGCCCTCCAGCAGTAGAATAAGGTATAACTATATCTCCACCTATTTTTTATGATGATGATGTACTACTGGTTTCAGATTTAGATGAGGAAGATCACATACAGCATGATCCTATTATTGAGACTGAATCTCAAGAGATTCTAGATCCAAATCCAGTACCCATTCCTAATCCGAAGCCTAAATCCAGATGGGCTCAAAAGCTTCTTGATCCAGCTGGAAGTGGTGCTGGAGTTCCAGAAGACAAAAGAAGAACTAGGTCCCAGTCAGGGATGATTTTAAGAACCCCCCTAGATTTATATGTATAAAAAATGGGCGAATATCTCCGATATATAGGAAAATTTGAAGGCGATTTTATCAATAATATAATATGTATATATAAAAATTTTGGCGAATCTTTAATTTTATTATACAATCTTGTAAAATCCTGGTGAATCTTTCATTTTATTATATAATGTTGTAAAATCTTGGTGAATCTTTCATTTTATTATATAATGTTGTAAAATCTTGGCGAATATTTAACTTCATTATAAAAAATTGTAAAAACTCGCGAATCTTTCACTGATTTATAGAATATTATCAAAATAGAGGAACAACAACATTAGTCAAATAACATGAATCACATCATGATCAAGTTAGGGTTTCCTGAGTTTTCCTGTTGACTTCCCGTGAGAAGAATAGAGTTGCCCAGACTCTTTTCTGCTTCCCAGAACAATTGTTTGCTGCCCGGAGCTTGCTCCGTGGTTGTCCGTGATCTTAGCCTTCAGCTTGAGCCTGCCTGGGATTCTAGGTGGCTGCCCAAATGTGCCCAAAGGTAGCTATAGGGATGCCTGAATTTTTGCCCAAGGCTTGTCTATAGGTTTATGGCATGACCGAGCTTGGATGGAGACTACCCAAGGATGTATAAGAGCTACCTGTGACCTTGTTGTTGTTGCCGTGAGGGTTTATGGGACTGCCCTAGCATGTGAAGAAGTGAAGAAGATACCCTAGCAGATTTGGGTATCTATAGTGATTCCCTAGTTGCTTAGGGTTTGGCTGTAGTTAGTTGCTGATGAAGACTAGACATCCTCCATGCTAGGGCATATAACCCAAAAATACCAGAACCTTCTCTCTCCTCCAGAGCGAATATCCAGGAGCAGCTGAATGATGATAAGCAAGTGTGTCAAATGCATTGAGTTGATATTATTTTATAGCCTTTGAATTACCTGGAAGTGGGCCAAAACTCAAAAATACAATAATTATATTTTATTCTTTTGTATTTTTGTCTTTCACCTTTGGTGGTTCTAGAGGTCTTTTTGTACTTTCACTTTGACTCCTTGGTGGTCCAACGGTCCTTACGTATTTTTTAATTTTACCTTTTAACCTTTTCCAAGTGCCCTGTGGTCAAAACAAGTGGTCATAGGGTGTCCTTCAAACCCACTCAAAGTACATCATCATAAATGGAGAGAATTACTAATGCTTTTATCTCAAACTCCTTATGCCGCCAAGATCAGGTACGAGGTGTCTTAACCAAGGGTAGCTAATCCCTGGAGAATATTACAAAGCCCATAGATCGAGGGAAGGAGTGCCTCACATGCCCAGACCTGGTCTAGGGCTTATAGTGATGTCCTGGTAACTGACCAGGTGCCTTAGCTCTAGGCTGCATCATTTGAATTCAAGGTCAAATACTTTGTAACTGACCAAGCCCCTCCATTATGTTGAAAAATGGCCCTCAGCCATTGGTTGAGTCCCCCAGTCCTGGACTGGTTTATCACATACCTCCATTCAAAGAATGGCCACTCAGTTCAACTCAGTTCACCCAGTGCTGGATTGGTTGCACATATTGGCCTATGACCAGATGTCTCCATTCAAGAGAATGGCTACTCAGCTCAAGGCTGAGTTCCCCCAGTGTTGGACTGGTTCCACATCCTAGTCCTTGACTAGATGTTCCATTCAAAAGAATGGCTACTCAGCACAAGGTTGAGTTCCCCCAATGCAATACTGGTTTCACATCATAGTCTGTGACCAGATGTATCCATTTAATAGAATGGTTACTCAACACAAGGTTGAGTTCCCCAAATGCAAGACAGGTTCCACATCCCGGTCCTTGAACAAATGTTTCCATTCAACAAGATAATGGCTCTCAATGTTGCATAGGAAAAATCAACAAGATTCCCCCCGAGTATATTTTAGGCAATGGATATCAAAATTCATGATCTGATGCAAAATTGACACTCTTCATGTTCCCATGAGTTGTATTATGTAAACTAGAAGTATTGATGGGTGGTTAACAAAAATACCCACAAGCTTGACATCTAACCTTACAATAATGCACAACATCTTTTAAAAGGTGGAATGGAAATGCAATAAACTTTTTGCAGACCATTTTGTTCACAGACATGCTATGAAATGAGCTTGTATGTCATACAAGTTCAGTGAAAATTTCACAAATGCCATCTGCTCACATTTCTTATGACAAGAATGCTCATTACCACAGAGATGTTCTATTGAAATATTGTAACTTCGAAGAATATTCTATATGTATCTTTTTTTGGTCCCCGATGGTCCTACTGGGAGAATAATGTGTATTACATTGTACCCCGATGCTCCTAATTAGAATAACTAATAAGAGTCATGAGGTAGTCCCCTCTAATTGTAAAGGTGGGTCATTAGCACCCCAGTGTGGTTACTTAAGCCTACATGTGTAACTCAAGCCTACATGATTTAACTCGAGCCTACATGTCAAATGAGCTAACTTAAGTGAATGGATGAATATAAATAGAGGTGTAGTGCTCCTCATTTGGGACACACACTCACTTGAGTAGCGCACTTGTTGAGGAGAGAAGTAGCTGGAGAAGGAGGAGGATCAGGTTTTTGATCTCCTTGTTGGTTTTACCTTTTACCTTTTTTGGGCATCTATATTGAGGAAGATTTTGCTGGGTTTTTCCCTTTATGGTTTTCCCAGGATAAAACTGTGTTGTTCTTGTGATAATGTTTCTTTCAATGATCCTGTTTATATGCTTTTGTTATGGAAATGAAATGAAATATTGATGTTTTAGCTAAGCATATAAAAAATTTAACATGGTATCAGAGCTAACCTGAATAGGACAACTTTCACAAGATATAGAATCTAGGGCTTATTACTTTTTTGTTCTCTCTCCACAATCGATCAACAAAAGAAGGCTAGGCTAACTCTCCATTGAAGGGTGCATCTTTCTATCGAAGCGGAATTCGATTCCGAGCATTTTCAGTTTTCGGTGCGGGAAATTAGGGCTTCTTACTGAAGAGGAATTTTTGAAGTAATCTTGACATAGGATTTATATCCTCATCAAAATAAAAGTTTAGAAACCTGGATCAAGATTTTTGGTTGGGTGAAACTCCGGGAAATTCAAACCCTAGTTTGACCCCGAGCTAGAAAAACCCTAAATACTAAAACTGCTACGTTTTGGTACATTCGCTACATACCAATATTGGCGTAGGATCAGGAGCTGAAAATTGTAGATGCCGAAGATAAAATCCTGATGTACACTGTATCCACAATTCAGCCTCCGATTCGCTATATTATGGGAGATATGATCTGTCAAATTTAGGGTTCCATCCTCCTCGAGAATTCATCCCTAAACAAGACACCTCGAGAAAATTGCTATAGAATGGGCCAAAAAGGTCCAAACTAAATTCATGAAGATGTTCTAGAAATAGCACAGAATTTAATTTCTTTGGTCCTAATTTCAGAACCAGAAGATGAAACAGTGACACGTGGCAGGCTGTACAACGTCACTGTTCTGAACAGTCATGTAACAAGTCACCTTGGGAAAATAATGATAAATCCCAATTGGTGAAACGAATTCTGATAAAACCTATGGTGTTGGATCAGGGACATACGAATTTACCTCAGTGAGAAATTTCAAACATATAGGAGCTTTAATTTCGGAGATATAACAGAAGCAGTGACAGGAATTTCTGCAAAAGAAATTCGAAAACTAGGGCTTCCTATTCTGAGAGATTTCCTCCACTGTTTTCAGAAAAGGAGTACATTGGACAGCTCCATTTGAAGAGATCTATATTTCTATCCAATCAGATCTGAAAGATTCCAAGTTTTTTATGGTTTCTCTGACAAACCCTAGATTAACCAGCTCTGGAAGCAGGACGGACACCTCAAATCGGTAAGATCTAATCTTTTGCTATTTGAATTTGAGGTTCTCATTTCAAAGTGATCTATCACATCAGCTTGTTGATAAGCTTGGTGAAGTTGACAACTTCCAAGCATGGAAGTATTTGATCTCTCTGAAGAAAATGAATTGGACACCTACATGAGTAGAGAGGTTCCAGTTCCATATGGAGATGAGGCTCAAAGCCTTACACAAGAAGAACTTGATCAAGGCCAAGAAGATCATTGTTGATTCAATCACGGATCAACTTGTACCACAAGTGTCTTCCCTAAAGACACCGAAGATGTTTGATTCCTTGATCAAGCTATTTAAAGATAAGAACATAAATTAGAAGATGCATTTAAGAAAATAGTTTAAGAATATGAAGATCCAAAATGCAGAACATCTTGAAGTAGTAGAAGAAGAAGCGGAGAATGCAGAAGTGGTGATAGCCACCTTGAATGGTCTCCCAGGATCATGGGATTCATTCATGCGAAGAATGTATGCCAGAAGGAAGTGATTAATTTTAGTTGACTCTAGGAAGAAGAAGAATCTTGACTCATAAGAAAAGAAGAAGAAGATGGGAGCAATTGAAGATCAAGCTGTCACCATTCAAAGAAGATCCCTCAAGCGATGAGGAATGTGAAGAACTCAATTCTTGAAGAACCTCTTATCCATCTTATCATTTGAATAAGAAATGATGATGTCATGAAGAATATGATGAAGCGGAATGATCAATATGGAGTTTACCCATGAAACAAATAAAAGATAAGTATTCAATTGTCATTTCATGATATTGTTTTGTTATACATTTGATTATATTCAGTTGATGTGTTATGCATAATAGATTGTTTGCATTAATGACTTTATACTACTAATATTCATGTGATGGGTAAATAGCTCATGGTGCTCTCCATTGCTACTTATCTAGAATGAAGCTGCCTTGATGACATATTGGATTAGTGCACAATCTCAATAATTTCATGATAGAGATGGAAGGCATCTAGAAAGTTTTGGATGAATGTTATATTGGCTAAATAGTTGCATGATGCATAAGAAATTGTCGGTATGCATATGTTTTACGAAATAGTTCTAACCATGTAGCTGGTGCATTTGAATTGTAGGGAAGGTCCTGTACAATCTCTTACAAGAAGAATGAGACTTGTTCTAAAGAACAAATGATGACAATTCAAGATTCACTGCAATAAAATCTGAAGCTCCAAGGGTCAGAGACACCATGATGGAAGAAAGAGCTTCAGAGAGCGGTAGATCCACCTTGAAGGATGAAGACCACCATCGGTACGAGAGATAAGTCAAGATGAAGAAAAGAATGCTATGAAAGAAGCTATGATCAAAGAATAATAGTTGATCATGGGGAATGATGTATATGATATGATTTCGATACATAAAGGGAAGTACATAGTATCCTCCATATGGATCCACAAGAACAAGTGTACAAAGAAAGGTTCATGATTTGCCTCAGAAAGAATAGACATACTCTATTGAGCAGTATATATCAAGCATAGAACCACCTGTACAGAATGAAGAGGGAAGATGATACTCCACTTCAGGGGGAGTGACTACAGAAGATATCTAAGTTTGACATGGTACGACATGATGGATAGCTTCGTGATGGATCAAGATTTTACCAAGAGTAAAGTGGGTTCCAACTTTCAAGGTTGAATGCAAAAGACTAGGATATGTTGATGACCTGACAAGACGAACTCATGGAAGATGTTATGATGAGAGAATACTAGAATGATGTTTGGGATACAATACTCAAACCAGAAAGAAAGAATGTGGTATCTTCCAAATGGATTTGCAAGATAAAATATGTTGATGATAGAAGTAAGGAAATACTTATGGCTAGAGGTTTCTATCATAAAGAGGGAATTAATTCTGAATAGACACTTACTCCAGGAAGTAAGGTACACTTCTTTTAGAACTATCATGGTAGTTTCTTCCATGATGAAGTAAAGACAAGCCTTCCTTAATGGAATGATTGAGGAAGAGTTTTACATCGAATAGTCACAAGGATTTGAAGTTGAAGACAGATGGACTCACATATGCAAGTTGAAGAAGGCCCTCTATGGCCTGAAGCAAGCTCCCAGAGCTTGGTATGGAAGAATATATAGTTTCCTGATGAGCATGGGCCTTGCCAAGAGTAAAGTCGATCCTAAACTTTACTACAAGGTTGTAGAATATGAACCTGTCATCCTGTTATTATATGTGGATGACTTATTCTTGACACGGAATGAGAAATAGATCATGGAAATAAAGAAGAAACTAGCAGAAGAATTTGAGATGAAAGACCTTGGGTTAATGCATTATTTCCTAGGTCTGGAAGTATGGAAAAGTTCAGAAGGAATATTTCTCAACCAGGGAAAGTATGCGGTAGATATATTGAAGAGATTCAATATGTTGGAATGCAAAGCCATAGCCACACCCATGAACTCCAACCTGGAGCTGTTAGCTGATGACTCATCATATTTAGTGGATGTGACTCATTACAGACAGATCATTGGGTCATGGATGTACTTATGAAATACCAGACCAGACATTTGTTTTGCTGTGAACACCTTAAGTCAATATCTTGTTCAACCAAGATGGGTTCACCTAGTAGCTACAAAACATCCGATGAGATATATGAAAGGGACTATAGACTTTGGTCTATACTATGATGGAAACCATGACCACAAATTGTATGGCTATACAGATGCAGATTGAGTTGGAAGTATCTCATACAGGAAAAGCACATCAGGTAGATGCTTTTGGGTTTGTTATGAGTTCATGGTTTAATAGGAAATAGTCAGTGTTTCTCTTAGTAGGGCTGAAGTAGAATACATAGCAGATTGCCCTACTAAGTTGTGAAGCCATATGGCTTCAGAAGCTGATATCAGGTCTCTTTGACCTAAATATGGATACTACAATGATTCTATGTGATAACCATAGTTGTGATGACAAAGAACCCTGTGTTCCGATGTAGCACATAGAAATACGATATTTCTACATACAAGATAAGATGCAGATGATGATACTGTAGATGCAGATGATGGTGATTCAGTATTTCTATACTGAATATAGAGATGATGATGCTTTCAGTATTTCTATACTGAATATAGAGATGATGATGTTTTAGTATTCCCATACTGAAGATACAGATGATGATGATTTCAGTATTCCAATACTAAAGATATAGATGATGATGATTTCAGTATTCCCATACTGAAGATATAGATGATATTTCAGTATTTACATACTGTAGATACAAATGATGGTGATTCCATATTTCTATACTGAATATAGAGATGATGATGCTTTCAGTATTTCTATACTAAAGATATAGATGATGATGCTTTCAGTATTCACATATTGGAGATATAGATGGTGATAGTTTAGTATTCACATACTGAATATGTAGATGATGATGGTTTGGATGATGATGTACTGATGAAGCCTCTACCTCGAGTAGAGTTCGAACACTTTTGAGACAAGCTTGGTGTTGTTCGGAAAGACATTCCTCGAAAGGGGGAGTAGTGATGTTGCAGTGGGATTGTATCATCCTTGGGCACTTTCCCTAAAGTGATCCGGAGACCTCGGTCTTCGAGAATGAAGAGGGATTGTATCATCCCGGGACATCTGTCCATAATAGATGCGGTGACCTTGGTCCTCGAGAATGTGGTGGGATTGTATCATCCCTGGGAACTTGCCCTAAAGTGATCCGGTGACCTCAGTCCTCAAGAATACAGTGGGATTGTATCATCCCTGGGCACTTACCCTAAAGTGATCCGGAGACCTCGGTCTTCGAGAATGAAGAGGGATTGTATCATCCCGGGACATCTGTCCATAATAGATCCGGTGACCTCGGTCCTCGAGAACTTGGTGGGATTGTATCATCCGTGGGAACTTGCCCTAAATTGATCCAGTGACCTCAGTCCTCGAGAATGCAGTGGGATTGTATCATCCCTGGGCAATTTCCCTAAAGTGATCCGGAGACCTCAGTCTTCCAGAATGAAGAGGGATTGTATCATCCTGGACATATGTCTAGAAGTGATTCGGTGACTTTGGTCATCGAGAATGTGGCAGGATTGTATCATCCTTGAACTTCGGTTCAGAACGGATCCGGTGTAACTTTGGTCATCAAGAATGTGGTAGGATTGCATCATCCTTGGACCTCGTCCTAAAGTGACAGGGACTGATTCTCCCGTAATCAATCCGGTGGCTTCAGTCCTCGAGAATGTGGTAGGATTGCATCATCCTTGGACATAGTCCTAAAGTGATAGGGAATGATTCTCCCATAATCAATCCGGTGGCTTCGGTCCTCGAGAATGTGGTAGGATTGCATCGTCCTTGGACTTAGTCCTAAAGTGATAGGGACTGATTCTCCCGTAATCAATCTGGTAACTTCGGTTGTCGAGAATGTGGTGGGATTGTATCATCCCTGGACTTTAAGTCCAAAAGTGATCCAAAGAATTTTTGTCTTTGAGTTGTGGATTGTAGGTTGTTGTTTATGATGATGATGCCGTATTGATTGAAAGATCAGAGTATGATGATGATGACGTACTGATCAAAAGATCAGAGTATGGTGACGTACTGATCGAAAGATCAGAGTATGATGATGACGTACTGATCAAAAGATCAGAGTATGATGATGATGACATACTGATCGAAAGATCAGAGTATGATAATGATGTTTCTGATCGAAAGATCAGAGTATGTTGATGATGTTTCTGATCAAAAGATCAGAGTATGATGATGATGTTTCTGATCGAAATATTAGAATGTGATGATGATTATGATCAACAGATCAGAATATGATGATGATGATGTTGCTGCTGATCGAAAGGGTAAAGTGTTGATGATGATATTGCTGATCAAGAGGTCAAAGTACTGAAGATGGTGCTGCTGATCGAAAAGTCAAAGTGCTGAAGATGTTGTTGATCGAAAGGTCAAAAATGTTGAAGATGTTGTTGCTGATCGAAAAATCAAAGTGCTGAAGATGTTGCTGATCAAAAGGTCAAAATGCTGAAGATGTTGTTGCTGATTGAATAGTCAAAGTGCTGAATATGTTGCTGATCGAAAGGTCCAAGTGCTGAAGATGTCATTGCTAATTGAAAGATCAAAATGCTAAAGATGTTGCTGATCAAATAGTGAAGATGTTGATGATGATGAAGACTGAAGATTGAAGATGAAGACTACATGATGTTGAAAAGCTTCCAATGATTTATAGATGTGTTACCCTGCTGATGTTGATGATGTCCCCTATCTCTACTCTTGTTGTTGCTGATGTTGCTGTAGAACACCCTTCTCGTTAAGGGGGAGTGTTGAAATATTGTAACTTTGAAGAATATTCTATATGTATCTTTTTGTGGTCCTCGATGGTCCTACCGGGAGAACCACTTGTATTACATTGTACCCCGATGCTCCTAATCGGAAGAACTAATAAGAGTCATGAGGTAGTCCCCTCTAATTGTAAAGGTGGGTCATTAGCACCCCAGTGTGGTTACTTGAGCCTACATGTGTAACTTGAGCCTACATGATTTAACTCGAGCCTACATGTCAAATGAGTTAACTTAAGTGAACAAATGAATATAAATAGAGGTGTATTGCTCCTCATTTTGGACACACACTCACTTGAGTAGCACACTTGTGGAGGAGAGAAGTAGTTGAAGAAGGAGGACGATCAGGTTTTTGATCTCCTTGTTGGTTTTACCTTTTACCTTTTGGGGGAATCTATATTGAGGAAGCTTTTGCTGGGTTTTTCCCTTTATAGTTTTCCCAGGATAAATCTGTGTTGTTCATGTGATACTGTTTCTTTCAGTGATCCTGTTTATATGCTTTTGTTATGGAAATGAAATGAAATACTGATGTTTTAGCTAAGCATATAAAAAATTTAACATGTTCATCACTTGTCGATTCATGGGAGTGATCCTTGTAACTGCAGCTCCTGAGACCCCTCCATGATGCATTTTTTGGGACAATATCTTCATGAATGCCATCCGCTTCACATTTATTATGACAAGAATGCGCATTACCACAGAGATGTTCATCACTTGTCTATTCACGGAAGTGATATTTGTAACTGTAGCTTCTGGGACACCCCTCCATGATGCATTTTTTGGGACAATATCTTTTATGGAATCATGACAAGCATGGTTTTCATGATCCCCAAGCTCAATCTGTATCACACAAGGATTTTTGCAGCTCAGGCTATCTTTCAATTATTACAAGTTTAATAAGAGATGTTACACCCCATTTTGCATGGGTGACCACTTTCATCACAATCTCATCTGGGGAGTGTATGTGATGGAGATTGAATGATTTGGTCCTAAGTGCTAGAGCCTAGATGATGATGCCCTAGTGATAATTCTTCATGGAATATGTTGATTGTTTGAAGCAGAATAGTTCAGCAATGGAAACATTCATTAGATCTAGGCATTTTTGTGAGTCATGGCCTATTCGTCTCAAACTATGGGCATACTCTAGTCTTCAATTAGCAGCAATTAGAGCTATTATGGCCCTTGAACAGCACTAAGAAGCATCTTTGGGTAAATATGGGCATATTGGGAACAAGTTTGTGGAAGGAAACATAAGTAAAACCTATTTATTCTTAATTATGGGCAGCAAGCAACCTAATTCTTGTAGCAGCACTCCATGCTGGGTTGTTTCCTATCATTTCTGCACATTCTAGACAGTTCTAGCTATGTTTTAACCATGTCTCAACCCTACAAATAGCAACAAGATCAGTCCTAGGTATAATGTGGGCATCTTCCTTGTAGTGGAAGCCATGATTTAGCATCAACTAGCAACAAGAAGTCTGGTCAATCTGCAAGTAAAGAAAAACAATAAATATCTTAATTTCTCCACATTCTGGGTAGATCTTGAGTGAATTTAGGACTGTCCCTGATCCCAAGCAGAGTTAAGTCCAAATTTGGTCCAATTCTAAGCAGATCTAGCAAGTCTAAGCATCTCAGTCCCATGCTACAATAGATTTGGGCAAGTTTAGTGGAAATAAACAAACTAAATTCCAAATATGGGCATAGTTTGAACTTTGAAGTATTTTTTGTCACAGCAGCCACTGATTATGTATTATGTGTAGCTTTGGGTCTTGTTACCACCTAAGTTGTACTTAGTGGTTTTTTATCAAGTGATCCTAGTGAACCGGATAGGGTTAACTTCTTCAGACTTCAAAATACCTTTGGAAGTACTTCTTAGAAGTGCTTGTTGTATCATATCACATGTTCATACCCCATGGGGGAATTGTAATAAATGTTCTAGCATGATAGTGTCTGTAAAAGACTCAGTCTCTTAGACTTTATTTTTCAATCTGATCAGCCCAGGGTGTTTTTTCCCTTGGTTATTATTGGTTGTTGAATAAACGACTGATAATTTCTGAGTTTTTCACTCCATACCTCCAAAGTTGGGGTGGTCGGCTTGGCATTTAGGCCTACTGAGGTTATTAGAGTATATGTGTCAATGTATAAACATGCTAGACATCATTTTTGAGTCATATGAACATGTCTAAGTCCCCCTAGGTGTTTTTCAATTTTTTCAGTGTTTTTTATTAAAATTGAATTTTTCCAAAACTTAGGCTATTTTTTAATAGTTTAATTGGAAAAATTGATTCTGTAATAAAAGTGGGCCAAATAATCGGTTTCATTCATGTAGGTGCTCATTTTCAAGTTAATAGCACCATGTAAAATCATGGACCCACTATTTCCTAGTTTTGAGTGATTTTCCATCACTCAAGTCAGAAAGCCCCAAAAATCAATTATTGATGATTTTAATTAATAAATTGATGAATAATGGAGCAAATCCAAAATCATAAATCAATGGATTCTTAGCGGATTTGATTGAAATCAGTTAGATCTGAAGCAGATTGACTGGATCTGACAAATCCTTGACTAAAGGAGGTGATGAAATCAGATCCAGAGTTGATCTTCAGCATCCTTTATGGGGAATTTCGCCCTCCCTCTCTCCTCAACACGTTTTGGCTCATCTGGATGAGTTTTGGTGGATGCTTCAGTCAACAGGTTGAGGTGTTAGTCAGATCAGCTCTCCAATTGACAATTGCACTCAGTGAGACTCAGATCTGGCTCAGTTAGACACAGATCAGGCATTGATGGCCTCTCAATCAGCATATTTGGTCTATCTCCTTGGGATTTGGACCCCCCTTGGGCTGGACCTCCTGGTTTTTGTATATATCCAAGCACAACAGCCTCTTCCAAGCTAGTAGGAACTGGGATTGAGGTGCTGCTGCTATTGTACTATTGTAATTCTTCATTTGAAATAAAGAAAAGATTTGGAGGCTAGACGATGTTGTGCCATTACATGTGTGGATGACTATTACCATTATTTTACTGAGGTAACCTGTATCTATATTCATTTTTTGCTAATTGCTTGTAGATCCGTTGTCAAGATTGATAATAGGGTTATTATAATCTTGATAGGAAAGGTGCTTTTCAATAAGTTTATTGACCATCTCCTTCCTTTGATGCATGTTTAGAGATCTAGATTCAACATGTCCTATAAGCTTATATGCATGTTATTTTGAATCAGGGATGATTTTAGGGGCGAATTATAGCCCATTGGCGAATTTTAAGGGGTGCCCAAAAATAGATGGGCGAATTTTTAATATTAAAATGGTTTTTTTTAATTTAATAAATTGGCCCATATTTTATTTTATATATAATTTGGCTTGACTAAATAGCCCGCGCGATTAACCTGTGGAAATTCATAAAAACTAATTTCGCCCATCCATTATTGGGAAAATCGTGACATTCTCCCCCGATTTCTTCCTTAATGGAGGTGAAATCGCCAAAAATTTACAGTTTTGGAGGATAAATGAAGATGATTCGCCCAAATTTATGGTAGATAGGTTAAAAATTTGGTATTTCGCCCCTATTTATGGATTTTTAGGTAAATTTGTTCTAGTTCGTCCTTGATTTGCAGGCCCTGGATGTTCATGCATTGGGTATGGAGCAGCACAAGATTTGGGTCTGCTTCAGGTGAAAACGGATGGCACAGGTCTGCTACATCGATTTCCTGCGAGAGTTTTCCTTACAGGGTCAGTGAGGAGACTGGGTTCAGGATCCGTGGATGGATAAGAAATTGAATTGCCTAGATTATAGAGCAGTTGGAAGTGGATGGTCACAAATATTGTTGTTCAAAGCTTCCTTCGGATACGGGAAATTTAGGAGGAAGAATGAACGATGATCAAATATCATTTGTCATTCGATTGCACTTTACCCATTTAAGTTCAGGGACGATGCTCCGTGCAATTCACCCATGCTCAAATTCTCTCACTTCTTTGTGTTTTCCGAACCAAAGTGGTTTCTGCCCAAAATACCCTGTGGGGAATACCCTTTTCAGGACAACATTCACAGTCGATTCAAGGAAAAATACTAATAGATATCGGGCAACGAGGAGATATGGGAGTAGGACAGTGGTGTCGACTATTACCAACGAAGAAGGCAGAGGCAGAAGAGGAAAGGAGTGTTGCCCATGGTGGGTGTTCAGGAGTTCATTGGAGAGAAGTTCTTCAGAATGGTGGCAGGGGCTACTTCTGCCCCTGTTGGGCAATTCATTGCTTCTCCCCAAACTTTTATTCATTATTTGGATCCAAGAGTAAAGCAGGTGATTTTCTGTTTTTTCCATTTGTTGATGTTA
>LPNX010729706.1:132825-180272 GCA_001517045.1 Pseudotsuga menziesii | reverse complement strand
TCAATTATCTATTTCACTTTATCAGTTCAAGCTAGTGTTTTGAGTAAATATTTCATTATGGTTTTGTTTATTAGTATGTTTACTATAAACATAAGTTTTAATGATATATTTTTTTGTTTATTTAAAATTTCATTTGTATGTTGACAGTGACTTTTAAATAAGCATTATCTCAAATTCAAATAACTATCTTGATAATTAATTATTAATCAATTTCAGACAGTTGAAATTGACTATGTGTTTGCAGGTTAGATTTCAGTTCTGTTTTTGTATAGTAGAATAACTTTTAGTTATGATTTAAATATGTTTGTTTAAATTATGCTTCAATTGTTCTGTTCATATTTATTGATTAATAGTTAATATAGTCTTAAATTTGCTCTCAGCTGAGATAGGGTTAAATAGAATAGATAGATTAATTAGTTTTAAATTTTATTTTTTTAAGTTTAATTATCAATTGTTAAATCATTCTACATACTTTCCATAAGTTTTCATATTCAGAAAACTTCCCAAAATCGAAGTCTTTCCTTACGAAAGCAACCTTAGGACATTTTAGATATTTAGGTAGAATAAACATTAGAATAGGTTAGATTTTGCTGGTTTTAAGTTCTCCTTAAGAGACAAACTAGCTGGTAGCAGGACCATAACCTGCGAGGTTTTGTTAATTTAAACATACCGGACGCTGCTTTAAGCTGATTGTGTGGACAAAACCTCCTTATTGGCCTAGATTCAGAAAATCGGGCCAACAGTACCTTGTCTTCCAAAGGGTATATCTCACTCATCCTAGCTTGGTTTGGGAAGTGCCATATATGGATGGAAAGAATTTTCTGAGATCTTTTCAAAGGTGCAGAACACTCATCATATTCCTAGGGTTTTGGGAGCGCTGGATTCATCTTTCAGGCCGTTTTGTTGTTTTTTGGGCTGTTTTTCAGCAGTTCGGTACCTTGTCTTTAGGAGGGTGGATCTCACTCATCCTAGTTCTATTTGGGAAGTGCCATATATGGTTGGAAATCTATTTTTGAGACCTTTCCAAATGTGTAAAGAGCTCATCAATATACTTAGGGGTTTGAGAGCACCGGAGTCATCTTTTTGGCAACTTTTTCACCTTTTGGAGCTATTTCCATCGATTGCTTTGTTCCCCTACTATGATGGAAGGTGTCCACTTCTCTGGAGTTATTTCCTCTTTGCATGGAGAAGATTATCGGTTCAGTCTCGTACATGTGGCATTGGTGACCTTGTATTATGGATTTTGTTAGAATTGGTTAGATTTTAGAGGAGTATTTTTATTTGTTTAGTCCTCCCTATGATAGATCTAGGGTTTTGGTAGATCTATTATTAATTTATTGTAAAGAAAGTTGAGCTCCTCTCCTATATAAGAGAGCCTCTTCCTCATTTGTACTCATGGTTGGATTTTGTGAGCTCTCTCTTTTGGAGCCAAATAGACATATCTTTCACAACACAAATCAAAGTAAGGGTTTCTTCTCCATTTGTAAGTGTGGTTTTTTTTTCTTTCTCATCTTTAATGTTGCAAGTGATTTGTGGAATGACTAGACTTACATATTAGGGCCATAGAAAGACAAATTTGTCTCATTGGAAGGGTTATGAGAGAAAATATTATGTATCCCTTTGTTGGTTTATGCGTGAATGCCGTACTATTTCTTTTGTCAATGTTTAAGAGTCGTTGTTATTTTGATACTTCATTGCATGAGTCATACCCTAGTTAGCATTGTTTCGAGTTGTCACCACATGGGATCTCCTAGTGATTTCTACATTAATTTTGCAACATGTTAGGGTTCATTAGTGGCATGTGCAAACAATCCTAATTTGTTTAACTCTTTATGAACCCACCCCTTCATTGGTCTTGTTTTCTTTGATTCCATTTTCCTTGGAGATTGGCGTTAGTCTTCATGGCTCTCCCATCACCCCTTTATCATATACTACAAAAAGAACTAATGTTTTCCTAAGGCTTACTTGTCAAATTACCTCGTGCCTTTATTACCATAGCTTAGCAATTCTATCTTAGGGAAGACCCCCTCGAGTTGGATAAGAGACAACTTAAAGTGTAGAGAGGTGGTTATTGAGATGATAGCGGGTGACCCCTCAAGGTTATTTTTGGGCTAGATTTATTTTTTGGGGCTTTAGTCATACATGCTAGTTCAAGCTATAGCATTTTTTGGCACTGTTATTGAGGATATAGCCCTATTCCTGGAAATTTTGAAAATCATGCTTCATAACATTTTGTGAGAGGTTATTATTGCATATTTGTCTTCTGACATGGCGACTCCATGAAGGGATGAAGGCCTTATTCCTTTGCAGGTTTTGAAGATTGGTTGTTTGTTGGGGTGAAGCAAGCAAATGTTTGAAGGCATCTTAAGTTCACCTTGGCAACTCCACACATTTTGGTATTGGTATGAGGTATGCTTATGTGCATTTTTAGATTTGGTAGCCCTTATTTGAAGAATAAAGGTGAATAAAAATGGCATTACCTCCATGGTTGGCCTATGGGCTCTCGATCCACTTGATTTCTAAAAAATTCCATGGTTTCCTAATAAGATGCCAAAAGCATTTTCAGATGATATTCCAATATTTCATGCGTGTATTGATTCAACCACAATGCACCTTACATGTTTTATGATGTTCACTTCAGATTTTGGGGTCATTCATGAAGATGTTTTGATGAGGTTGTTTTGGCTTAGTTTGAAAGGGAATGCAAGGGATTGGTTCCAAAGTTTTGGTAAGGGAGAGATATCATATTTTGCAAATTTGATTGAGACATTTTGCTGGAAATACAACCCTAAAAATCATGAGAAATGGTTGTCTCATGTTGAACACATAAAGGGTATGTTTAAAGAGCAAGTTATTGAAAATATTTTGGAATATTGTGATAAAGAAGAAGCCAAAGAAGAAGATTATGCTCTTGGAGAACACGTTGAAGATCAAGCGCTTGAAGAAACCCTTGGAAAGTACCATGATGAAGTTGGGGATATTGTTGATAAGGATCCTAATGCTGTCGTTGAAGCACATGATGAAGACCTATTTGATGAACACGTTGCTACTCTTATTTATCCTCCCCATGGTGATGAGGGTTTGGTGAGTTTTTCTCCTTTTCATATTCTTGAAGACAACCCTTTTGATGATGGTAGCTTTGAGGATCTTTTTGTTGGTAATGAGATTGAGACCATCCATGGATGTGATTTTAGTGATGTTCATTTCCATCATTTTGATCATAGTTTGGGTGAAAATTATTGCAAATTTAAGGGCCATGGACAACCTATTGGTGAGAAGATTTCCCATGATCACTTTCAACCATGTTCATGTCCATATGATGATATTTTGGGGCAGCATTGTTCTTTTTCCTTTAGGACACTGTTGCAATAGGCTTTGAAGGAAAATTTCCAACCATATGGTTCATGTTCTTGTGGAGATTTCTCACATGATATGGGGCATTTTGGTGAAGATATCATTGCAAAAAGTTTTCAGCCATGCAACGCTATGTTTTTGGATGCATATGGGAGTGAAAAAATAGTTTTTGAGCTTGTTACTGTTCAAACTAGAAGCCTTGGATTAGCAACACAGTTTGGTTTGTAACTTTGTATGTTAGTGTCTGGTAAACATGTGGAAGAGGGATAGGCTCAAATGTCACCTTAGACCATCCTCTCAACTACTTTGGGTAACTCTTAAACCCAAGGGAGAGCCCTCTAAAGGTACTTTCAAACATCAAACAAGCAAATACCTTCCCACAACCTTGTAACTAGATCAGTTCCTTGTATAGAGTCAAACAATATATAAGGAAGACAACTTGACCTAATTAAGGAGTTAGTTCAATAGTTATTCATCAATATCATTAATCACTCTTGCAATTTCAAACATTCCATGGGTTCCAATGCAATTTTACATATACCAAGGTATTTCACTTACCTTCAGGCAACCCCTCAAAAAAGTGCGTTATGAGGGAAAGAAGGACAAGGAGACCAGGGTGAAGCTAGAAGCACAACGCAATCAAGTCTAAAAAAGATATAGGGTTTTCATGATTCCCAAGACAATGGCTTTAATCAAGACGCCCTTCAAGATTTGCTAACAATTCAACTAGGGTGCACTTGTCCCTTGGATTAGTTTTGCAAATTTCAAATTATTTTCTTGAGTTTTCAATTTTTTCAATTTTTTAGGGTTTTTATGGATTTTTAGATTTTAGGGTTTTTTATGCATAAAACTGCAACAAAATAAAGTACAAGCAAATTGATGAAAAAAGAGGAATTAACTGACAATAAAAGGGGATATGATTTTTGTCTCAATCCTGAGGGCATTGAGAGATGAATGATCAATGCCCCTCTCTTGAAATGTCTTTCAACACTTGCAAGCTAGGGCATCACCTAGCAACCTCTAAGGTTTGGTAGGAGAGTCTAACTAGGGAAAACGAATAATTCCAAGGCCTTAATAAGTAATAAGAACCCCTTGGGAGGACATTCTCTTCATATAAAAGTGGACATAATGTTGACAAAAGCCCTAACAATTTAGAAAAATGCACCATAAAAGTACCATTTAACCTAGCTAGGAGCATAACTTACAAACATCCAATAAGAAGTGAGCAAAGAAATCCTTTAGGTCACACTTGTGCCTGAGTTCTTCCAACTAGTCTAGCATCAACCTCTAGCATGTGCAAAAAAGAATCCCTACAACATTCATCATCCACCTTCAAGACAAAAGGAACATCCCAAGAGGAGTGCACCTCACATTAAGAGCTCTAATACACAAGTAGAAAGAGAAAAGATTTCAAATGAACCCTTGTCTTATGATTTTACAATGAGGTGATCTATTTATATGATTTCATCCAAAAACTTCTTACTTTTTGTCCCTACAAGTTTAAAATAAAGTTAAAATAAAATTAGACTACTTTTAGGGTAAATCCTCCACAAATTTGGGAATTAAGCCCTAAAATAGACATAAAAGAGGAAAATAGACTAAAATAAGGCTTCACTTGATGAAATAGTGAGCTAGAGTGGGACATCATGCCCCAACTAACCCCAAAATGCTATTTATCCCTTAACGCCCCCCTTTCCAAGCTTGTAGGCTCAACTATGGAAGGATGATGTCATAGGCCAAAGAGCTAAAGGAGGTGTTTTTCAGTGCTAAAATGAGGTCCAAGTGGGTGAAGGAGGTATGCTAAACAAGGGACAAAAAACCCTTAACAAGACATAATCACCTCTGCATAGCAAAACCAAGGTGGTCATGTGCCCTAGTGGGTCACCCCCAGAATCCCTGAACACTAACCCATGGGCATAAATCCCTGCATGGTGGGGACATCCACACACCGAAGGGGCCTGACTATGCCACAAAGCTAGGTACTTCTAAGAGTGCGAAAAAGGGACCTGCCATGACTAATCCAGGGGGACAGCCCCTAATCCAAATATCCATACAATATAACCCACTTTGGCCTTTACAAATTTTTTTAACCCTTTGCTCTAGGTTTGTCCCTGTTGGAATGCTGCAGTAGCTTTGAGGCATAACAATTGGTTCCAATTGATGGATATGTGCTCTTCTCGTGAGTGTATGAGAACTCCTTAGAATCTTCTGGGTATCTGTAGACTTGCACACACATTTAACAACAAAGACACCAAATGCATCGGAGGCAGACACTTTCGTGCTGCCTTGTTCAAAATGAAATAACAACAAGTGCAATGCATGGGTAATAGTAGATGCTGAACTTCAAATGAAACTATATCTACCTACCTGAATTATGATAACAAAAAAGGGTCAAGTGAAATCATACCACCAATGTAGCCACCTTTGTATCTTGTCGCATTTTCTTCCTTTGTCTTTGGAAACAATCGAGGACAAAACCACATTAAGGATGAATTGAATACATACCATTATCTTCGTCAAAATGGAACCAAAATGACGAACGACAAACAACCTCAAGAACCTCGAAGCCTTCAAATTTTTTCCATGGAGAATGATTGGTTTCGCAAGCTTTATCTATCCATGCTTGTACCAGGCTGAAGTAGACGCTCTCCTCTTCATATACATTTTATGTGATATTATTTCGCATATAATTGGTTGCCTAATTTTGAACTTGGGAGATCACTTGCAAAGATGACCCTTGGAAAGTTTTTGGAGAACCTTTAAAGGCGAACTATAATATGTCCCTGTACTTGCTCAAGATTTCTTTTGGACATGCAAACATGTTGTAATTTCTTCATATTTGTAATAATCATGTCAGTATCACCAATAATCTTTAAAATTTTGAAATTGTCAGCCACAAAATTCATACCTTCAAATTTTAAGCGAAAAGATAATAACAGATATCATGGTAAGGAGAATTAAATACTATGCCTTCCCCCATACCTGTCTCGGTTTCGTTGAAATGTATCATTTAAAACTTACCATTATTGGATAGAAAGGGCTACTAAAATTTTGTAATAATTCCTGAGAGATATCGCTGGGAATGATAATCTTGGCCCTCCGAAAGGAAGAATGAACGCATTGACTCAGTACTTGTAAAGGAAATTTTTGTATAACATTTTACACCATCCTCGATGTTGGAAAGGCACAACTGAAGTGAGCCCAAAGAAATCTCATTGGAGATATGGATTCCAAAATCTTCAAAAAATTTATCACAATGGAACAACTACATATGACAATGGCTTGTAATAACAACATGATCCACATCCTGAGGTGCTTCATCATCAAATGTAATCGCAAAATATTTATCCATTCTTCATCACCGATGCAACGAGGAGAAGGAACCAATGTTTTAAAACTCGGACTCAGACTTAGAATCGGCCGAGGGTCAACTCGGCAATGACTCAGTCGGTATGATTTTAATGACTCGGTTTACTAAAAAACAAATAAGATATTTAAATTTTAAAGAAAAAATATATTTTAAAGATTATAATCCATCATTCCAAAGCAATAGAGACAAAACATCCAAAGTGTGATCATGTATATACCATATAAGGGTGAACATATCAAAATTGCATGAAGGGTACTGTGCTAATGTGCAAGGCTGTAAGTAGCAAATACATAATACATATATGAAAGTCTGAACAAAATGAAAATATATAATCAAAAGATGCCTAAATGGCATATAATATATATGATGTAGAGTGAGTCGTGACAGAGTCCAAAAAACAAAATGCTATGATGCCAGTAATAAGTATGCCACTGCATCATTGATCAACATGATCAATAATCAAACTCAGTCACTGCTAGAACTAGAACCTGGACTAACAATGACATAAGCAATGGCATCTGGCTCAGGCTCAAACCCCTCAAGGTCATCTACAATTGCTGCAGTAGGAGCAACACTAGTTAGAGTACTAGCTGAATGTGTAAAAGCATGAGGTGGACGTGGATCAGGTTATACAGGTGCCCGCCTTTGCCCCTCCCTACTAGTGCCTACCGTATTTGGAATGAAATAATTTTATATCAAGATTCAATAGTTGTATGATGTATCAAATTATTACTATGTATTATATTGAAAATTTGAAACACTCATATTATTCAATGATAGAAGAAAAATATTATGGATTTAAATTCCACACCTACATCAACATGAATTGATGATGGTACTGGTAATAGTGGATCTACTTCCATAGTAACATCACTGGCTGCATCTAGCTCAATATCAAAATTTGGATCAAACTCGGGCTCTTGAGTCTCAACTAACCACTCTAAGGTTCGATCAATATCATCCAACACAATAGGATCTGTAACAGGTTTTTTGTTCCTCAATTGGTTGCGCCTTAAGCGGAGGTTGTACTGCACGAAGACTAGATCATTTAACTGGTTTTGCTCTAAACATTTTCTCTTCTTTGTGTGAATCCACTCAAAGACAGACCAGTTGCGCTCACACTCAGAAGAACTACATGGTTGACTAAGGATTTGAATTGCAAACATTTGAAATTGAATGCCTTTCCCACCAAATGACTCCCACCAAGTTGCTGCAAGTGCAAATGGAGTTAAATCAATGAATTAGATTGTGAATTTAACTAAATATTGAAGTTATTAAATTTTAAAAATTAAACAACTAAATTTAATAAAAACAATGGAATTGTTTACCTGGTTGGTCATTATCTCTTGCAGCCTTAGCCACAGGCTTGCCAAAGGTACCTGTGGCTCTAATGTAAGCGGTAAGCTATTGGTGTATCTCCAACTGCTCCATCTTGTTTGGGACCATGCACCCAAGGCACTCATACAATCCATCTTTGGCCTCACTGGTATGATCTTCTCCAAACTGAGCCCTATAATGATACCTTGGGTTAAGGAAATACCCAACTACATGTATAGGGCGATGGAGTTGAGTGTTTCATCTCCTATCGATGATATCCCAGATAGGCCCATGCTTGGCCACTCTATCCTTGTATTCTGCCCTTATTTGCTCCTTTTTCTGATCTGTGGCCTCATAAATGTATCCCATGGCCAACCTTTCCCCATCCACCAACCGCAACACCTTAACAAGTGGCTCAGTAATTTTCAAAACCTCTGCTGCTTTTTTCCAAAATGAGCTTTCCAAGATTTTCTTCTTGGTGTATTTTCCATCTGTTCTGCGGGCCCATTTACTTGAACTCCATTCCTCACTTGAAACCATTTGTTCCAAGTTCTTTCTTTGTGCAAGGAGAGATTGCAACATGAGGAAATGAGTTGCAAATCTAGTAATGGCAGGCCTAACAAGTTCCCTACCTTGTCTGAGTTTCCTCATCAAGCTCAATACCCATGAGTGGTTGCAAATGTATCTTGTGATGCTTTTGGCATGCTCTATAATGTGCTTGATCCAATCTTGTTTGCATATGTCCTCAAGCATGAGGTCTATGCAATGTGTTGCACATGGGGTCCAAAATATTGTTGTGTAATTTTCCTCTAACATCTTACCAGCAAGAACATAGTTAGCAACATTATCCATGATGACCTACACAACGTTAGCTACCCCCGCTTCCTCAACAACCTCAACAAAAATATTAAATAACATATTTGCATCTTTCACCTTATCAGATTCATCATATGATCTCAAAAACGTGGTTCCTTGTGGGCAAGAGACAAGGAATTTTATGATGGTTCGGTTCTTTGCATCGATCTATCCATCTAACATGATAGTGCATCCTGTTATGGCCCATGATTCTTTGAACTCCTTGAATTATTCGCCCAAGGATGTGATCCCTTTCTGCAAAAGAGATCCTCTCAAGTCATGCATACTAGGGCCTTTGAAGCCCTTACCAGCAGCAACAACAGAATCCCACATAGGTTGGAAATATGGTGAGCGGGCAACATTGAAGGGGATATTTGCATCATACCACCATGTAGCTATGTACTCATGAGCAGTTATTTTGTATTGCTTTTTCCAATGGGCATATATGGTGGGCTAAATTGGCTGAGAAGCAGCAGCATTGTCAGAGGTATTTTGAGGTGAGAAAAAACTATGGATATTACTCCCTTTTCTGGAGACATTTATTTCTAAGGGAGGAGGAGCATATTGAAAGGTATCCTTGAAGTTGGGAGGATGTATGGCCGAGGAGCCTTCATATTCAGAATGAGGGGCAGATCTGCCAATCATTTCTGTAAGATGCCTCTTCTTCCCTATTTCTTCCTCTCTCTCTTTTTGGTTAGTCTTCTCGACTTCATACTGTTCAAATTGTTGTAGCAACTCGAACCTTATCTCTCCAATCACCTCTGAATCAGCTTCACATGGGGCAACATTACCTATAATTCCAGCCAAGTGTTGTTTGAGCCTATGCCATGCCTCCTCCCTTAATCAATTTTTTGCAATATATCTTCCCTTCAACCACATCAGCACGGGTCCATGCTGGATCCTTTGATTTCGGAGGAATTTTGAAATGTAAATGTTAATGGACAATTCTCTGTAAAAAAACATTAATTTACAAAAATTAACATTAAAATATGTAATTTACAGTACTGTAAATTACTTAAAATTTATATAAAAATTGTAAATTATAGTTGGCAAACTTGGCACCTTCAAACTCCATGCAGGCTGGCAATGGGCACCTTCAAACTCCACGCAGGAACTTGGCACCTTCAAACTCAATGACAAGCTGGTAGTGGGAACCTTCAAACACTAGCAGTGGGCAACAAAATGCATGCATGGATTGAGCAGTGATCTCCACGCATGGACTAAGGCTTGAGCAGTTAGCACTAAACTACACTCATGGATTGGTCACTGAGCAGTGAGCTGAAGCTCCACGCAGGCATTGAAGTTTTGAAATCCATGTAGGGACTGCACCACACTCATGGGTAAACACTCATGGCCCAACACTTCAGTCTTCAACAATGGTAAATTCTGGACTCTGGACATTTCAAACATTCAACACTTCAATCTTCAACCAAGTCGACAATCAATTATCAGATGGAGACCACAAATGAAGCCGCGGGCAGGTAAGTTGAGAGTTTAAGTGTTAAGGTAGTTAGGTATTAGGTTAGTGGTTAGGTTAGATTTAGGTTAGGTAATTAATAAATTTTAAATAAAAAAAATTTCAAGCTCAGGTCCAACTCGACCAAGTTGGCCGGTTCGGTACCGAACCGGGTGGAGTTGATATCAAATCGGCTGGTTTGGTACCAAACTGACCATCTGACCCGAGTTAAAGGTCAGCTTGGCTCGGCTTGGGGTCAACTCAACTGACTCGGCCAAGTCCAAGTTGGCTCGAGCCGAGTTTTAAAACACTGGAAGGAACCATCATATCTTCGTCAACTATGCTTTCAATACTCTTGTGAGTTCCAGATGGTACTTATGGATCTTCCTCATTCGATTTTGGATGTATAATAAGAGCCTTCTCTAGTTGAAAAGGGTCATGGACATGCTCTATGGAATATTTGAGACCCCAAAGCTTAAATTTAATGCTACATGGCCTCAAAGAATCATAGTTAGGTGGGCCCAAAAATTCCCAATAATCATAACTTTGCTCTTTGTGCAGAGGAACTATATTGCCTTTTCCCAATAGTTCTTCATGTTCCTTGATCAAGACTGCTTGGTCTTTATATTCTTTAGGGGTACCTTCATCTTTGTACATAAGGATGGGAATTTTATCGATAAGATCTTGAACCACATTTTCTTCAAGCCAGCCTTTCTAGGACCGATCTTCATTATGGATTTGTTTGACAAAGTTTACTTTATGGGAGTTGTCAATGGATTGATCTTCATCGCGGCACACTTTTGTATCAATCCTGAATGAATCTTAAAGTACTCGCATCTCTTGAATCCCAGGTGTTACCAAATGAACTAGCAGGGCTAGCATTTGGAAAGCATGTGTATAAGGATCATAACCTGATATCACTTCGGTCATGTTCTTGAACCTTCTTAGGAGAGAGTATCTCCAAGGGGAAGAACCCTTCACTACCTACAAACTGAAAAACAAGGCCAATCTCTTCCTCCACAATTACACAAATGACCAGTGCCTTAAACAAGGAGTTAGGGTAGGTAAGAAAAACTCTGTGAAATAAGCCTTAATCAAAGATTTACTCTCAGTTAGCTCTAGAATTGCCACTAGCACATATTTGTATCATGAGATTGTAGTTATATAATTATGGACAATTTAGACAAGTATTATAAACATCTACACAGTATGTAAGACGACAAACATATTAAGCATTAACCACTTGTTCAATGTACTAGTTCAATATCTTGCATTCAACTCAACCTCATTTACACATTAGGTATGTAGACATTTATCATGGAAACAAATAGTGCATTAGCCAACAGTATATAACATGCAATAGAAACAACAAGTAATCATTCAATAACAATGTAAATTAGGCCTTAGCTTGGTGATCTGAAACTCTACTCATTCAACCATACAAATCAACATTAAATGAACATGTTGGGCTACCTAAGTGACTGTAAATAGAGGTCTGGTATAAAATCTTACAGTCTACAATTAGGGACAGCAGTATGTAAATCAACCCTTAAGCCTTTTCCAAACCTATTTCAGTGGTTTGCTTGGATAAAGGGAGCCCTTGTTGGAGCAAGGTGAGACCCTTTTGAGGGGTCTCTGTGGTAGAAAATGGGAGGCCGAGACTGCTGTAGCAGCCACCTTTAGGTCTGCTCAGATGTTGATGCCCTTTGGGTTGTATGTTAAATAAAGGAGGTCGCTGCCCTTTTTAGGGCCTAAACTTGCAAAGAGAACCTCTTTTGGGTTTTAAACTTTTTAATTTTTTAATTTGGATTTTAATGTTTTTAGGGATTTTCTTATTTTTTATGATTTTTTAGGTTTTTAGGGCTTCCTAAAATTTCTCCCTAGGGTTTTTAGGGAAAAAAAATGCAGACCGAATTTGTAGGGAAGAAGGCCGAAATTTTAGGGAAGCCCAAAAATGCAAAAAATGCAATTTTTAGATTTTTAGGGTTTTGAACATAAAATTGCAGACCTAATTCTACCATGCAAAATGCAATAATTACACATGAAACACAAGAGTTTTGGTAGAGAAAATTGAATGAGAACAAAGCCAAAGGTTTTAAGGTTTTACCCTAACCTTAGGGCATCAAGGAAGGTGACCAACCTTCCTTTTGAGAGCTCCTTTCAAATTTTGGCAAACTAGGTCCTTCTCTTATAGCTACAAGAGCTGGTTAAAGGGGAAAAAATCAGAGACCTAAAGCCCAAGCTTGAAAGGACTCCTCCTAGATGACGCCCCTCACAATACTATAGTGACAAAAGGCAGAGAAATGACCTAGTTTAGATAAAATGCAACACTAATGGCTACCATTCAACCATAGACAGGCATCATCTATCAACATTTAATAGAGAGAAATCAATATAAGAACTTAGATACCTACTCATGCATGTGTTAAGCAAACAATTTTAGAATCACCTTAGCAAAGAGCATGAACCAAAGATACTTCAAGAGATTTTCCTTTAAACCAAAAAAGATATCGTCCTCAAGAGGTGCGCATCACTACAAGAGCCCTAGGAAGGGTAAAAAAGTATAATAATGTTTTATCCCACTTGTCTTCTATTCAAATGAAGTGAGGGGAGGCTTATTTATAGCCATCTCACACTCACTTTACAAAAATAACCAGGCTGACATGCTTTTAAAATGTCAATTTGAAATTATAAAATGTCAAAACTTAAAATTATAACAAAAATAATGTAAAATAATCCAGTTTATGGGTGACTTGGGGCATTTTCCCCCAGAGACTACCCAGAATGACAAAAATAGCTAAAAATAAGCAAATAACTCAAGACTAAAGGTTGGAGTGAGCTGGAGGGATGGCGTCATGCCCCATCTAATCCTGAGAATGTTGAAAATCCCTCAGCACCCTCCCCAAACTAGCAAAATGACTTGCCATGGAGGATGATGTCATCATGAAAACAACCCAAGGAGAGAGGGAGCTAGTGTGTATAGGAACCAGGAGGGGCATCTGGAGTGATAATGAAGAGAGACCAAGGTCTCATAGCTGAAAGAAAGGTCACTGGTGCAAGGAAACAAGTGTGGGGTCATGTGGCCCAGTGACCTGTCCCTAGGAGCCCCCGACACCAACCCCAGGGTTAAAAATCACCAACAAGCATTCAATAGTGCCATTAAGCCGTATCTCCTAATGGAAGGACCAAAGGGCCTAACCATGACCACCACTACTGAATAACACCCCTCCTAGTCATAAAATATGGCCTTGCTCTCCCTGGGGCACATATAAAGGTGCATTGGGTACAGGTCCAACATAACACTAGCTCCAACTGCAGGATGAGTACTCTTCTCAGGAGTGCTTTAGAACCTGTGAATCTTCTAGGTACATGTAGACCTACACACACATCAAATATCCAAGAATATCAAAAACATCATGAGGTCGACACTTTCATTCTACCTAGCTCAAATAATGAAATGAAAGAACGATAAATGCAATGCAAGGGTAACAGTATATGCCTAACTAAAAATGAAACTAACCCTACCTACCCTAAACATGGTAATCAAAATGGGTAAAGTGAAATCAAACCACCAATGTAGCTAGCTAAGTAAGCCATTCATACCTGACCTTTTACCTTTGTCTTTGGAGATAATCCATGATAATATCTCATCGAGGATAAGATGAGTACATACTAAGATCTTCCTCTGGATATGAGATGAAAACTAGATGACTGTAGGAACCTAGAATCCTTCATATTGCTTCCATGAAGTAGGATCAATCTGACAAGATGCATTTATCCATGTTTCTATTGGACTTATGCATGGGCCACCTCCATCATACATCGACATCGAGAAAACTTTTTGCCTGAAACTGGTCATCTGATTTTGAATTTGAGAGGCCATTAGTAAAGGTGGACCTTGCAAATCTTCATATGCCAACCGCAACCTGTCCTTGCATTTACTTAAGCATTTCTTTGGACACACAAGTACATAGCTTGTCTTTGTAGTGATCGTGTTAGTATCCCAAATAATCCTTGAAATTTTGAAATCGTCAGCTATAAAATTCATACCATCATGCTTCAAATGAAAAGATAAACAATAAATGTCATGAAATTGAGGAGTGAAAATCATACCTGTCCACCTACCTGTCACAGTCTTATTGAAATGCATCATTAAGGACTTATCGATATAGGATAGAGTGGGCTGAACAATTTCTTCAACACTTCTTGAGGAACATAGTTGGGAATGATAATCTAGGCTTGTCATAGACTGATTATCTACAAGATAATTCTTTGTATAACATGCTTCCATGTTCCCAATGTTGGATAAGTACGACTGAGTTGAGTCCATGGAGATATTACCAGGGATATGGGTCCTAATTTCACAAACTCTTCATCATAGTAAATCATCTGCATATGGAAATCATCTGTAATGGCAAAAGGACCCACACTTTGGGGTACTTCATCATCAAATGTAAGAGCAAAAGGATTAACCCAATCTTCATCGTTAGCATCATAAGGAGATGGAATAATCATATCTTGTTCAACGGGGCCTTCATAGATCATGTCTTTGATATCCCTACTTGAGGTGATCAAGAGTTCTTCATCTCAAACATTGTCAAATTTAGGCTCAAGCTGATCCATATTAGCTTCATCGATTTCTTCTTTGAATGGGAGGAAAATATTATTCACTTCTTCTTCAAAGCATTCATCGCTGAAAATCTCGGAAGCAACACTACTTGGTCTTGAAGAATCATAAAGAGGCAGACTCATAAATGTCCAATAATCATCGTCCTCGATAGTTGCATCACTATGCTACAAGAAATCAAAGATGTCATAAGAATTTGTTGTGTGTTGGCAAGGAGAACTCACCCCTTCCTTTTGATCTTCAACTTCTTCAACTAGGACTTCTTGGTCTTCATATGTGTGATCATAATCATATTCATCTGCGTGAGGGACTTCGTCTTTGGACACTGTGCTTGAGATATCATCCGTTAGATATTGAACAATAGGTTCTTCAACCTGATTTTCATTTTGGATTTCTTTGCTAAACAAGTTCCTTGGATGCTCGACATGAGGCATCCATTTATTACGTTGATCTGGATCCCCATAGCTACAGAACGTTTCTACCAATTCTGCAAAGGATAATATTGTTCCTTTGTCTAGGCCCACAAACCAAGAAAGAGCCTTTCCTCCCAGTTGAAGAACAAATGATCTCATGTAAACTTATTCTTCTTCTTTAATACCATATTCTAAAGCCAAATTCATAAATCATTCAACATGGCGTATGATATTATCATGTTCACCATTGAAGGCATGCCAAAATATCTATGGTAACTCATCTGGATGCCCTGGAAAGTTTGACAAATTAAGAGGAGCGAAAGCTATTTCCATTTCTGCATCTATCGCGTTATCAGGATCTTTAAATTCAAATGGAATATCTTCTTCTATTTCTTCTCTAGGACCATCTTGTTTTTTACTATTTCCCATTGTCTCTTCCCACATATGGTTGATTACTGCCTATATTACATGTTCCTCCACATTATAATCCAAATCCTTACTGAATGCATCGACCAATTGCTTGAGTGAAGAAAATGTTTTACGAGGAAATCCTTCATACCAATTCCTGACACTCGCATTGTCTTCTAGGTTGAGAGATAGTAGGAAAAGCTTCATTATGATGTCTTCATGTATGATATCGCTTCCTTAGAGAAATTGCATGAATGCCCAGATATGTGTTGCTGCATGATACTTATATTCATGCAATAATGGAAAGTGTGCTTTCCAATCATCTTCAATAACATACCGATGTGGATATCCCAAAATGTATGAAAAATCCAATATATCCATCCACAATTCGTAAGAAGATTCCATGTCATTTGGCTTCCCTCTAGTCCTCATAGAGTACTTCTTTTATTTTCATTAGTGGGAGTCATTAGGTGAGACCTGCCAAGTTAGACTTAAACAATCTCACCAAAGTACTTAACAAGAATGTACATGAGAAGATGGTGATTGATGGGATGAGTTCTTTGTGGAATTTCCAGATAAGCCTACAGATTAGCCCTTATAAGAAATATATATGCAATCATGTAATCAAGGACTTACCCTAAGACTTATCAAGTGCCGTTTTTCCAGGGTGTAACTACCTCAACAATCTTGAGGTCCCCGACAACAACGCCAAAAATGTTACCAAATGAACTAGCAGGGCTAGATTTTGGTAAGAATGTGTGTAAGGATCATAACCCAATGTCACTTCAATCACCTTCCGGATCCTTCTTAGGAAAGAGTATCTCCAAGGGGAAGAACCCTTCACTACCTGCAAACTGAAAAATAAGGCCAATCTCTTCCTACACAATTACCCAAATGACCAGTGCCTTAAACAAGGGGTTAGGGTAGGCAAGAAAACTCTGTGAAATGGGCCTTAATCAGAGATTTGCTCTCAGTTAGCTCTGGAATTACCACAAGCACATATATGTATCATGAGTTTGCAGTTATATAATTATGGACATTCTAGGCAAGTATTATAAACATCTACATTGTATTTAAGAAGGCAAACATATCAAGCATTAACCATTTGTTCAATGTACTAGTTGCATATCTTGCATTCAACTTAACCTCATTTACACATTAGGCATGTAGACATTTATCATGGAAACAAACAGTGCATTAGCCAGTAGTATATAACATGCAATAGCACCCGCAAGTAATCATTCAATCGCACTATAAATTAGGCCTTAGCTTGGTGATCTGTGGTGATTTGAAACTCTACTCATTCAACCATCCAAATCAGCATTCAATGAACATGTTGGGCTGCCTAAATGAATGTAAATAGATGCCTGGTTTAAAATCTTACAATCTGCAATTAGGGATAGTAGTATGTAAATCAGCCTTTAAGGATTTTCCAAACCTATTTAAGTGGTTCACTTGGATAAAGGGAGCCTTTGTTGGAGCAAGGCGAGACCCTTTTGAGGGGTCGTTGTGGTAGAAAAGGGGAGGCCGAGCCTGCTATAGCAGCCACTTCAAAATTTTAGTCTGCTCAAATGTTGATGCCCTTTGGGCTGTAGGTTAAATGGAGGAGGCTGCTGCACTTTTTAGGGCTGAAACTTGCAAATAGAACCTCTTTGGGGTTTCAAAAATTTTAATTTTTTTTTCTATTTTAATGCTTTAGGGCTTTTCTATTTTTTTTGATGAATTTTTAGGTTTTTAGGACTTCCTAAATTTTTTCCCTAGGGTTTTAGGGACAATAAAAGTAGACCGAATTTGTAGGGAAGAAGGCCGAAATTTTAGGGAGGCCCCAAAAATGTAGAAAATGCAATTTTTTGGATTTTTAGGGTTTTGAACATAAAATTGCAGACCTAATTCTACCATGCAAAATGCAATAATTATTCATGAAATGCAAGGGTTTTGATAGAGAAAATTGTATGAGATTAAGCCAAGGGTTTTAAGGTTTTACCCTAACCCTAGGGCATCAAGGAAGGTGATTAACCTTCCTCTTGAGAGGTCCTTTCAAAGTTTGGAAAACTAGGGTCTTCTCTAACAACCACAATAGCTGGTTAAAAGAAGACTAGTTAGGGAAAAACTCAGAGACCTAAAGCCCAAGCTTCAAAGGACTTCTCTAAGAGGATGTCCCTCACAATACTATGGTGACAAAAGGATGAGAAATGACCTAGTTTAGACAAAATGCAGCACTAATCGCTACAATTGAACCATAAACAAACATCATCTATCAACATCTAACAGAGAGAAATCAAGAGAAGAACTTAGATATCTTCTCGTGCATGTGTCAAGAAAACAATTGTAGCATCACCTTAGCAAAGAGAATGAACCAAAGACACTTCAACATATTTTCATTTAAACCAAAAAATATATCCTCCTTAAGAGGTGTGCATCACACCAAGAGCCCTAAGAAGGGTAAAAAAATAACATAATGTTTTATCCCATTTGTCTTATGTTCAAATGAAGTGAGGAGAGACTTATTTATAACCATCTCACACTCACTTTACAAAAATAACCAGGCTGACATGCCTTTAAAATGTCAATTTGAAACAATAAAATGTCAACTTAAAATTATAACAAAAATAATATAAAATAATCCAGTTTATGGGTAACTTGGGGCATTTTCCCCCAGAGACTACCCAAAATGACAAAAATAGCAAAAAATAAGCAAATCACTCCGAACTAAAGGCTGGAGTGAGCTGGAGGGAGGGAGTCATGCCCCATCTAACTCTGAGAATGCTGAAAATCCCTCAACACCCTCCCCAAACTAGCAAAATTGCCTGACATGGAGGATGACGTCAACATGAAAACAACCCAATGAGAGAGGGCGCCAGTGTGTAGAGGGATTAGGAGGGGTGTATGGGGTGACTATGAAGAGAGACTAAGGTCTCACAGTTGAAAGAAAGGTCACCAGTGTAAGGAAACAAGTGTGGGGTCATGTGACCCAGTGTCTTGTCCCTAGGAGCCCCAGACACAAACCCCAAGGTTAAAAAACCCCATCAAGGGTAGTTAGCAGTGCCATTAAGCCATAGTACTCCTAAAGGAAGGGCCAAATGGCTTGACCATGACCACCACTGCTGAATAACACCCCTCCTAGTAAGAAAATATGGCCTCCCTCCTTGGGGAACATCTGAAGCTGTGGTGGGTATAAGTGTAGCGTAACACTAGGTATCCATTGTTCCATGTCATTGGGACAATAATGTTTACGGAATATTTCCATAAAGTCTACATAGGATGAAATTGTCCCTCTTTAAGAGACTCATAGCACTTCTTGGCATGATCCTTAAAATTGAAAGATAAAAATTTCATTATGTCATCTTCACAAATGACGCCTTTTTCATCCGTGAACTGCATAAATGCCATCAAATATGGTGTGCTTGAATCTTCATTGCGATTAAATTTTGGAACTTCACAAGGATCTATATCTACTAGTTCATGGGGAGGATCCCAAGTATTTGAAAAATTCAAAGGGCCATCCATGTAAACATTTGTCATGTTGCATGAGATTATTTAATGGCTTCTTTTCAACATATGAGGGCTTATGTCTTAGTCTCACATTTCTTTCAATTTTTCTTTAGAGGAGTCACCAGATAAGACCAGCCAAGTTAGTACTCAACAAAAATCTTATTGAAGTACAAAATAAAGAACTTACCTCAACTTCATGAAAGTCCTTATATGTTTTTGAAATCCTGAAAATAGATTTAGCCCTGGCGCCAAATGTTGTATTGCTCTCCAGTCTTATTGTTTGTGGAGTTGCCAATTAAGATTAGTCCTTAACAATAATATTTTCAAAATACGAAGCAAAGAATTACCTCAATTTACTTATCGAATGTCGTTCTTTTTGCCAAGGATATGAAAAATATGACCTGAGTCAACTACCTCAAGTGTCCTGAAGTGGTCCCCAACAATGACGCCAAAAAATGTTATCGTTCAATTAGCAGACTTGGATTAGCAATGCAATGTGGTTTGTATGCTAGTGAATGGTAATCACGTGGAAGAGGGCTAGTCCCAAATGTCACCTCAGCCCAAGCTCTCAACTACTTTTTGTAACTCCTAAACCAAGGGGAGAGCCCTCTAAAGGTACTTGCAAACACCAAACAAGAAAATACCTTCCCACAACCTTGTAAATAGATCAATGCCTTGTATGGAGTCAATCAATATATAAAGAAGACAACTTGACCTAACTAAGGAGTTAGTTCAATAGTTAAATTTCACATATAACAAGGTATTTCACTTACCCCAAGGCAACCTCTCAGAAAAGTGTGACTTGAGGGAAAGAGGGACAAGGAGACTAGGACAAAGCCCTAGGTCAAGCCAGAAGCACAACGCAGTCATGAGTAAGAAAGATCTAGGGTTTTCACAATTCCCAAGAGAATGGCTTTAATAAAGATGCCCTTCAATATTTGTGGACAATTCAACCAAGGCGCACTTGTCCCTTGGATTAGTTTTGCAAATTTCAAATTATATTTTTGAGTTTTGGATTTTTTAGATTTTTTAGGGGTTTTATGAATTTTCAGATTTTTAGGTCTTTAAAAATTTTATGCGTAAAACAACAGCAAAATAAAGTACAAGTAAATTGATGATAAAAGAGTAATTTAAAGACAAGAAAAGGGGATATGATTTTTGTCTCAATCCCTAGGGCATTGAGAGATCAATGATCAACATCTCTCTCTTGAAATGTCTATCAACACTTGCAAGCTAGGGCATCACCTTGCAACCTCTATGGTTCGGTAGGCGAGCCTAAATAGGGAAATGAAGAAGTCCAAGGCCCTAATAAGCAATAGAGAACTCCTTGGGAAGACATTCTCTTCATGTAAAAGTTGACAAAATTTTGACAAAAGCCTTAACAATTTAGAAAAAATCACCATTTAACCTAGGTAGGAGCATGACTTACCAATATCCAATAAGAAGTGAGTAATGAAAAGCCTTTAGGTCACACTTGTGCACAAGTTCATCCAACTAGTATAGCATCAACCTCTAGCATGTGCAAAAACGAAGCCCTAGAATTCCATCATCCACCTTCAAGCCACCCTAATAAGCAATAGAGAACTACTTGGGAGGACATTCTCTTCATATAAAAGTTGACAAAATTTTGACAAAATCCTTAACAATTCAGAATAATGCACCATTTAACCTAGGTAGGAGCATGACTTACCAATATCCAATAAGAAGTGAGCAATGAAAAGCCTTTAGCTCACACTTGTGCACAAGTTCTTCCAACTAGTCTAGCATCAACCTCTAGCATGAGCAAAAAAGAAGCCCTAGAATATCCATCATCTACCTTCAAGCGAAAAAGAACATCCCAAGAGAAGTGTGCCTCACATTAAGAGCTCTGATACACAAGTAGAAAGAGAAAATATTTCATAATAAAACCCTTGTCTTATGATTTTACAATGAGGTAAGGTGATTTATTTATGTGATTTCATCCTCAACCTTTATAGTTTTTTAGTTTACAAGTTTAAGATATAGTTAAAATAAAATTAGACTACTTTTAGGGTAAATCTTCCGCAAGTTGGGAATTAAGCCCTAAAATAGGAAAATACACTAAAATAAGCCTTCACTTGATGAATAGTGAGCCAAAGGGGAATGTCATGCCACAACTAACCCCAAATGATGTGTATCCCTCAATGCCCTCCTTTCCAAGCTTGTAGGCTCAATTGTGGAAGGATGATGTCATAGGCCAAAGAGCTAGAGGAGGGTTTTTTCAATGCTAAAATGAGGTCCAAGTGGGTGAAGGAGATGCGCTAAAGAGGGGACAACAACCCTTTACAAGATGCAAGCACCTTTGCTTAACAAAACCAAGGTGGTCATGTGCCCCAATGGGTCACCCCCAGAAGCCCCGGACAACAACCCATGGGCTTAAAGCCTTGCATGGTGGGGACATCCACACACTGAAGGGACAGTCAGCTATGCCACAAAGTCAAGTACTTCCAGGATTGAAACCAAGGGAGCCTGCCATGACCAATCCAGGGGGACAACAACCCTTAATCCAAATATCCATACAATATAACCCACTTTGGCCTTTACAAGTTTTTTTAACCCATTGCTCTAGGTTTGGCCCAGATGGAACACTGCAATAGCTCTAAGGTGTAACACAGTCCATGTTTGGGGCTGTAAATGAAACATTGCAGCAAGGATGTATTCCATAAATTTTAAAGCCCCCTTCTCCTTCAAATCTAGATTTGAATCTATTTTTGCATGTTAAAATTTCATGCTTGTGTTCTAAAAACGCTATAGTACAACAAGATAAGCAAGACATTGATTTTGTTCGTCATTGCTCACCTTGTATTTTGGGAAAAGGTCCACTTGCATTCTCAAAAAAAATTCTTCATGCCAAACTGAAAGTATTGTGATTTTAGAGGAAACTAAAGACTTTGTTTTGATGATGCCATTGATGATTTTGTAGGTTCGCATATTCATGTCGATGATGTATATTCAGGCCCTATCCAAGCATGGATAAAAGGGGCTTGTAGGAGAACTTGCCATCCGTGGCAAGGGTTTCTTAATGATCTCATTATATATGCTATATGATCTACCTTCACTCATGTTTTCGTGGAGATTTTAGCATGCCTACATTTCCTGATTGTTGTTCCCTTGTTTTGGTCCAAGACCAATGAAAAAGGATATGGCCTTGATGAGATGTCAAGGTGGCTACATTGGTTGTATGATTTTATTTGACATGCTTACTTCTCATGCTTACAGTAGGTAGGTAGGAGAAGAATAAGCTCTTGCACAAGCATTAGAGTAGGAGCATTTTAGTTCATGTCTTTGGTATTGATGCCTAGTGCCTTACTTGTAAAACGAAATTTTGACACTATGTAGTCATGGCTGTAAATTTTGTGTTTAGGGATATTTAGGTCATCAATCCCACCACATGTTTTTTGGTTTGATGTATTGGGATGGTCATTGTTATCATGTATTTGTTGATTTTCTAGGGTTCTCATGCACTCTTAAGATGACCACATGTCTCATAGTTGGAACTAGATGTTACCCCCCATATTGCATGGGTGTCCACTTGTAATTTTCATCACAATTTTTAGTAGGGATGACATGTCGATGATGGGTTGGATGGCATATTGATGATTTTCATGGTGGTGTTGATTTCTTGTCATTTGCTTGCATTTTGCAGCTGGTTTTCATGGTTATCCTTAGGTAAATTGAGCAAAACAAGACCCTGTTTTCAAATCCTTTGTTCTTTGACGCCCTTGCTTAGATGAGGGCATATGATATATGGTTGGAAAGCTCTTTTTGAGCCATTTCCAATGATATGGAATGCCCAAACTCATTCTTCAGGGAGTTAGAGCAATGGATACATCTTTTGGGACTGTTTTTTGTTGGTTTTTGGGCCCCTTTTTAGCAATTTGGTACCTTGTCTTCTTAAGGGTAGATTTCACTCCTCCTAGATTGGTTTGGGAAGTGCCATATATGGTTGGAAAGCTCTTTCTAAGACCTTTCCAAAGGTACAGAATGCTCAACATGATTCCCAGGGGTTTTTGAGTGTTGGAGTAATCTTCAAGCTGTTTTTGTTGGCTTCTAGGCCTTTTTTCAACAGTTTGGTACCATGTCTTCAGGAGTGTGGATCTCACTCATCCTCCCTCTGTTTGTGAAGTGCCATATATGGTTGGAAAACATTTTCCAAGAACTTTCTAAATGTGTAGAGCGCTTAACAAAATTCCTAGGAGTGCTAGGGTAATCTTTTAGGTCATTTTTTCACCTTTGTGGAGCTATTTCTAGTACTTGGTTTATTTGGATTCCCCCTACTATGATGGGAAGCATTCCAGTTCTTTGGAGTTATTTCCTTCTTTAAATGGACAAGATTTTGGGTTGATTCTTGTACATGTGGCATTGACTACCTCATATTATGGATGTCTATTAAAAATGGTTAGAAATTAGAGGAGTATTTTTATTTGTTTATTGCTCCGTAGGATAGATCTAGGGTTTTGGTAGATCTATTCAATTATCTTTTGTTAAAGGAAATTGAAGTTCTCTCCTATATAAGAGAGCCTCTTCCTCATTTGTACTCATGGTTGGAATTTGAGAGCTCTATCTCTTTTGGAGTATAATAGACATATCTTTCACAGTGCAAATCAAAGTAAGGGTTTTTTCTGCATTTGTAAGTGTGGTTTTCCTTGTTCTCATCTTTGATATTGCAAGTGATTTGTGGAATAACTAGACTTACAGATTAGGGTCATAGAAAGACAAATTTATTTCATTGGAAGGGTTGTGAGAGAAAATATACTCCATTGCTTTGTTAGTTTATGCATGGATATATTATTATTGCTTCTCTCATTGTTTAAGAGGTGATGTTACTTTAATACTTCATTGCTTGAATAATACCTTAGCTAGCATTGTTTTGAGTTGGCACTGCATGGGATCTCCTAGTGATTTCTACATTCATTTTGCAACATGTTAGGGTTTATTAGTGGCATGTGCAAACAACCTTGATTTCCCTAACTCTTCATGAAATCGTCAGTTCATTAGTCTTGTTTCCTTTGACTCCGTTTTCTCGGTGATTGGGACTAGTCTTCATGGTTCGCCCATCACCTCTTTATCATATACTACAAAAAGACCTAACATTTTGTTAAGGCTAACTCTTCAAATCACCTAGTGCCTTTAGTGTTACACCATAGTGATCCTATCTCGGGGAATCCCCCTCGAGTTGGAGAAGAGGCAACCTAAAGTGTAGAGAGGTGGTTATTGAGGTGATAGTGCATGACCCCTCTAGGTTATTGTCCGGGTAGCTTTGTTCTTTGGGGATTTAATCATACATGCTAGTTCATGTTGTAATAGGACCTAATGTACAATAGAAACACACATTGGAATGGATTGATTGAATAAAATATCCCATTTGAGGGTTTTTTGAGTGGAAACTCTTGTTGCCACTTGTTTGATATATGTTTGATTATATTTGTTGTTGATTATTAAACCCAACATTTGGTATTAGAGTCAAGAAAAGGTGTTCAAGAGGATTCATTGGAGAGCAAGGCATGGGATGTAAAGAGTTGCCATATAGAAGTGATGCCCACTGTTACTGCCAATGATAGCGCTGCTGCCATAAGACAGTCAAAAATCAAGTTGCCAAATTTGTTGCAGCCATTTGATGTGAGGTGTGCTATCTCATATAGATATGATGGACTTAGGAGAACAACTTGTTGATTGATCCACTATGTGTTAAAGACAAGAGGTACTCACAATATCCAATAAAGCTTTGCATCATCGGCCACAAACAACATGATGAGCACATTGGTTGTCAAAGAATGAATGAGCACATGGATGCCAAACTCTTAGAATCCAGATCTATAGAAACAATGGATTAACGAGTCCTCTCTTTTCGAAGGACAATTGTAAATTTATGTTGCTAAAAAAATATACAATTATTGGTTTGTGGAGTTGAAAACTTGAAAGCCATATGATCACCATCAAGAGAGCTATTTAAAATTCCCAAAAGATACAAAATTGTGTGTGGCTGTAGATTTGCATATTTGGTGAGTTGCATTGTGAATGGAATTGAATATTGCAACCATAGGATGATGTAATCAAACTTGTTGGTAAAACTAATATGCTGCATTGATCCCGTGTGGTGAAATGGAATTGCAAGTTTTCACATGGAACTAGTGTAATTGTGATTCTTCGTTCTACTAGATTAAGACCTACTATAATATGGATTTATTGTGGGCCTACTATGATACAAATGTCATTGTCTTGAGAGAATTTTGCTAGTGTTATATAAAAGATAAATTCTATTAGTTGATGGTATATGTGCATGTTGGTTGTATTGACATTTATTTCTTATATTCTTGAATCTTGGGTCATGCATGTGAGAATGAAAACTCATGGCTAGAGGTCATTGCAAATTGGCTTGATGTGGTTAATATGATGGTGTAGTTAATTGAGATATTTCAATAAAAAATTAGATCTTCTACTTCAATGTTTGGATGAGAATGTTGTTGGATTTGAGTTATTATTAAGTTAATTTGCACGAAGAGCAAGTGTGGAGGCTATCAAAGTTGGATGGATAGCTATTGATGACGTTGATGCATAAAGTGAAAGCCTAAACAATGACAACTCATGCAACATTGAGGTGGCTCATGTAAATACATGGCCTAGAGGTGAAGATCTGCTGTCTAATTTTCGCAGGCCTAGATATATCATAATGGCAACATGTGAAGGCTTAGAGAGTGTTGTAGAGAGCGCTACTAAGAATATTAAGAGTAGAAATCCAATAATGCCTGGCCAAATCAATGACGCATTGAAGGGTAGATGAAAAATCTGTATCAGATCCTATTTGTCGCGTTTAGAAATCGACGAGCCCAATAACAAAGAATGAGCATATGCTAGTATTGATCCGTCAACTCATTGAGATTGTTGTGACTAAGGAGTTCCATTACTATAATAGATTTGTTGTTACAAGGGCAGTCAATGTGAAGTTTGTTGAGAATCGGGTGACGTAGAGAGCATGTATGAGAGGGATGTACACATAAAAGCAATGAGCCATAGAGCTCAATAAAAAGAGGAACTCCTTTGTGATGCAATATGATCTTGTTTGAATGGCGTTGATGATGTGATGAGTTGCTTTACGATATTGATTGTGAGAATATGGTGTTGGAAATTTGAAACTACAACACACTTACGATGATATTTCTATTGCCTGTCGTTTTTTTGCAACATATCCACAAAAAATATAGATTTGTTCCACCGGATTAACATTGGGTTGCGTTGGAGGTGTGCAAATAGAGGTTCCCTTTGTATAGAAGGTAAGGTACAACACCATAAGTCAAAGAACGGAGGACTTATGTTGTAGACGTCCCTTGTGGAGCACAACATTCTATGAGTTATTGAAGGTCGATCCATTGACATAGATCTATCCAATGAGAAAATGTTTTTGCAAGTATGAAATAAATGCACATGGCAAGTTGCAGAAAGGTGATGTCAACAAGTCATAGAAGATCTCTTAGCAACCCACATGCACAAGTGAAAGATAGAAAGCAAAGGCATGACATTATGGAATGAAGGTGTATGATTAATGTTAATTTTTGGTCCGTAAATGCCTTCCCACTTGCATAAAGTGAACATCATCATGTTTATTTTGACCTTTCCCATGTTACAACAATAAAGATGGGCTTATGACTTTGGGAATTAGTGAAAGATTCTTGAATCGAAGAGAGAAATGGTTATAGAAACCTATGTTTTAGGTGTTATTTAGAAATGACATTGTGGGATTCTATGAGATGTCAAAAGTCCAATCTTTGAGATATTAAGAGTCATGAAGTTGAAGTCCTTTAGATGAAAAGAGTTCTAAGTATGTAATGAAGCCTTTGTAAAGCAATATTGAAAATAAAAGTCGAGACAAAGTTTATTGATGTAAAGAGTCAAGTTGAGTTAGAGTCAATTTTGGAGCAAAGTAAAGTTAGGTGATGTTGAAGTTTAAGTTGAGTTGAGTCTAAGCCAAAGTAAAGGTTAAACTTAGCATGAGTCAAAGTCATTGAATTTGTCAAAGTTAAAGTCAAGTTTAAGTTATGTAAAATAATGACATTAGTGCGACAATTGAGTTTCCTAACCTAGTGACATAGGTGTCTTACTAGATGGAGATGTCCCTCCAACAAGAAACATGTTTATGTAGGTATTTCAGTGAAAATGAAGAATTTTGCAAGAAAAAATATGATGAAAGAAAGCACAACAAGATGAAAGAAGAAGACGAAGAATGAAGAAGGTAGACTCCTAACATGAATAGATGAAGCAAGAGGCAAGGGCATAGTGAAGAAAAAAGAGACAAGGACATAGAAGAATGAAGCAACAAAAGTAAATGGCATAGAAAATGGGAAATGAATTTGTTGCCTCACAAACTCGCACCTCTAGAGATAAATTCCCAAAAGCTCAAATGAGGTCTTAATGTTAAAGATAGTGCAGTTGCGAGACCCATTATCAGGGAGGATGGTACCCTAGTCAGTTAACTAGGGAAGAGTAAGACCCTAGAAGGTACGCTAGGGCTGCCAATAGTCTCTTGGGGTTCTTGGTCTGGGACCAAGCAGGTTGATGCCATGGAAAAGTCCCTAACACATGGTTAGGGCCCCTATATGCCTCTAGGGTTCTTGGTCTAGGACGAGGTAGTTTCTTGGTTTGGGACCAAGTAGATCCTGTAGGTTGAGGTAGAGACATTCCTGGTCTGGGACCAGGTAGATTCTTGGTCTGGGACCAAGTAGTTTTTGCAGGTACATTCCTAGTTCGTTAACCAGGTGGATCTTGGTCAAGTTGACCAAGATAATGATTTGTGATGTCCTCTCTCCTATTCGGTTATTGCTAGGTTGTTTCTCAAGGTACTGGCCACCCCTTGATGATGTTACCTGCACCTAACCCTTAGGAGTAGTATTGAGGACCAAAGGATCACATCATTAGTTTGGATCTCCTCCTTATACAGTGATGATAAATATATATATATATATATATATATATATATATATATATATATACCTTGAGAGAGAAAATATTAAAGTCCTTGGTCTTGTTGGTCTTATGGGTAAAAGGGGTTGTTTCTCCACCCTTATGGTACATCGCGGTCTTATGGGTATAAGGGTTGCCTTACCTTCTTATTATGACCCCTTTGGTTGACTTATGTTCCTTTATCGTTTACTTGGTCCTAGCACCCTTATTGTGTGTACCTTTGATATGATGACTTTTATTTTATTGTTTAATGTTATTGATCATATGACCTTTATTACCCTATTCTAAGTCAACATAATATTAATTTTATTTTATTGGTAACTATCCTAAAACTTAGGGGTTACCTAAGAGACCTTTCTAGAAGACTTGTCAAGATTATAAATTTAGTTTCACTTCTCCATTTTTATGGGGCATCTGGACAAGAGAAAATCATATCTGATTCTTTGTCTGCTTTAAAGTTTGTTGCTACTAGTTTTCTTGTTGAGCTTGTTGCTGCTTAACGCTTAGGGTCACTGCTGCTGGACGTCTAGGTTTCTTGTTGATCTTAAAGTGGGCCGTGACTCTCTTGTTGCTGTTTTACCAGGCCGTGACCTCATTACCTTTTGCCTGGGCCGATTCTAAGGTTGGTTGTGACTCCTCTTTGTAGGCTTCTTATACATGACTTTGTTTGGGGCTACTAAATGTGATTTGTGACCTTTCTGTGACTAGGCTGTGACTACTATGACCTCCCTAGTTTGGGTTGTGACTGTGTATGCCCTCTAGGGCTGGGTCGTGACCTTTGTGAGCCCTCCAAGGGCTACATTGTGGCTGCTGTGACCATCTAAGGCTGGGTCATGATTTTGTATGCCCTCTAGGCCTGGGTCGTGACCTGTGTGAGCCTTCTAAGGGCTGAGTCGTGACTGCTGTGACCTTCTTCTGCTGGGCATGGGATGAGGCTGTGACCTCCTTTAGCTTCCTAGATAGAGCCATTACCTTTTGCTGGTTGCTAGACTTGAAACACGACCTTGTTGGGTTGTCTAAACTTGATCCGTGGACTTGTTGAGCTCATTAGAGGAAATTTGGGGTCTAAAATGGGCCTTATAAGAAAACACGCCAACAATAAGTTCTTGTGAGTTGGAATTCAAGAACCAATAGAATTCCAATAAAATGAGTCAACCATAATGGTTGAATTGACATATTTGTCATAAAAAAACTACTTTTTTTGTTCGTATTTTTGACACATTTCCCTGTGTTTTTATTCAAATACCGATCGGGAGAGCTCGTTGGATGTGGAATCTGATTCTGCATTCAACGAGTACCCACACTGCATACTTTTGACAGACCTTGCTACCCGAAAAACAAGAAATACCTTAAAAAAGATCATGTTTTTTCAGGTATTTCTTGTTTCTAGGGTAGCTGGGTTCGTCAAAAGTATGCAGTGTGGGTACTCATTGGATGCGAAATCAAATTCCGCATCCAACGAGCTCTCCCAATTGAAATTTGATTAAAAACACAAGGAGATATGTCGAAAATACAAACACAAAAAGTTTTTTTTTTCCTCCAAAATTAATAAATATTATTTTATTATTTTAACTATTATTTTATTATTTTCCTTAGGAGGCCCATTTTAAACCTCAAAATTCCTCTAATGGGGTCATGAACTTGTTGTGTGCCTGGGCTAACCCGTAACTATGTTGTTGTCTTCGTTTTGTTGGGACATGATCTTTTTGTTGGTCTATAAGTTGGGCGTCACTGTCTTGAACAGGTCTTGACATTATTTTGAACTGATACAGGCTAGATGTGGTTTGTTTGTGGGTTGTTTCATATTTAGATACTATAGACATAGACTGTGAATTGTTTTGTATGCCTTTTTGGCTAAACACGACCGTGGTTATCTTCTCCTAATAGGATGTGACTGTTTGGATGCTTTTTGGACTGTGGTGCCCTATCCTAGCTGAGTTATGACTGTGTTATACCCTAGATGATAGGTCAGTAGTAGTGGGAAGTCTGTTAGAGGGAGATGTGACTTTTAGGGTGCCTATTTATGGTTTGGGATGAGTATCATTACTACTATTCTAATGATATCTTCCCACTTGGTGACTAGGTTTTGTTACTGTATGTATCTAACCTAAACCCATAACACTTTAACCTTCTCTCTCTCAAAGTATGACTTATGGCATCTTGTCCATATAGTGACAAGAGCTGACTCAATATTGTTAGTTTTTCAACATTTAAGCTAGCATTATATGGATCTTTAATTGAGAGAACAACAAGGACAACAATCAAACACAAGAGACAATGAACACAGTGTTTTTCCTCGGGGAAATCATAAAAGGAGAAAACCTCGCAACTTCCTCAGAGATAGAATTAGCACAAAAGGTAAAACCCCAAAACAGTAAGATGCACTCCCGACAGCAGTAACCTTCTTCTTCTCTAGCCCCAGTGTCTTCTCCTTCCTCAACTATGCACTACACTTGAGTGTGTATGTGATGTGTGCTAAATAGAGAGTCCAACTCTCTATTTATACTAATCCGACATGACTAAAACCCTACTAGGGCCAACCTCTACTAGGAGAGTCTAATAACCCTAGTGGCCTAGAACTGTGGGGACTTTAACCCTTAGACAATCGAAGGGTTACCCATAATAACTTGACATGACTTGTTTACATTATTGATTCTCCCGATCGGAACATCGGGGCATGACATAACATGATAACATATGGAATAAACATCGAGTTACAATAGATAAGAAATACAAGTGAATACATTCCAAAGTTACAATTACATCAACACTCCCTCTTAACTAGGAAGGTATTCTCTCGACACAACTTTCATCACTGGTCTTCTTCTCTGGATCTTCTCGTCATCTATATCTCCAAGTCATCTTCATCTTCAAGTCATCTTTATCTTCATGTCATCTTCATCTAGATCTGGATCATCATCACTGGATCATACTTGATCTGGAACATCACTGGATCATACTCGATCTGGAACATCATCACTAGATCATACTCGATCTGGAACATCATCACTGGACATCATTACTGGATCTGGATCATCATCACTCGATCTGGATCATCACTGCTAGATTTGGATCATCACTCGATCTAGATCACCTCTGGTCATCATCATATGTGTTATCTCATGATTCTTCTCGTCACAGGAAGTTCTATAGTGCCAGCCTTCTTTCATGCTGGGTGTATGCCTACCTCCTCGTAGGTCTTTGGTAGCCCTTGCATCTGACCTACTCATTAGAATGGCTAGCAATCACATCTGACCTACTCGTCAGAAAGGCGGTAGCCCCTACATCTAACTTACTCGTCAGAATGGATAACACTCACATCTGACCTACTCGTCAGAAAGGCGGTAGCCCTTATATCTGATCATATAGGACCTAATCCTATAGTCACATCAGAATGGCCAGCACTCACCTCTGACCTACTCATCAGAAAGGCGGTAGCCCTTACATCTATGTAGAAGCTCATCCTACATCAGAATGGCCAGCACTTACATCTGACCTGCTCCTCAGAAAGGCGGTAGCCCTTACATCTGACCTACTCATCAAAATGGCCAGCACTCACATCTAACCTACTCGTGAGAAAGGTGGTAGCCCTTATATCTGATCATATAGGACCTAATCCTACAATCACATCAGAATGGCACAGCCCTTACATCTAACCTGCTCATCAGAATGGCTATGGATCTCAGCACTCATATCTGACATGGAAGGAACCAATCCTCTCACCATGACAGAATGGCTCAGCCCTTACATCTGACCTACTCATCAGAACGGCTTCTGGACTCGCCACTTCCCCTTGGAAGGGACCTCAATCTAGAGAAAACCAAGCTTCTCCCTAAATTGCTTGAACTTCACTCTGACTAGTGGCTTCGTCAACACATCAGCTATCTGATCGCCCGTCGCAACATACTAGAGCTTCACTGCTCCCCTCTGCACCATATCCTTGATATAGTGATACTTGATCTCGATATGTTTTGACTTGTCATGGAACACTGGATTCTCTGACAACTTCACGCAACTCTGGTTGTCACAATGTATACAAGTAGCATCCATCTAGAGATCAAATAAATCAGACAGTAGCTTCCTTAGCCATACTGCGTCACAACTAGCTAAACAGGCTGCGACCTACTCTGCTTCAGCTGTACTCAGTGCCACATAGGATTGCTTCCTGCTAAAATAAGAGATCACACCTGATCCCATACTAAAGCAACACCCTCAAGTGCTCTTCCTATTAATGGCACTGCCTGCCCAGTCTGAATCACATAACCCTCCAGGTTAATCTTCAGATTCGCATCGTACTTGAGCCCATAATCAACTGTACCCCTCAAGTACCTTAGAACATGCTTTGTAGCAATCAAGTGAACATTTCTTGGATCTATCAAGAACTGGCTCAAGGTGTTCACAACAGAGCAAATGTCTAGTCTCGTGTTCATCAAGTACATCAAGGACCCAATCATCTGATGATACATCATGACATCAACTGACTCTGATGAATCATCACTCAACAGCTTCAGGTTCGATGCCATAGGTGTGGCCATAGCCTTGCAGTCCATCATCCCAATCATCTTTAGGATCTCTATTGCATACTTCCCTTATCCAAGGAAGATCCCATCCGCACTCTGCCACACCTCCATACCTAGAAAATAATGCATCATTCCCAAGTCCCTCATCTCGAACTCGGCAGCAAGCTTTCTCTTCATATCAGCAATCAACCCATCCATACCTGTCACAAATAGATCATCTACATATAGTAGAAGCATCACTGGGTTGCCATCTTCAACCTTGTAGTAAAGGTTGGAATCTACTTTACTTTTGGTAAAGCCCAAACTGGATAGAAAGCTATCAATTCTACCGTACCAGGTCCTGGGTGCTTGTTTCAAACCGTACAGGGCTTTCTTCAATCTGCACACATGAGACTCCCTGTCATGTGTCTCAAAACCGAGTGGCTGTTTTACATACACTTCCTCTTCTACTACACCATTCAAGAAACCAGTCTTGACATCCATCTGGTGTATCTTCCATTTCATCATTGCAACCAGAGCAAGTACTGATCTGATGGAAGTGTATCTGGCTACAGGTGCAAGGGTTTCTTCATAATCTATTCCTTCTTTCTGAGAGAAACCCCGAGCCACAAATATTGCCTTCTATTTTTCAATCCTACCATTTGCAGCATGTTTGATCTTGTAGATCCATTTGGAAGTTACAATTGACTTCCCTTTTGGTCTTGGGACAACATCCCAAACATCATTCTCCATGATCGATTGATTTTCTTTGATCATGGCATCCTTCCATTCTTTCTGTTCTGCCGTTTCTTCATAACTGGAAGGTTCTTTATCAATGAAATCACATAGTAATGCTACATACCCAGAGTAGGATCTGGTTCTCTTTCTTTCTCTGTGATTCTCTTCTAGAGCCCCATATCTTTCTACACCTTGGATAAGTTCTCGTACCCAAGTAGGTTTCCTCTTATGAGGATTCTTCTCCAGAGGTGGATCTACAGGTCTTTTTGGTTCTTCAAATTCTCGATCTTCTTCTTGAGCTTCTTCATTCATGGTTGTATCATGAATTCTTGGTGCTTCTGCTTCTTCAGATTCTTCAGCAGGTTTCTTTCTGGATTTCTTGTAAGCTGTATCTTCATCAAATGTCACATCCCTGCTAATGACAATCTTCTGGAATCTTGAGAAATATATTATGTAAGCCTTCAAGCTTTAAGAGTATCCCACAAATATACCCTTCTTTCCTGAAGGATCTAATTTAGTCCTCTTCTCTTTTGGAATGTGTATGTACATAGGACAGCCGAATATTTTGAGATGGCTAACTTCTAGTTTCTTGCCAGAGAAGACTTCTTTAGGAGTCTTGTTCTCGAGTACTCTATGTGGAGTATGGTTCTGTACATACACTGTTGTTCTGGAAACTTCCGCCCAAAGATGCATAGGAAGGTCTTAATCATGAAGCATTGCTTTTGCAGCTTCCATGATAGTTCTGTTCTTCCATTCTGCAATCCCATTCTGTTATGGATTATAAGGAGTAGACAACTCCCTCTTAATCCCTGATTCTTTGCATAGCTCTTTGAACTCATTTGAAGTGAATTCTCTGCCATTATCTGATCGAAAGGTCTTGATCTTCTTTTCAGTGTGGTTCTCAATCAAGGCTTTGAACTCTTTGAACTTGCTGAATACTTCGTCTTTGTTCTTCATGAAATAAACCCATGTCTTCCTAGAAAAAACATCAATAAAAGAAACATAATATGCATACCCACTTAGTGAGTTTGATGACATAGGACCGCATACATCGGAGTGGATGATTTCCAAGATTCTTTTTGCTTTGCTTTTTCTACTTGGAAATGTCTTCTTTGTATTCTTTCCTTTCGCACATCCTTTGCAGACCCCATCATGTTTTGCTTGGATTTCTGGAAGACCTTCAATAGATTTGCTTGCAATAGGTAGTGCTCTGTAATGCATATGTGCAAGCATTCTATGCCAAAGTTTCACTTGGCTCTACTGTGTCATGGACCAAGGCTTGTTCTAGATGACCCTTTAGTTTGTACAATCCTCCTTCTTGTTCTCCAGTCACCACTGCATCATCGATAGTCTTTCTTTTTGGCCACATGATGACTTGACCATCTATGAATGCAACCTGCATTCCTTTTGCATCTAATTCCAATACGGAGAGGAGGTTCATCTTGAGTCCTGGCACAAACAATACTTCTTTCATTGTTACAGACTTTCCAGAGTCTAGCTTATAGGAAGATTCCCCACTACCTTTTATTGGATATTGGTAATCATCTCCTAGTTTCACCTTGTGAGGTGATTCATGTTCTGACAGTCTCATAAATGATTCATTGAATCTTGTCATATGTTTGGAGGCCCTGCTATCTATGAGCCAATCATTGCTTCCATGAGTAATGTTTTCTTTGAGAGTGGAAATCAAAACATATTCATCCTCGCTTGAAGAATCTTCACTTTCATATCTGGATCTTTTCTTGGATGGTTCATCATCCTCTGTAGCATGAGCATGATTTCTTCTTTTGCTGCTCTTTTTTGATAGCTTTGGTTTCTTAGGACAATTCTTTGCGTAATGTCCTGCTTCATCACATGTATAACATATGACCCTAGACAAATATTTTCTAGTGTTATCTTTGTGATAGTGCTTACCTCTAGGGTGACGAGATCTTCTTTTGGTTGACTTGGAGTGTATCGTGAGAGCTTGATATTCACTTCCCATCTTTTCTTCCCGAGTTGCTATCCATGCTTCTTCTTGAGAACACTCTTCCCATAGTCTGCTGAACTTGACTAACTTCTTTCTACCACATATTCCTTGGATGAAAGAATCCCATGACCTAGGAAGGCCATTCAAGGTAGTCATCACAATCTCTGCATTTTCCACTTCTTCATCAACTGCTTCTAGTTGTTCCTTGATATGAGAAACTCTTGTGAAGTAATACTGGATTATTTTTGCATTTTGAATCTTCACATTCTTCAGTTGGCTTCTTAGAGTCATCTTCTCATTTATGTTCTTCCCTTCAAACAATTTGGTTAGGGCATCAAACATAGCTTTAGGTGTCTTGAGAGAGGACACCTAAGGGATAAGGTGATCCTTGATAGAATCAGCAATGATCCTCTTTGCCATAACCAACTTCTTCCTATGCAAGGCCTTAGCCTCATCTCCCTCTGGAACAGGAACCTCCTCATGGATGTAGGAGTCTAACTCATTTTCTTCTAGGACAAGAAAGATCCTATACTTCCAAGCTCGGAAGTTATCAGCTCGCTCAAGCTTTTCATCAAGCTTGGTATGATGAGACATATTAACTGATAACCTCAAATGGAAATGCAAAATATTTTAGATCTTACCAGGTCAAGATGTCGGATCTGAATTTTGAGTGAAATCTTGTAGAGCTGGCTCAGGAGCAAATTAGGGTTTTGCTTTTCTAGAGTTCTGTCCACCCAAATGACTTGAAATTTATCCCTAACTTCGATTTTGGGGAGGAGATCAATCCATGCCTGGGCTCACTGAAAAATTCCTTTTCTGTGAAAAGCCCTAATTTCTAATAGCAGTGTCAGGTCCAAAAACTGAAAAACCTCAGAATTGGATTCTGCTTCGACAAAAAGATGAGCCCTAAGGAGGAGAGTTATTGCACCTTACTTTTGCTGAAAATCTGTGGAGAGAGATCCACAAAGTTGGAAGCCCTAGTTCCCATAGCTGCATAGTGTCTTCTTCTTAGGTTAGCTCTGATATCATGTTAGTTTTTCAACATTTAAGCTAACATTATATGGATCTTTAACTGAGAGAACAACAAGCACAACAATCAAACACAAGAGACAATGAAAATAGTGTTTTTCCTCAGGGAAACCATAAATGGAGAAAATCCGGCAACTTCCTCAGAGATAGAATCAACACAAAAGGTAAAACCCGAAAACAGTAAGATGCACTCTCGACAGCAGTAACCTTCTTCTTCTCTAGCCCCAATGTCTTCTCCTTCCTCAACTATGCGCTAAACTTGAGTGTGTATGTGATGTGTGCTAAATAGAGAGTCCAACTCTCTATTTATACTAATCTTGACATGACTAAAACCCTACTAGGGCTGACCTCTACTAGGAGAGTCTAATAACCCTAGTGCCCCGGAACTGCGGGGACTTTAACCCTTAGACAATCAGAGGGTTACCCACAATGACTTGACATGACTTGTTTACATTATTGATTCTCCCGATCAGGACATCAGGGCATGACACAACATGATGAAATCGCAAAATAAACATTGGGTTACAATAGATAAGAAATACAAGTGATACATTCTGAAGTTACAATTACATCAACAAATATGTTTGATATTAAGGTAGATTCAAACTAGATCTATTTAGCATTTGTTCTTTAATTACTGTGTATTAGTTTCATTGTAATTTTGCAACTATTTATGCTCTGTTTATTGGAAATGATAATCCATCTCAAGGACCAACTTTAACGCAGTGACCAACTGAGTGTTAAAGTTGAAAGAGATGAAAATTATGTTTAAGTTTATTTCAACAATACTCTTCTGGATCTAGCTTTGTTTTTAGATTTGTTTATGCATTAAAGTATAATTTTTTTTCTCTATATTAACCCTAACCTAACTCAAACATTAACACTTAAAGGATCCAAGAGGGATTACTAATGTCACACAACCCCTATTTGCTCTTTAGGCCAACTCTCTCATGGCACAAGTGGGGCTTCCCTAGGATATGATTACTGTCATTTTAGGCATCGGGTTGCAAGGTGAAATGACGAGTTAATTCCAACAAAACAATTTTCTATGTTTTAAGAAATATAATGTGGATGAGTGGATCAGATATTAATGTCTTATCATTGGGAAAATGGAGTCAAATAAAGGCTTTGATGGGAGGCTATTGTAATGAGGGATGATGGTCATTGAGAGTGAAAAATACACTCTACAATAGTCCATCCCCTTGCTGTCTATTATTGCAGGTTTTCTACGAGGCATTGCTCCTTATTTAGCTAGAGTAGGATATAGTTTTGATCAGTCCCTTTACAGTGAGCAACAAAGATATTTCATCTATGACTGATGGATTGAGATCATTATATGATCACAACTGGTTCATATTTTATGGGTAGGGCCTCAAATCAGGGGCCTAGGTCTTTGTTGATCTCCTCCTATACATTTGAAACATATGTACATTAGATATCCATATTTTGAGAGACCCAAAGTTGGATCGTAGTCTTCAGTACTTCACATATGCCTATCATGTTTATTCTGCAGTTCTAGTGGTGTATCAGATGTGTGCCTATGGGATGTTACATGGATCTTTATGCCTTGTATTGATGAATTGATTGGTAATGGGACTTATGTTATGACTTGTGATTATCTGATGAGTATGACGAGTAAGACAATTGCATAGCATTACATCTAGTTCTAGTTTTTGTGTTATATACATGGTTTCTTTTGGTAGGGTCTACGGATTATTGCATTGATCATTACTTGTACCTTGGTTCCACATATTTGCCTTACCTTTATTCCACCCATTCATCTTCTAATGATAAATCCCATTGATTCAGATACTACTAAGTAACTCAAGGACTACCCTCTCTATGACCTCTTATCTACGATGGCCTTCATGTTTTGCCTTAGTGTTTCGGCTCCGATGTGTGTGGCAAAGTCTTCTAACCTTGTTGATCTCCTTCTACTTATAGACCCCTATGGATTGAGTGCGAGCTAAGGTTACCTAGTCACCGAAAATTTATTCTTGAGGCTTAAAATAAGTTTCCCCATCCTTGAAATTGGTTAGTGGTCGAAAGGTAGGTACTACTTGAATTAAGAGGTTAAGCCTACTTTCTTTAAAAAAGCATTACTGTGGCAACTTCGTTGCACCTATGGATGGTGGCTGGTAGCAGAGCTAAGGTCGTGTCATAACTGGTGCCCAAAAGGAAATCCAGGGCTAGTACCTTTCAATCATTAGCCAACTAAAACTTTGCAAATAAATAAAGTGCTTCAATGAAATATCCAAAGAAAGAAAAGTTTTAAATAAAAAAACATGAAATGTGAAAGTGAAATGTAAATGTGAAAAATTAAATTAAAGGGGGGCTTGCTAAAGTCAAAGGGTACCTTCTAGCACATCATGCATTTGTGAGACACGGTAATCCTTAATGTTTGCCAAACTAACTAATGTCACACTGACCCCTGATATCCCCCACTCTCTAAGAGTAACTCAAGCCTTCCATTGATCAATAATCCACTTGACTAGACTCTTAACTATTTGACCATCCACTCTCCCATGAGGAAGGTTGATCTATGCAATACTTTGTGATGGTTATGTTGAAGAGTGATATGTATATAAGACATTTACTCTTATGTTATGTTTTGTTATGTCCTTGTGCTATGAGGATAGATTATGCAAAGAGTCACATGATGATCACTTGTTTTAGGATAGGACCTTAAACCTAGTTGTTTACCAATAAGTGTCAAGATTAAGTGTTTTCATCCTCTAGAGGCTTTATATATGGTCCTTACAATAGTTTGCAACTTTGCATTATGGTCAAATTTTGACTAAGTTTAAATTTTTGACTTGGTCAAGCTTGGGTTTGACCTGGTCAAAGGGGCCAACCAACAACATGGGAACTTCACATAGCCATCATTGTTCATGTTTCTATTGATGTATTTGTAACTTTGGAATGTATCCACTTGTCTATCTTATATTGTACCTCTATGTTCCTATCGGGAGAATAATTTGTATTTCATTGTACCTCGATGTTCCTATCGAGAGAGTCATTAATATAATAAATTCATGTAAAGTCAATGAGGTTAACCCTCTCTTGTAAGTTGGGGAAATATTCCCCACAATTGAGTTGAGGTTAACCCTCCTTGTTGATCAGGGGGCAACGTCCCCATAGTTGAGGGGAACTAGGGTTATTAAACTCTTATAGAGAAGTCAGTCCTGGTAAGTAATTGTCAAGTCAGAAATTAGTATAAATAGAGAGTGAGCCTCTCTATTTGTCACACACACTCACCCATCTATAGCGCAGAAGTGAGAGAAGAGGATCTCACATAAGTGAGAGAGAGAGAACAACTCTTGGAAATCATCTTTTTGTCTTTGGGTTTTACTACTGCCATTGGTGCTCATTCTATCTTTGAGGAAGTTGCGGGATTTTCTCCTTTATGGTTTCCTAGGGGAAAATCTTTGTGTCTATTGTCTCTTGTGATTGATTGTTGTGCATGTTATTCTCTTAGTTAAGATCCTAAGAGAATACTATCTAATTGATAACAATCTAACATGGTATCAGAGCTAACCTGAGAAGAAGACACTGTGCAGCTGTAGAAGCTAGGGCTTATTACTTTTTGGGTCTCTCTCCACAGATCATCAGCAAAAGGAGGCTAGGCTAACTCTCCATTGAAGGGCGCATCTTTTTCTCGAAGGAGAATTTGATTCCGGGCATTTTCTGTTTTTGACCTACCACTGCAACGACAATTAGGGCTTTTCACAGAAGTGGAATTTTTTTGTGATCCCAGCATAGGATTGCTCTCCTCCTCAAAATTGAAATTTAGAGACGAAGGTAAAAAAATTTGGTTGGGTAAAACTCTGGGAAAGTCAAACCCTAATTTGACCAGACCTGAAAAACCCTAAAATACTAAAACTGGTAGTTTTGGTACATTCGCTATATCATCTCTATATTGGAGAAGCCTCAGAAGAAAAAATTTTGACAAGTCAAAGAAAAGTTCGTTTTGAACACTGTGTAAACATTTCAGCCTCATATTCACTATATTCTGGGAGATATGATTCCTCCAAATCAGGGTTCCAGCCTCTTCTAGGATTCATCCTTAAACAAGACACCTAGGGATAATTGCTATATCTCGGGCTACAAAGGTCCAAATGAAATTTCACAAGATGTTCTAGATAGGACATGGACTATATTTTGTGTGCTAAAAGTTTTAGACCCTGATGATGAAACAGTGACACATGGTAGTCCGTACAAGTTTTCTATGTTGAATAATCCTGAAATAGGTCACCTTGGGAAAACTCTCATAAGTACCAATTACTGAAACCAATTCTTCTCAAACCTATGGTGTTGGAAATAGGATAGATGAGGATACCTCCATACGAAACTTCAGACATAGAGAAGTAGCAAATTCATAGATACCATAGAAACAATATCATGCATTTCTATAGAAGAAATTGGAAAATTAGGGCTTCCTGTTCTGGGAGCTTCCCTCCACTGTTTTCAGAAAAGGAGTACATTGGATAGCTCACCTTGAAGAGGCCCATCTTTCTATCCAATTAGATAAGAAAGATTCTAGACAACTTTTGAAAATTAGGGTTTCTCTCACAAACCCTAGATCAGCCAGCTCCGGAACCAGGACGGACACCTCAAATCGGTAAGATCTAATCTTTTTCTATTTACAGTTGAGGTTCTCATTTCAAGATGACTAACCACACCAGCTTGATGACAATCTTGGTAAAGCTGACAACTTCCAAGCATGGAAGTATAGGATTTCACTGGTTCTTGAAGAAAATGAATTGGACACCTAACATTAGTGGCGAGAGGTTCCAGTTCCAAAGCGAGATGAGGCTAAAGCCTTACACAAGAAGAACTTGGTCAAGGCCAAGAAGATCGATGCTGATTCAATCAAGGATCACCTTATACCACAAGTGTCTTCCCTAAATAAACCTAAAGAAATGTTTGATTCCTTGACCAAGCTATTTTAATGGAAGAACATAAATCGGAAGATGACTTTGAGCAACCAGTTGAAGAATGTAAAGATCCAGAATGCAGAGACCATACAGTCATACTTTACAAGGGTCTCTCAAATCAAATAACAACTTGAAGCAGTGGATGAAGAAGTAGAGAATGCAAAAATTGTGATAACCACCTTGAATGGCCTCCTAGGATCATGGGATTCATTCATTCGAGGAATTTGTACTAGAAGGAAGTGATTACCTTCAGCAGACTCTGGAAGGAGTGCACACAAGAATAAGCCCGACTCATAATAAGAGAAGAGAAGATGGGAAAAACTGAAGATCAAGTGCTCACAATTCAAAGAAGATCCCTCAAGCGACGAGGAATATGAAGAACTCAATTCTTGAAGAACCTCTTATCCATCTTAGCATTTGGATAAGAAATGATGTTGTTACGAATGAAGAAGATGATGAAGCTGAAGGATCAAGGAGTCTACCCACAAAACGAATAAAGATAAGTATTCAATTGTCATTTCATGATATTATGCATTTGTTTATATCCAGTTGATGTGTTATGCATGATAGAATGTTTGCATTAATGACAGTATACTACTACTATGCATGTTATGGGTAAGTAGCCCATGGTGCTATACAACTCTCCATTGTTACTTATCTAAAATGAAGCCTCTTTGCTGACATATTGTCTTAGTGCACAATCTTAATGATGTCATGGTAGAGATGGAAGGCATCTAGAAAGTTTCCGTGAGATATGGATGAATGTTGTATTGGCTAAAATAAGTTGCATGATTATATCTCGATGCCTAAGATTTTCCATTATGAATATGCCTTATGAAATGTTTCTAACCATACAATCGGTGCATTTGACTTGTACGAAGGATCGCGTATAATCACGTACAAGAAAAGAAGGATGAGACTTGTTCCGAAGAACAAGTGACGACAACTCAAGAAATTATCCAAAATGAAGAATAGTATGACGAGACTTCAAGAGGCCTCAGAGACACTCTAGTTATGTGAAATTGTTGAGCGACATCATTGATGCAGAGCCTTCCAGAAGTAGCCAAGAAGAAAGGGAAGGAGAGTACCAGTTCAAGAAGAATGATGTATAGGATGCAGTATTGAGATCTGAAGGAAAGTCCATAATGTATTCCATATGGATTCACAAGATCCAACATGTAGTAGATGGAAACATCATGGGATACAAGGAAATATTCGTAGTACAAGGCTTGTCACAGAAAGAAGGAATAGACTACAAAGAGACATTTGCAGCCAGTGGGAGTTGAGACACATGACAGGAAAACTCATGTGTGCAAATTAAAGAAGGCCTTGTACGAGCTCAGAAGACACCCATGGGATAACACATACATGAGGATCTTGAAGATCACCTAGAGTGATGAAGATCTTAACCTTTTCTACAAGGTTGAAGATGAAAGCCTATAAAGGATGACAAGCTCATAGATGGGTGTGAGAAGAACTTTTGAAAAAGTTCAAGATAAAGGATCTTGGTATCTAGTGACCCTAGATGGACATAGAATATTAGTAGCAGAGGAAGCTACTTGTCACTCTAGTACATAATGTTTCAATGCATTGAGTATGAAAGGCAGAGGGAGAATGTTACTCCGCTTCAGAGGGAGTGACTACAGAAGAATCCGAGGTTCGACATGGTACGGTAGGAAGGACAGATTACTAATGGCTCTAGGATTTACTAAGAGTAAAGTGGACTCCAATATTTGATTCAAGGTTGAAGGTAGAAGACCAGTGATGCTCCTGTTACATGTCGATGAACTGTTCCTAACAGGTAAAGAGGAACTCATTAAAGTTGCAAGAAGGAGACTTGCTGTTGAGTTTGAGATGAAGGAATTGGATATGATGCACTACTTTCTAGGCTTGAAGGTGTGGGAGAATACAGATGGAATCTCCCTGGGACAAGGGAAGTATGCAATAGAGATCCTGAAGAAATTCAAGATGATGGACTACAAGGCCATGACCACACCTATGGCATTGAACCTGAAGCTATTGAGTGATGCTTCATCAGAGACAGTTGATGCTACGATGTATCGTCATATGATTGGGTCATTGATGTACCTGACAAACAGGAGACCATATATTTGCTTTGCTGTGAACACATTGAGCCAGTTCCTGACGGATCTGAGACATGTTAACCTGATAGTTGCAAAACATGCAGTGAGGTACCTAAAGGGTACAGTTGACTATGGGCTCAAGTATGATACGAATTAGAAGATTAACCTGGAGGGTTATGTGGATTCGAATCTGGCAGGCAGCTCCATTGATAGGAAGAGCACTTCGAGCTGCTGCTTCAGTATGAGATCAAGTGTCACTAGTACAAGTGATCAATTTTGCCACGGAAAAACATGGCAATATCCACGAAAAAGCATGGATATTGCCACGTCTAAGTGTTTTTTTCAAGGGGAAACAATTCCGTCGCAATAGAGATGACCCCTAATTTGCATCGCAAGAGCGACAATGTTCTATATTTCGTTAGATGTCTAAGCCGTCGCTATATCCACGCCTGGCCGTCTCTGTATCCACGCCTGGCCGTCTCTATATCCACGCCTGGCCGTCTCTGTATCCACGCCTGTCTGTCTCTGTATCCACGCCGAGGCGTCGCTGTATCCACGCCAAGCCGTCGCTGTATCCACGGCTGTGAAATATTTTAAAAAATTTACGTCGCTATATCCACGGCTATAACTGTTTTAAAAAAAAATATACAAATGCCATAAGACCAATTCCATGTGGCAGGCAAAACAAGAAATAGGGCAGGCGAGATCCACATTCAATTATAGTTCTGTTGGGGTAAGAGTTTGTCCTTGTAGAAGTGACTTTGGCCCACTGAAGATTAGGGCTACGGATTACATCTTGGCCCTGCTCGCCTATGTAGAACATTTCATTGCATTATAAGATGCAATTTCTCGAAACAAGGGGTTTTTACTATTGAGTATGAGCAACAGCACAGTGGACAGAATACCTGGTTCTCTTGACGAATTTCCAGATGCTTGCACAGGTAGACTCTTCACTATATATTTCACATTAAGTTCTGACATTTCCTTCATGATACATCTGATTAAACAATAAAAAACACAGGACTGCAACTCTGCATCATTTCTGTTTCTACAGAAAGTTCCTACATGCACAGGATCTCGAATACTCTCTACTTCCATGTCATTAATTTTATGCTCAACTATGTTATTGGAGAAGAAAAATAACAGTTTAGACCAAAGCTCCACATAATGCTTCCACAACGGAGCACCAGAGCCCCTGTCCTCAACTGGTTCCATTGCCCTCTCAAGAGACGACCAAACTGCGCCATAAAGCATTCAATGCATAAGAACCTGAATAAATATTATGCTCAAATTTTACATGTCTTAATAAACACAACATAGCAATTTCCCCTTTGCAAAAACTATGCATGCATTTCCTTTGTAATAATAGTAGTCACAAGATTTAACATTGCAGGAATTAGACCAGAAACAAAGGTTCATTACAAAGGGCATTTCAGGGCTACCAATAAGAATATGAACATTTACCAATAAATACCCATAAACATGATTCAGCAAACCCAGGTGGGGGATTTGGAGTGTTTTGAATGCAGAAAATGACCAGGGCACACTTGGAAACAAAGAAAAGAAAGACCGAAAATCATGATAGTTTGTCCCAGATAATTTCAGAGATATCCAATTTTTTTCAGATGATCCCACGAGCATTCTAGTCTCACTTAAGGGCTAGCAATAATAATTTGATCATTTACCCATGAATATGATACAGGAACTCTAGAGGGAAATTGGGGGCGTTTTGAAGGTAGGAAATGGCCAGGGCACGCTCAGAAACTGCTCCTAAAAATATATACCATGTTTCCCTAAAAATATTCATTTTGGTGGGGTGAGGGGGAGGGGTTGTTTCCAAGTTTCAAGCATTCTCATTTCCAAGCTTCATACAACTTATCACCATAGTGTGGAAAGAAAAGATCCATTGAAATTTGAAATATGTTGAGAATCTTTGGTAAAGTAGTGGTTCAAATCCTGCAGACCTGTGAGAAAAAACTGCATCCAAAAAGGTGAAGAAGTACTTAAATCCCCCACCAGAATAAGTGGTTATAAATATAAACCCACAAATGTCACCATGAACTAATAATTGAGAATAAGGATTTGCTTCACAATAAACGAAAGCATCCACTGGAAATCCACCAACTCCAGGAACAAACATCTCCAAATGTGGCACGGTCAATATGAAAGAGACAATCATCACCTCTCTCGTCATGTTCAATCATCACCTCTCTCGTCGTGTTCAAGCATTGGAGCAAAAAAATGATGGTTTTGATTTCAACATTTGTGAGATAAAGTGGTTGATTGAAAAGGACCACAGAGTCACCCTGAACATAGGATCGCAACACACCGGCCTTTATGAAGACCATTGGAAGCTTCCACCCAAGATAATCCAACTTAGTAGTCTACCCACGTACAACAATGAATCAATCTGCTGCAAGGTAAAAGTCACAAGACTAAATCAGAAGTCACTAATAGCACAACTTGCCTTTGTAAAAGCAATGGCAAGCCACCCTGCAATATTTGGGATTGCTGCCACTATTAGTGCCTGTATATAACATGGAAACCAAAGCTAGAGGTTTGTAATATGTATAATGGAAATAACTAAATCAATTATATGCTATTGCTTGTCATCATCTGTAACAGAATCATAAATTTGTCCATAGTCTACATATGATATTCATATCACCATGAGATCCAAGAAAACCCTCACCCCTCTTCGCCCAATGGAATGAGCAATTTTCCCACTGACTATTGCTCCAACCATTGCACCAACATTGGATAGTGAACCAAATAAAGAGTACTACCAATTATTTAAGATCACAGAATAAATTAATAGGCAATCTGCCAAGTAGATACCAGGTACCCCAATTGAATAATCAAAATTCAGAATTAAACCTGAGAGACTGTCAGGCTAAGATCATTTGTTAGGTCATCCTGAACAGGTGACGAATATCCAATCTGGAGCAAAGCAGCTGTTATCAGTAAATAAGCCTGTCACTATAACTATAAGAACTGATATTAGTGTGCAGAAGACTAGTGTGATGCAGCCATAGCAATTAGCCTTCTGTATTCTATATATGCAAAGCAACTTGTTCAAAAAATCTGATAACATTGTAACTGGAAAATAAAATCCTTACACAGAAATGTATCAGTTAGATGACCATCAGAGACCCTGATAATATGAAACCTATTCATGAAACCTCACAGCACTGTAATAGCCCTATCACAAAATATATAAGCAGAAACTAGCAGTCATTGTACTCATGAATTAGCAAGTAGTACTTATCAAACTAGTAGTCATTGTACTCATGAATTAGCACATAATATCAGTGGTCACAAGGGATAAAATTCTATTATACAGGCATCTAAGACTAATGTTCAGTAGAAGTCACATTGGTGCAAGAACTCGATATAAAACACATCCAAAACATATCTTAGAAGAGAATTTGAATAAACTGTACAAACACAAAGATATATCTTACAGGAGAATTTGGATTACAACTTTGACATTAGTTCTTCTAGACTAATCAGAACATGCACAGAGTTAAGATGGGTATTGGTTCACAAGAAAACACAATGCACTGTGGCTGGTCGGTTTTAAGTATATAAAGACAAAGATGCATCTAGGGTTAAGGAATAAAGTAGGTCCAATGAGTCAACCTATCAAGGGGAGGGGTAAGTAGGTCTAGAACAGTTACTTCTACATAATGCAGCATAAATCCATCTGTCTTTGGACACACTCGTTAAAGGTATCCACCGTCATCTTAGGTACAAATTACAATTGTTAATGAAACTTCCAGTGCACATTGAAACTGCCACTGGATAAAATACCCCTATACTTCTGTAAGGGTATAATTTATATTACTTAATACTACACAATCCAGACTGATTTATTGTGAGATATATCTGTCAGGCTGCTCTTGAAGAAGTCTTGCTAAGGCCTT
>LPNX010729706.1:121391-132214 GCA_001517045.1 Pseudotsuga menziesii | reverse complement strand
TTAATGCTATCAGTGTACAAAATAGTTGACAATTTAATGATCATCATTAATCAAATAATTAGATCTGTGTCATCATGCTTTTTATAGCTTATTTGGCATTTTTATGTTTTTTAAATAAATATGCATCAAAATATATTAAAATATGTCTAAAAAAAAAACGCTCCCAGAATCTTATCGAAAATTGCTTTTGCTTCCCACTCCCCACTCCCAACATCCTTGGATAAATCTACTAACCTTTGGAACCAATCAATGCTTATGCCATTCTTAGGTACTTTGGTATTATATCTATGTATCATGTCGGAACCGAACTCTCTTATTTCAAAATAGCTGTTGACATGACAATCATATCCAAGGCAATCAGAGGAATCTTGATCACCTATTTTCTTATTAGTTATTGGTCCATGACTTATCTGCTTGATTGGATTTGGTACATGAGTTATCTGCCAAATTATCTGAGGAGTCTCAATCACCACTTTCCTTATTAGTTATTGGTCCATGACATATCTTCTTAATTGAATCTGGTCCATGACTTTCTGTCGAATTATATGAGGAATCTCGATCACCTCTTTCCTTGTTAGTTACTGGTCCATGAGTTATCTGGTTAATTGAATTTGATGAACTATAAAATTCATTGTGACATTTTTAAAACAGGGACTCTTACAAATATTTCAAGGCAACTACTGGGTCCTTTTAAACTTGTCTAACAAAGCTGAAATCCAAACAGTTGCTAGAACTCCCAAAGCCCCAGCAGCCAGTTTGGTAGACAATCCTCCAAATGCAGTGAAACAGATCCATCTCTGGCTGCAGATATTTTCTTGCCATCTTGTAATGCTTTAATTGTTTAGTGTGCTGAGAACAAGCTGGTGTATGATCAACACATTTTCACCTGCAAGCATCCTTCCAGTTGTCTTGAGCACATTGGACTCAGATACTGCTATCCATACTCTGGCTTAAAAATCTCAATTAGAGGTTTGCTATGGGTTTTAATTTCAACTAATTTTCCCCTTAGAATTACCTTTGTTATCCAGATTCCATTTCCTAAGTTTTAATCAATTTACTTTAAAGTTTACTTAAATGTTCAGTATGAGAAATTTATCTTTTACAATAATTTTTGTTAGAGATGGTATATCTGCTCTTTTACTGTATGACTTGTTTATAATCAACAACCATTTGATGATTTTTGGTCATTAATGATTGTTAGCGTGACAAACAAATTTAAAATAAAAATGTTATGCAACATAGAGAAACATAAAACAATGAAAAGATAGAGCATTGCCTCAGTGATGCACGTTCTCCTATCTCTCCTAGGAATGCAAGACTTTCTTCACCAATTGTTAGTGCCTCAACCTGTGCATGAATTGCTAGAATCTACAATAAAAACAAATAACAAATAGTAAGCTTTGTAGCAATGATCACAGCTTTCATCAAAAATATATTGCAAAAAGTCAAACACTATGCACAAGCGCTTCTGCCAGAAAACATACCTGTACAATTTCTGAAGGAGTGTAAGGAAGAGTGAGAATGATAACAATACGGTCTAACAAATCAATCGATATACCATGTGGACTACTAATATCTGTCCCTCTGCAACCCCATTAGAAGAAAATCAATGTTGATAATCATAGAGAATAGTAAATTCAGATGGATAATTTTTCTTTGAAACAAAAGGTGAAATGTATCATTATTACTTATAAAATAATGGAACCACTGCTTACCAAATATTGCATATGCCTCTATTTGTTGCAAAAATCACTATTGGAGATAACGAGCTCTCTAAAGCACGATTAAGATAAGCAAAGCATTCCATATCGAGCATGTGCACCTACAAAAATCAAAGCCATAACCAAAACCTCAATACCTTACAACCAAAATAATGCTCAACTAACATCAAGAAAACATAATGAATACGAATCATTATACAAGAACATACCTCGTCTATAAAAAGCACACCTGGAACAAGCTCTGCAACTCCTTCATCTATGTATCTATCAACCCCCTGCCACAATAAAATCCAATAACTCCTTACCCCTCCCCTTCCGAAACTACACAACCAGGTCCTTCTAGATTAGGGCCTGCCCTCTCTCTTCATGAGAGGTAGAGAAGGACAGAAGTATTTTTACCTCTTACACCCTGTGACCTTTTCAGGTGGCTTCGCCGAGAATAAGTGGAAATGCAAATGGATATCCTGTGGATGATAGAAGATCGGTCTGGTGTGAACCACCCAATCCAATCTGAGTAATAAGCATGGAGTTACATATGAGCCTTAAGACTTTGCTAGCTCAAAATCAAACAAACACACATGCCAATACAAATAGGCCATAGGCCAATTGGGCATACTAGATTAACCTACATAGAATTGCAAAACCTTTGGCACATGAATATAGATCGTTAATCAAACAACCACACAATACCCTTGGATTTGCATATCCATATCTTATCTGTCCCCATTCCAGGGATTTTGCAAAGCATCTATTTCCTGCTAAAGGAAACGGATCCACGCTACAAAGCTACCACATGAGTTAGTTTCTGTAGAAGGAATGCCTCCTACACATGTTATCTCATACATACACCCGAGTATAGACAAATGTCAAGTACTTTCCCTGTAAATATCTGAGGCATTGCCGTCGATGGGTAAAGCCTCTGTAATAATTGAAGAATGAGAAGCAGTTGCTTTTTTTTCCAAAGGACCCTGTCGTTTTGATAATTAAATCCTCACAAACATTAAACCTGAAATGCTAGGGAAAAGAACAATTCAAATTGTTAGATGGAAAACTGTAAAAATGTATATTTTTTTAGAAGAGGAAAATGTTGGCTTTCACAATGAGTTATAAACAATTTGAATAGCATGTGAAAAGTGAATAAAACCTGATTTCCAGTTTGCAGGCTTAGAAAATCAACAACATCGATAAAGATTTCAATGCATCACAACCTTTTGAAACAGAGTATGCATCACAAGGGCGCTTGCTCAGCATCCATAGCTTCTCCCATTACCATCAGAATTGCCATTCATGAGAAAACCCTCAACTCGGGAAGCTCTGGCATCTACATAACCATCCTCTTTGGCTTCATTATCTTTGATGGCCCCTGTTCCATATTCTAGGCAGTCAAGTGTTACATCTTCAACAGTACTCACAGTATGATTGTCAATGTGAGAGCAAATTCACGCTCATTTTTTCTCTCAATGAAATCCAAACTCTCGACCCCATTTGCATCCCCTAGAATGGCAGCTTTTGCAGAGTTTTAAGACAATGAAGACATGGCTAGGTATTCAATCGCAAAGAACTCAAATTAATTTGTGGGTAGTGAGGAAAATGGGTTCGGGGAGCTCAAGGAATGAAGGCTTGAAAACCAGAGGAATAGAGGGAAAGGTTTACATCATGATTTTTGCTAGAAAGTTGTGGAGGGAAGGGTAAATTATTTCAAAGAAAAAAGTAAAACCCAAAGGCGGGAAGCTGCAAAGTGAAATATCCACCAAAATGTAATGATATATTTACAAACATATATTAAATATTGAGTTAACTCTCGAAGCCTCCAACCTCATTGGTTTATTTAGCCATGAAAATATTTGCGGTTTATTTATGTCTTAATTTTTTTTTAAAGATTTGTGATGCGTAGAGTTTTTTAATATGATTAATTTATTTGGAGTTAATGTTTGTGGCTAGTTAGCTCTATCCTATGTGAATACTAAATGTAAGATAAAGCATATCAACTTAAGGATATTAAAGATTAGAAAAGAACATGTAGTATAGGCATCTTAAGGTAAACAATCCCTTAAATAAAAGTTATGGTTTAATATAATATATTTATTTGAAGAAATATGTTTTTGCTAAGTGATAGGTTGTAAGTTAGTTATAAATATTATAATTTATTTAATATAATTTTGAATATAAATTTTTCTTAATCTAATTAAATTAAGTTAAAGTATAAAATATTTTATAAACTTAGTTAGGAGTGAGTGGGTGACAATTTATCATCGAGACTTTCACCGAGTAAGGAATTAGTGGATTTTCTGACAAAGGTTAAGAAAAGTTGGATGAATCATTGGAAATTAGGCACAAGAACATAGATCACAATTTGAAAAGAATCATTTTGTTCAAGTATATGGGGGAATTTGAAAAGAATCATTTTGTTCCATAAATAGATAAATAAAAAATTATAATAGATATTCAAACATAAGCTCTTCATGTGATTTAAACTTGTTGTGGCTAGATTATATACTACATGGATTCTTATCACCACTACACAAAATAACTATCACAATTTTCATTTTCTATGCCAAAAAGATAGCCTTCATACTAATTATTTCCCAATAACTAACTAAAATCATGTATATACCTTTACATTTGGGTAACACTAAACAAAAGAGGACATTGATCACCAATATGACCACATTACTTCGAGATGAATGGAGGACCACATTACTTCGAGATGAATGGAGCTACTTAAGTGTGGTTTGTGGGTTGTGGAGAATCTAAATCGTCCTTTCGAACTTGTTGACTTGGTGCTTCCGCTGAATGTACATTGGTAATAATGTGAGATTTGGGAACACTATTATTAATAAAGCATTGTCTTGATATTATTTATGCTTTGTTTGAGATCAAGTCAAGCTTCTTCACCTCTCGCTAGGAAAATTGACTTTTACGTCCTAGTGTTTGGTGAATGAAGGCCCTCAATTATCTAAACATGAAGAGCACCATCATATTTGTGGTTTTCCTCAATATTTTGTTGTATGATTTGACCAAGCATTGCAATTCCTACCCCCTATCTTCCAAGCGTGGATACAACGATGGCTAGGCGTGGATACAGCGACGGCTAGGAGTCCAGGCATGGATACAGCGACGGCTAAGAGTCCAGGCGTGGATACAGCGACGGCTAGGCGTGGATACAACAACGCATCGTTCCTGTTACATTGGATTTTATACCAAAAAGTAAGAAACGTGGAAAACCTCCGTGGAAAAATCCGCGCTTTTGTACTAGTGTGTGATCTCTTGGTTTAGCAGGAAGGAGTCCTGCATTGCGCTGAGAACAACCAAGAGAGGAGTACTGAAGCTCCAGTATGTGATCCAGATCGGGATCTCTCGAAAGAGGGAGTTCTAGCATAGCCGGTGAGACAGGTTGTCTGAGCATAAAATCTTGGCGAAGCTCGTAGGTTGCTTAGACATAAACTATTCTGTAGGTTGTCCCCGGATGTAATCAGTCCTGGCGAAGCTCGCAGGTTATCCTTGGACGCAATCAACCATGATGTGATTCTATGCTAGAAATGGCCAAAGTGAAGTTTGAGTACTTTAGGGAGAAACTAGGTGTTCTCCAGATGGAGGTTCCTTCCAAGGGGAAATGATGAGTCCATGAGCCCTTCTGACATGGTGGTAGGATTGGTTCCTCCCATGGTCAGATGTAAGTGCAGAGCCATTCTGACATGGTGGTAGGATTGGTTCCTCCCATGGTCGGATGTAAGTGCAGAGCCCTTCTGACATGGTGGTAGGATTGGTTCCTCCCATGGTCAGATGTAAGTGCTAAGCCTTTCTGACATGGTGGCATGCTAGGCCTCCCATGGTCAGATTTAAGCGTAGAGCCTTTCCCTGGATGGTAGATGGTGTGTCCTACCATGCCAGTGGATGTAAATGCTGGGCATTTCTCTAGATGATAGATGGTGTGTCCTATCATTCTAGTAGATGTAAGTGCTGGGCATTTCTCTGGATGATAGATGGTGTGTCCTATCATGCTAGTAGATGTAAGTGCTGGGCCTTTCTCTGGATGATAGATGATGTGTCCTATCATGCCAGTAAATGTAAGTGTTAGGCCTTTCTTTGGATGATAGATGGTGTGTCCTATCATGCCAGTATATGTAAGTTTCGGGCCTTTCTCTAGATGATAGATGGTGTGTCCTATCATGCCAGTAGATGTAAGTGCTGGGCCTTTCCTCGGATGGTAGATGGTGTGTCCTACCATGCTGATGGATGTAAGTGCCGGGCCTTTCCTCAGATGGTAGATAGTGTGTCTTACCATGCTGATGGATGTGAGTGTTGGGCATGCCTTTCTGACATGGATGCTGGATGTGTTCCTCCCATGGTCAAATGTAAGTGCTGGGCATGCCTTTTTGATATGGATGCTGGATGTGTTCCTCCCATGGTCAGATATAAGTGCTGAAGAAGATGAATACCTACATTAGGGCTAGGCCTACAACCAACATGAAAAAGGGTTGGCTCTGTAGAACTTCCTGTGATGATGAGAGATAGCACCATTAGATCGAGACAACTGGAGTAGTGATGATGATGATGATCCAGCTTTGATGATGATCCAGTGATGATCCAATGATGATGATCCAGTGACGAAGACTTGTGCTGATGAATTGTGTCTAGAGAATACCTTCCTAGTTAATAGGGAGTGTTGATGTATTTGTAACTTCGGAATGTATTCACTTGTATATCGTATATTGTACCCCGATGTTCCTATCAGGAGAATCATTTGTGTTTCATTGTACCTAGATGTTCCTATCGAGAGAGTCATTAATATAATAAAGTCATGTAAAGTCAATGAGGTTAACCCTTTGTTGTAAGTCGGGGCAATAGTCCCCAGAATTGAGTTGAGGTTAACCCTCCTTGTTGATCAGGGGGGTAAAGTCCCCATAGTTGAGGGGCATTAGGTGTTAGGATTATTAATCCTCCCTTGTCCAAATTTGGTCATATGTCTAATTTGGGAGTCATGTATAAATCGAGAGTCCATCCAGTCTATTTATAGTCATTAACACCATTGGGTCCACTTGACCTAATTGGGGCACATGTTTCAGTTACTAAAGTGTGGGGAACACTAATTGAGGCTCACTGCCAATTATTGCACTTGATTGCATAAGTTTAGGAGCCTCCTAGACCAATCCCTACAATTTAAGAAGCCACTGGGAGTGCCGAAACCAACCAAGGTTAGTTCACTTCAGTTAATGACTAGTCAAGCTAAGTTAGGAGTCAGTTACATTCAGTTCAAGTCCTCCACATTCAGTTAGTGCTAGGTTTACTTGACTACACACATGTGGGGCGCAATTCTCACCTACCACAGTCAGTTAACCATTGGTCAACACTGAATGTAACACTTGAGTTGTGTTTTAGAGCTCCGATGAACTCCAGTTATGGTTTAGACAAGGTCAGTTAACCACCGAGTCCTCCGATAATGATTTAGACAAGGTCTTGGTTACCTACAATCAAGTAGAGTCTAATCAATTCAAACTTCCTCATGTGGATTCGAATTGCTTGTGGCTATTAAAGCCATTTTACTTCATTGTAATTATCATCTGGATTACTTTTTTTATTAATTAAAGCATTCACAGCTGCAATCCTTTTGCACTGCTTCATTCTTCAATTGCTGAGTAAATTGTGAGATCTTCTTTGTGAGTTGTGTATTTGTCTACATATCTATATGCTCAAATTTACATTAGGGTTATTAGACTCTCATAGAGAAGTCGTCCCTGGTAAGTAATTGTCAAGTCGAAAACTAGTATAAATAGAGAGTGAGACTCTCTATTTGTCACACACACTCACCCAGCTATAGCGCATAGGTGAGAGAAGAGGATCTCACATAAGTGAGAGAGAGAACAACTATTGGAGATCATCTTTTTGTCTTTGGGTTTTACTGCTGCCATTGGTGCTCATTCTATCTCTAAGGAAGTTGCAGGGTTTTCTCCTATATGGGTTCTCCAAGGAAAATCTTTGTGTCTCTTGTCTCTTGTGATTGATTGCTGTGCATGTTATTCTGTTAGTTAATATCTTAAGATAATACTATATAATTCATAAAAATCTAACAGTTTCAACCTTTGGAGGCCAATTGGACCCCTCCAAATATTATTTGCAACATTATTGGATTAACAAGCTAACTATGGAATTATTTTTCTAAGTTCAAAATTTTAGCCTACGTTTTAATTTAATTATTTAGAGATGATTTAAAATACATACTATAGATTTTTTGGCACAAATTTGGCTCACACTATGGTTTTGAGGGTCAAGGAATTTATCAGTGGCATCAGATGCTCAATTTGAGCAAAGGAAGACAAAGATCCAACTAATAGGGAATTATTAAAATGGTTTCCTAAGGTTTTATTTAAAAAATAACTATGGTTTAATATGTATAACAGCGGGATTGCAGAAAATCAAAGTACTGACTTGGGTATCCTTCACTTTTTATTCATCTCTGCATACCAAGGTAAGGTGCATTCTCTTTCATGGGAGCACACTTCTTCATTGGAATCATAGCTTAAGTGTTTGAGGTGGAGTAAAAGGTGGATTGGATTACCAAGAGGATTCCTAAGGGGCCTCAACATTGTAATCAAAGTTGTAATCCATTGATCAATAATCCACTTAAACAACCTATTGACCATTGACCATCCATTTCACCTACTAAGGGAGTTTTATCTATGTAATGCATTGCTATGATTTAGCTAGACTTGGACATGTATATAAGACTTTTACTTCTGCTCATTACTTGGTTATACACATTTTCTATATGTGCCTTTTGTGCCAAGTGTCAAAGGATGATCATTGGTGTATGATAAGCCCTTATATTTAGTTGCTTGTTAATATTCGTCATGATTAAGTGTTTTTCATCTTTTAGAGACTTAGTATATAGTCCATACGTCAGTTTGTATCTTGGTCAAATTTTGATCAAGTTTGACTTTTTGACTAGGTCAAACCTAGGTTTGACCTAGTAAAAAAGACCAACTGTATGGAACATTCACTGAGTCATCATTCAACATGTTTAAGCCATTGGAGGCCAATAACCACTTATACTATGAAACGAGAACTATATACTATGAACGAGAACTCTACCCATAAAAACGATGATTTTTGCAAAAAAAACACCAAAAACACCCCCCAAATAGAAAAGTGTTGATACCAGTATACACGTTTTTTTTTTAGGGTAAAAAATAGAGCCATGGACTAAACATCCCATATTGTTGTTTAACAAAACTTTAAAATCAACCTTAAATTGGAAAAAAAGAAAAATTCTTGAAGAGATAAATTACAACTTTCTGGAAAATTTCATATTAAAGAAAAAACAATTTTCTCTAATAATTTCACCATTATAACCATATAGAAACAAAGAAATTATGATGCGATTCATGATGAGATAATATATTAGACCATACAAGAACAAATGGTTCATATAAATATTCAAAAACTCCTCTAGAGTTTCAATTACAAAAATCATACTAGTAAAAAGCATCTAACTGCCTCTTCAAATTCATCCATGGATTATGACACCCCATCATCAAAAACTCTTGTAGAGTTTCAATTAAAAAAATCATACTAATAAAAAGCATCTACACTGCTTCTTCAAATTCATTCATGGATTCTGACACCCCATCAGAATCTACATTTTCTGCAGATGAAGGACTTGATGAAGATGTAGATGACCCATACTCTTCTCTATTATCAATGGGCGCACCATCTGAGTCTACATCTATGCCCATCATTTCAGATGTCATATTCCTTCGGGATCTACAGTTCGGTTTAACAGACTCCCATCTTGCAACTTCTGGCTGTGGCAGCAACCTCTTGATAATCTCTATAGTCTTGGAGCGGAGAGTGTCTTTCTTTGTCAACTTGAAATCATAAACAAGTATATCAACTTCCTCTAATTTCAAGATGTCAATGCGGCGACGATTTATTTTTTGACCCTTTCTGTTTCTCTTTCTGCAAACCTTTTTCTCAACCACCATCTCTACCTTGTACACACCATCAAATGGGTGTGTATCTGTTGCATACCAATGTACTTCTACTGATACTACTTCTTCATTTTCTTTATTGACCTTCATAGCTTTTGTAATTTAAAAGAAAATTATAAAACTTATAATTCAACACGTGATGTTCCACATCAATCCATTACATAAGGATAATGGAATTTAAAGTAACGTTTTGAATGATCAAGATGCTAGTTTCTAAGCATATATTGTAATCTAGTGTGGTTAATAATTTGGAAGAATATCCTAGTTTATACTAGAGGGTGCACTTTGCTTCTAAAAGTGGGATGGTTATTATTTGGTATAAACCCATCACATAATTTATAAGTGGAATAGGTATTATGTGGTATATAACCCATCCCCATATATATAAAATTTTGGCACGGTTCAAACTTCTACGGTTGCATGCTATTGAAAAGATGCTCTTTCTTATCTACTTAGTATTATTGAAAGACTTTTATGTTGCGAAAGTTTACTGATCTTGCCAGCGATATACTTAAAAGCTCGCATTACAAAACCCATCATCAATGCCTACTATGGTGACGACAACGTTCAATCCATATGTTGATTATGAATATAACGGGGAATTTGTGGGGTCATTCTGTTAGGGACCTTATTATTACTCGGATCGAAATTTTCTTTATGACATAACATGCAATGCCTTGCGTCTCTTGTAACCATGATATCGAATTTTTATGGCAGACCGCTCACAATGTGGAGAGAGGAAACCATAATTTAACGTATCTGCTCGATGCCCGGCATCGAGGGCCGCACTATTCGCAGACCACTCACAAAGTGGAGAGAGGAAACCATCATCTAACGTATCTGCTCGATGCCCGGCATCGAGACCGTTCCCTTCCGCGTTAATATTATCCAGCTCTAGTCGGAGTTTATGCAAGAAATGAGCCACTTCTTTGAGAGATAGCAGGCTTTAGACACTCGGAGGAGAGACGGCGCTCTAGTTCAAGGCTAGTAATAAATTGCACTTTGAATTGTTTGCCAAAGAGAGGGCCGCACTATTCGTAGACCGCTCACAATGTGGAGAGAGGAAACCATAATTTAACGTATCTGCTCAGGCCGCACTATTCGCAGACCGCTC
>LPNX010729706.1:56050-119773 GCA_001517045.1 Pseudotsuga menziesii | reverse complement strand
TCAACCATTTTTGAAACGGGGGTAAAAATAGCTACTAAAATTAGGAGAGAGAAAAACGAGAACTGTGTCGAGTTCTCGTTTCATAGTATAAGTGGTTCAATTGGACCCCTTCAAATAACATTTGTATCATTATTTGATTAATTGGCTAAATATTGAATTATTTTCTAAAGTTCTAAATTTTAGTGTTACCGGTTGAAATGGTAGCTCAAATCACCCGTAAGCATATAAGGGAAAAGTGACCACTGTCACCTTAGTCACTTGTCCCCAACTTCTTTGGAAGCCTAAGCCTCCTAGGGGAGAGCCTTATTTTGGCTCTGTAAAGACACTAAGACAACATTAGAGGAAATTTGAGGTCTAAAATGGGCCTCGTAAGGAAAATAATAAAATAATAGTTGAAATAATAAAATAATGTTTATTAATTTTGGAGGAATAAAGAAAAAAAACTGCTTTTTTTGTTTGTATTTTCAACATATCTCCTTGTTTTTTTACTCAAATTTCGAGCAGGTGGGCTCACTGGACACAGAATTACATTCTGCATCCTGAGTACCCACATTGCATACCTAAAAATACAAGAAATACATCATCATCATGTTTTTTCAGGTATTTCTTGTTTTTGGGGCAGTGGAACCCACCAAAAGTATGCAGTGTGGGTACTCGTTGGATGCATAATTTAATTCCGCATCTAGCGAGCTCTACCGCTCGAAATTTGAGTAAAAACACAGGAAGATATGTTGAAACTACAAACAAAAAAAGTAGTTTTTTATATGACAAATATGTCAAGTCAACCATTATGGTTGTTCATTTTATTGAAATTCTATTGGTTCTTGAATTCCAACTCACAAGAATTTATTGTTGGATCATTTTTTTATAAGGCCCATTGTAGACCCCAAATTTCCTCTAATGAGTGTTCTCTTTCGAGATTGTTAGTGATCAGTGCCTAATGGAGTTTGAAAAGGTGAATAAAAGGAGTTGTGATATATGTGTGTGGGATTATGTATACTAGTAAGGTTATTAACTTTACTTAACAATGCATTCATCCAAAAATAGTCAGTCAATCAAATCAAACCGTGTTCTCATTTCAAGTCTCAAAGCATGCATTCATTAGTATCAAAATCACCACCAATGTGCCACTTGCAGTAAATAAATCCAATATCATCTATGAGTGTGCTATATAACCATGAACATAAACAATTATTCAAAAGCTTAAGTACAATAGTGTATGTTAGTATAGCAACAGTGTGTGATAAATAGACATAGGCCATATACTAGTGCTAGCATTACATAAGACAATCACTCATATCTTTGAGTGCACTAATGAACATAATGATAAACAAGACAACATAAGGTAGTATTTATATCAACAAATGACCATTATTTGTTGAGTAGAACACGACTTTTATGTGTGCATGAACAACAATATCTATCAGCCTTAGATTAATATTTATTGTGGAAAACAACATTTATTGCATGAGAAACTAGCTAACAAAGATTCAGATTGTATACATCTTGTAAATGCAGTAGTGTGTGAAGAAATTTGATAAATAATCACAAAACCTTAAAAAATACCCAATTGGCCAAATTTTGCCCATAAAATTACCTTGAGAAGGAGTTTCTGTATGTTCAAAAGGAGAACTCATCCAATCTTTCTGTTCTTCAACTTCTTTGGCTAGGAGTTCTGGATCTTCATATATAGGACCATCATCATATTCGTCTCCTTGGGAAGCTACATCTATCATGCTTTAGATATCATCATTTGGACCTTGAAACATGGCTGCTTCGACCTGATCCTTGTTTTGGGCTTCCTTACCATACAAGTCCCTTGCATGCTTGGTTTGAGGTATCCATTTGTCATGTTGTTCTGCATCCCAGTGGCTACAGAACGTTTCCACCAATTCTGCAAAGGATGATATCATCCCTTTATTTAGGCCCATGAACCAAGCAAGGGCCTTTCCTCCCAGGTGAAGGACAAATGATTGCATGTAAATATTCTACTTTAATACCATATTCTGAAGCCAAAGTCATAAACCATTTGATATGATGCGCGACATTATCATGGTTACCCTTGAAGGCATGCTAGAATACCTCTGGTAACTCATTTGAATATCTTGGGAAAGCTGATAGATCAAGAGCAACGAAACCAATTTCCATTTCTGTAGCAATTGGATTATCAGGATCTTCAAATTCAAATGGAATTTCATTTTTGGTTCCTTCCTCTAAATCATCTTGAGTCTAGCTTTTTCCCAGGGTTTCTTCCCGTATACTGTCGATCATGGCCTTTCTTTCCTGCTCTTCGATACCATAATCCCAGTCCATGCTGAATGCATTGATGAACTACCTGAGTGAAGAAAAAAATTTGCAAGGAAAACCTTCATACCAAGGTTACCAAAACCGGACCGAAATTGGCAAAACTGGTCGCTCAACCCAGTTCCGGTGGGTTTTCGGTTCAAATCGGACCTCCGAACCGTTTTGGGCTAGTTCGATACCAAATTGACAGGGTTGGTCCATGAACTGCCTAGTTCAGTATCAAACCGGTCCAAAACCAGTTTTCCTAGAAAATCGGTCAGTTTGTACAACGTCGTACGGAGGCCCAAAAAACTTCTTTTTTAATTTTTTTATTTTTTTATTTTTAAAAAGTTGGTTAGGGGGGATGCATTTGGACACCCTTAAGACACCTCATGAACCTATAAAAAGACCCCTATTATCCATTAATTTTGCACTTAGTGGATTTTTGGTGAGCCGCTAGAGTACTGAAAAAGTACACTTGTTCAAGATCAGAATTCAGAAGTCTGCCAACCTTTTTCTGGTAGTCTGTTCGAATTTTTTTGTAAATACATGTTCATACCCGCTTGGGGAAATTGTAAAAAATGTCCTAGAATTTAATTTTTTATAAAGGGCTCGGATTCACGGACTTAAGCATCAAGCCGATTAGCCCAGAGTGTTTTTTCCCTTGGTTATTATTGGTTGTTGAACAAACGACTAATAATTTCTAAGTTTTTCATTCACACCTCCAAAGCTGTGGTAGTTGTCTTGGTGTTTCTGCCTTGGGAGGTTATTAGAGACTTCGTATTAGTGTTTTTCAACATGCTAGGCATTCTGATTGAGTCATATGAACATGAACTAGGTCCCCCTAGAGTTTCGTTGGATTCCGAGCTATGTTGCAGGAAACGTGGCCCCCCCCACGTCCCTAACCCGTTTCTTGAAGGAAACTCGGAAACCCGTACCGTACGGCAGGGAAACATCTTTCCAATTGACGGGGGACATTTCTCGTGTCAGAAACTCATTTCCTTCAAATAGAAACCTGTTTCCAAATCGAAATTCACTAAAATGTCGCATTTCCTTCCATAGTCCACCTTAAACACTCGTTTTTTTAATTTTTTGGGTTTATGCCTTTCTCGACTAGGGTTTTAGAAGCTTCCAGAATGTTCTTTATGCCTTGGGTTTGTTATTAAATAACACCCATGTCTCCTTTTTTCCATCATGAATTATCCCCAATGCTCATTGGAAACTCACAGAATCCACTATTGGATGTGCTTTTTGTTCTATTTTTGAGGAGGATGAAGATGAGCCTGAGCATAATGACTATTAGTCTTTGGGCTTCAGCTCATGTTTTCTTTATATTTTCATTGTCCATGTTGATGTAGTATTGTACTTGACACTTGTAGCCTCGTATATAAAGGTTGATTTTGGAATCTGGATAAATATGTATTAGCGGCTTAGCTTCATTTTGAAGGTTGTTTTTTCACTATTTCCACTTGCATTATGGAATCACTTATGAAATTATGAGTAAAAATGTTAAATGTGATGTTGAATTTAATCTGTAAATAATTATAATAAAATTATATATATCGCGTTTCCTTGTTTCCTAAATTTTTGGGGCTCACGTTTCCAACACGTCCCCATTTCATGCAACTTAGATTCCGAGAAAAAGTAACTTTTTCTGTTTTTTAAGCCATTTTTAATGGTTTAATTGGAAAAATTCAAAATGTAAAGAAATATATGATTTGGAGCCCATTTTCGGCATGGTTGGGCTCATTTTCAAGCCCGGAGCAACATCTTTACCCCAGGGGCCACTTTCACTATGTTTCGGCCAGATGAAGCATCCCAAAAGTCATCATTCGGCTAACAGAGCATCAAAATAGCATTTAAATTCTAAGTTTGGACAAAATGCACTAAAGTCCAAATATTAAAAAAAGTTAAATTTCAAAATCAAAATTAATATTTTAATGGTAGGGTGACTTGGTATATGGGTCCCTATTGATTTACGACTCTATTCCACATGATATAAGTTAAGAACTTTGGATAAGAGAATTGAAATTTGAATTATTTCATAAGAGGTGATGTGAGGAAAGCTCACGAGTAGTGTGAGGGATGTGGTGAATGGGATTGGGGTGGACCCTTCCCTATATTATAATATTTAAAAAAAAACATTATCCAAAACAATTATTTGCAAAGATATGGTTATGAATTAATTCATAAGGAAGATGACCTGAAGTTAGCAAGTTTGGACCCACGCTTATGTGGAGGCTTTCTTCAAGTGCTAGCAAATGAGGTAATAAGGGGATGACGTGAGCTATCTCTCACGTGGGTTTTACCATGTGCGAATTAAGGAGGAGCCATCCTTCATGTGGGAGCCCACCGTTTAATAGAGATCAAATCGACGTTTGACCGAGATGCGAATCAACCACATCATTAAATGTAACTCATACTTCATCTCCCACAAAGGGCTCATGCGGATCTCTCTGGGTTCACATGAATACACTTAGCAGCTTCGTACTTTATAGGTGATGCTTCCAAAGAAGGGATGGGGGCGCCTTACCAAGGTGGAGGCCACCTCCCCATCCATTTTAATGCAAGCTCGAGTCTATTGAAGCGATGTGCACTCCAAGCTTACTATCACATGGATTTGATTGGATCATGATTGGAAATTCAAATTTGATGATTGTGCCATTGGCTCATTCCTATGCCAATTCGAATTAGGGATCTAAGCTCTTGTATTTTTGTAGAAGTAGAGGTGCTTTGCACTCTCTTCGACATGGAGAATTGGGTATGTTGTCTGCCAATTGCACACCAGCAGTAGAAATCTTTTGAAAGCTGTCTCCTAACTTAAGAAAGTGGGAGAGGTGTGACCTTGGGGGCAAGCACAGAGCCAAGTACTGTGACCTACTCCTAGCTCCTTCGTTTAGGCTAACTCGTAATGAAGCCAAGGGCGGTAGTCCCTACAAAAGAGTTTCTATGGCTCTTAAGTTGTTAAAGTGTTTTAAAAGGTTGCGGATGTGGATGGGTGTTGTTTAGGAGTTATTATGATTAAAGATGTTTATTTATTATGAGTATGACACATAAATCAAAGCAATCCATGTTTCTAACAAGAGATTAAAAGATAAGAATGATTTCAGGCTTAGTTTAACTATGCATTCACAGATATAAACTAAAACCGGCCACAGACAATTGATCAAAATGAAGTAATTATGTAGATTAAAAAGGACCAGTGCCTTATGGAGTCAAGATACTGAAATGCACAAAGAATTAAATAATAAGTCTAAAAATCAAACTAGTGAATATTAGGTTGTGCGAGTGCTCTTGGTAGATTTTAATAATTTTATGTGCTCTTGATTAGGGTGTCAACGAAGGTTTGTCAAAAAGGCCGATAGAATATTCCAAGTTCACTCCATTGAAGACATGTCGGGCCCGCCCAGTATCCTAGGTTGGTATCGCAAAGATTGACCAGCTAGCTGAGAAGCTTAGACAGTGGGGGTTCCGGTGCCTCTATTAGGAAGTACTTTAGAAAATTCCCTACAATGCCGATGTGTTGGTTACAGGGTTTTAAATTTTATTAGGTTATTCTTGCAAGATTAGAGATCCAATGCCATTTCTGGGTACTCCGATTTTGAGGTCGTTCAGAGCATACTCCAGCAAGGAGAGAACGAAGTTAATTAATTAGGGGGTGTGTGTTGCAAATTTTATTTAAAAAATTAATTAGGAATCTCCGACAAAGAGCGCTCATGACCCCGTCTTATGACAGTGGTTCAAGAGACTGAGCTAATCTAAGATGCCTAATGCAAGGGTATGCAGTTCTAAGTATGCTCTCTAATAGAGAGTGCTATTGACTTGTGTTATTGTAAGTTCAAGAGTCTTAATTAATTCATTAAACTTGAAAGAGATAGAAACATTAAAAAATCTAACTACCCAAGAGTCTCTTTCAGGCTTTGTAGGGCCCTAATCGAGAAAGCAAGGGGGTAAGTAAACAAAAAAGAAATTATGCAACGTTTAAGTAAACAATCAAATCAACATTTTTCTTAATTTTCAAAACATAAACTAACATACTTAAGATTATGCAATTATCCTATCCTATTCTACCATTAGCAGTTATTAAACAAAAAGGAAAAAGAATGAAAATTGGACGATACAAGCTTCCCCCAAATGGGGGAAGAGGGGTGTGGGAGCCATAATCCCTCTCGCTCTTTATTAATTTTAACAATTTTAGATGACTTTGCTTTTGCCTTTTCCTGAAAGAACGGGGAGAGAAAGGGATGGAAAGAAGAGGGAAAAATTTGTCTTTTTTGCTTCTTGCTTGCTTCCTTGCTTGCCTTTAGCCTTTGGGATTTTCTCGACTCTCCCTGCAAGTAAGAGCTTTAAACAATTGGTCCATTAGGTCACCAAGGGGAGCCACTGAAGGTATACCTTTTTTGGTTGGACTCGTACCTTGCTTTCTTAGCCTTAATAATCAAGATCACTAAAACTCATAAAATCAACCAAGATAATTTGCACAACTTTTTCACCAACATTATTCTAAGACTTGTTTCTTCAGCATCCCCAAGCACTTCGTATATTTGACTCCATTTGGCACTGGTCTTTTTGAACTTTTATGCATCACCATTAATCTGGGCCATTTGTCCATTGGAATTTGTCTAAGTTATTTATTTGTGGATGCTATCTTATTTCGCAAGTCTTCATTGTATTGTTATCTCCCACTGATTGCAACGTGGATTGCTTTTTATCTTGTGTTTATCTCACTTTTATAAACTGTGATCTCATTATAAAACTCTTAAAAAATACCCATCCGCATCCACAACACCCAAAAACACTTAAAACACAAGAGCCATAGAAAACTCTTTGTTAAAGACAACCCCCCTTGGCTTCGTTAGGAGTTAGCCTAAATGGAGGAGCTGGAATTCAACAACCCCCATCCCCTCTCTTTCACTCACACTATTCATCCGAGTGTTTTCAAGTTTGTGCTTGAGTGTTTTCGGATCTTTGAAAGTGCTGATTGTTAAGGGTCTTAGAGCTGGTTCCTAGGCTGATTGGAAGAGGAGATCGGAGGAGTATTTTGTAGAATTTGTGGGCTGAATCTCTTTGGAGACATTTGCAACAGATTTCGAACGTATTTGGAGATCTTTCAAGGTAGATTGGAGGTTGATTTCAAACCCATTCAAGGATGAACATTTTGGAAAGATTTGGAGGCGCTCTTCAAGGTATGTAAATACTAAAATGTGCACCGTATTCATTTAATTTTGTAGTGAATAGTCTTTTTAGACTTTGATAGCAATGTTTTTTTTCATAGAATTAAAAAAAATAGGGTTTTAATTTGCAGATTTATATTGCTTGCCATGGCTCTGAAAGATAGAAAAGATGTTGCATGGGTACATTGTCAATTAGTTGAGGGAAAAATTGTGTGTAGCTATTGTCAGAAGGAGGATGGGGGGTGAGGTATAAATAGGCTGAAACAACACTTAGCTGGTACAAGGGGGAATTTAAGACCATGCCTCAAAGTCTCTGATGACTTGAGAGCTGAGATGCTTGGCCTTCTTGAATCTTTCCAAGCCAAAAATTCCAAAAACAAGAGGGTGCAAAGAGAGATAGAAAGAAGTTGTAGCTTTGATTTTCTTGAGACAAACCCTATTTTTGAAGAATCCTCTAGTTTTCCCAACCCTACCCATGATCCTTATACCATTTGCTATCACCCACCTTGTAATTTCCTGCTTGAGGTGGATCCAAAATGGATGGTAGAGGGGAAAGCAACTAAGGGGTGGAACCATGACTGCCAAGACTCCCAAATGGATGGTTTTCACACCAATCAAGGTAGCCTTCACTTTAGGTTATCCTAGTCTAGGACAACAATGGGGGAGACCCGGGTTTTCTCCCGATAGGAGAGATTGAACCTAGACACCAGAAAAAGATTAGATGGGGCTTCAGGGTACTTAAGGTGCAAGGTGAATGGAAACCCTAGCTCTTGGGTTTAGGTACTAGCAACTGTCTTGGGAAACGTAAATATGACAGGGCGAGCAAGAACAGAGTTGGGACTATCCAGTGCCTAGGAATCAAACTCAGTAAAAGGTATTTGAGCTATCAGTGGATGTCGATAGATGGCAAAGGCTCAGAGCCTAAAGGCAGCGCTAGCTTGGAGATCAGTGCTTTGTATGCATTGGGAAATGGAGTCAGCAGTAAGAAAATGTTTCAGGAAACCCACTTGGGAAACACCTTGATCTACGAACCCAAAAAGAAATTGGTCTAGAAAAGCCAAGGTACAGGAAACCCAGCTCAGTAGATAGCTAGCGTTTAAGAACTTACCTATGGATCTTACCTACATAAGCTTGTAGAAGTCTGTAACAGTGACGATCCTAGTGTTGATGTATTTGTAACCTTGGAATGTATTCTTCTATGTATCTTATATATTGTAACCCGATGTTTATTCCGGGATGTTTCTATTATGTATTTGAGTCATGTTGTCATGCCCCGATGTTACGATCGGGAGGATTAATAATGTAAACAAGTCTTGTCAAGTCATTGTTAAAGTCCCCATAGTTTCGGGGCACTAGAGTTATTATACACTCTTTGAGATGTAGGCTCTAGTAAGTAATTGTTAAGTTAGGACGACATGATTGAGTGCACTTCAAGTGAGCGAAAGAATATAAATAGAGAGTGAGAGTCTCTCTATTTATCACTTGTACTACACATCACTCACTCTCTCAAGTGAGGCGCATTAGTGAGGAATGAAATACTGGGACTAGACAGAAGAAGAAGACTACTACTGTCGAGAGTGCATCTTACTATTTTTTGGTCTTACATCTTGTGGTGATTCTATCTTGAGGAAGTTGCAGGGTTTTATCCATTTATGGTTTCCCTGATCAAAAAAATTGTGTTCATTATCTCTTGTGTTTGATTGTTGTACTTTTTATTCTCTCGGTAAAGATCCTAACATAATGCTAGCTTAAATGTTGAAAAACTAACATGGTATCAGAGCTAACCTGAAAAGAAGACATTGTGCAGCTGAAAAAGCTAGGGCCTCTTAATTTTTGGGTCTCTCTCCACAATCCATCAGTAAAAGTATGCTAGGATGACTCTCCATTGAAGGGTGCATCTTTCTGTCGAAGCGGAATTCGATTCCGAGCATTTTCAGTTTTCGATGCGAAAATTAGGGATTTCTACAGAAGAGGAATTTTTGAGTGAAACTAGTATAGGATTGTTCTCCTCATCAAAACCTAAGTTTAGAGACCTGGATCAAGAAATTTGGTTGGGTGAAACTCCAGGAAAGTCAAACCCTAGTTTGACCCCGAGCTAGGAAAAACCCTAAATACTAAAAATGATAAGTTTTGGTACAGTCACTATATTCTGAGGTTGAAGAAGTCTCAGAAGCTGAAAATTATAGGGACTGAAGATAAAATCCTGATGAACACGGTGTCCAAAAATCAGCCTCAGATTCACTACATTCAGGGAGATATGATCCCTCCAAGTTAGGGTTCCAGCCTCTTCCAGAATTCATCCCTAAACAGGATACCTAGGGAGAATTACAATATCTTGGGCTACAGAGGTCCAAATAAAATTCTTGAGGATGTTCCAGAAATGGAACGGATGGTACTTTTGGTGGTCTGAATATCAGACTCAGAAGATCAACCAGTGACATGTGGAATTCCGTACAATTGTGCTGTTCTGAACAGTCCTAGAAAAGGTCACCTTGGGAAAAGGATCATAAGTCCAAAATGGTGAAACAAATTCTGATGAAACCTATGGTGTTGGATCAGGGATAGGTGAGTTACCTCAGTGAGAAATTTCAGACACATAGGAGTATAAATTTCGGAGATATCACACAAACAGTAACAGGAATTTCTACAGAAGAAATTGGAAAATTAAGGCTTCCTGTTCTGGGAGCTTCCCTCCACTATTTCCAGAAAAGGAGTACATTGGACAACTCCATTTGAAGAGATCTATCTATATATCCAATCAGATCTGAAAGATTTCAAGTTTTGAAAATTAGGGTTTCTGTGGCAAACCCTAGATCAGCCAGCGCCGGAACCAAGACGGACACCTCAAATCGGTAAGATCTAATCCTTTGCTATTTTCATTTGAGGTTCTCATTTCAAAGTGATATATCGCATCAGATTGATGATAAGCTTGGTGAAGTTGACAACTTCCAAGCATATAAGTATTTGATCTCTCTGAATAAAATGGATTGGACACCTACATGAGTAGAGAGGTTCCCGTTTCAGAGGGAGATGAGGCTAGAAGCCTTACACAAGAAGAACTTGGTCAAGGCCAAGAAGATCATTGTTGATTCACTCATGAATCAACTTGTACTACAAGTGTCTCCATAAAGACACCAAATATGTTTTGATTCCTTGACCAAGCTATTTGAAGGGAAGAACAAAAATCAGAATATGACCTTAAGAAATCAGTTGAAGAAGGTGAAGATCCAGAATGCAGAGACCATGCAATCATAAGAGTCTCTCAAATCAAGAACAACTTGTAGCGGTAAAAGAAGAAGTGAAGAATGTAGAAGTGATGATAGCCACCTTGAATGGCCTCCCAGGATCATGGAATTCATTCATTCAAGGAATGTGTTCCAGAAGGAAGCAATTACTTTCAGCAGACTTTGGGAAGAAGAAGAAGCTCATCTCTGAAGATCAAGCTCTCAACTTCCAAAGAAGATCCCTCAATCAATGAGGAATATGAAGATCTCAACTCTTGAAGAACTTCTTATCCACCTCAGCATTTGGATAGGAAATGATGCTATCATGAATGAAGAAGACGATGAAGCTGAAGACTCAAGAAGGAGTATGCCCACGAAACAAATAAAGATAAGTATTCAATTGTCATTTCATGATATTATTTTGTTATGCATTTGTTTATATTTAGTTGATGTATTATGCATGATAGGATGTTTACATTAACGACAGTATACTACTAATATGCATGTGATGGGTAAGTAGCTCATGGTGCTATACAACTCTCCATTGCTACTTATCTAGAATGAAACCTCTTTGTTGACATATTGGATTAGTGCACAATCTCAATGTTGTCTTGGTAGAGATGGAAGGCATCTAGAAAGTTTTAGTGAGATATGGATGAATGTTGTATTGGATAAAGTAGTTGCATGATCATATACTTATGCATAGTGACTTGCCAGTATGAATATTCCTTATGAAATGTTCTAACCATACAAATGCGTTTGACTTGTAGGAAAGACTGCATACATAATCGCCTACAAGAAAAGAAGAATGAATACTTGTTTTGAAGAACAAGTGACGACAGTTCAAAGACAAAGAATAATATGACAAGTGCAGTGACATCATTGATACAGAGCCTTCCAGCCACCAAGAAGAAAGGGAAGACCAGTTCAAGAAGTATGATGTTAGGGTGCAATATCGAGACCTGAAGAGAAGTTCATAGTTCCATAATGCAGTAGATGGAAACATCGTGGGATACAAAGCAAGATTCGTAGCATGAGGCTTCTCATGAAAAGAAGGCCTAGACTACGAAGAGACATTTGCAGCTAGTAAGAGTTTAAACACATACATGATGAGCCTGATGAAGATCTTAACCTTTGCTACAAGGTTGAAGATGTAAGTCTATACACTAGATGGTCACATAGAATATTAGTAGCATAGGAAGCTACTTGTCACTCTAGTACAGAATGTTTTCAGTGCATAGAGCACAGAAGACAAAGGGAGTATGATGCTCCGCTTCAGAGGGAGTGACTACAGAATATATTGAGGTTCAACACGGTACAACAAGATGGGCAGATTACTGATGACTCTAGGCTTTACTGAGAGTAAAGCAGATTCCAACCTTTGCTTCAAGGTTGAAGACGGAAGACCAGTCATGCTCCTGTTATGTGTCGATGCACTATTGTTCTAGGTATGGAGGTGTGGAAGAGTGTAGATGGAATCTTCCTTGGACAAGGGAAGTATGCAGTAGAGATCCTGAAGAGGTTTGGGATGATGGAATGCAAGGCTATGACCACACCAATGGCATCGAACCTGAAGCTATTGAGTGATGCTTCATCAGAGTCGGTTGATGCTATGATGTATCGTCAGATGATTGGGTCATTGAGGTACCTGACGAACACGAGACCAGACATTTGCTTTGTTGTGAATACCTTGAGCTAGTACTTGACAACTCCGAGAAGTGTTCACTTGATGGCTACAAAGCATATTCTGAGGTACCTGCAGGGGTACAGTTGATTATGGGCTCAAGTACGATGCGAATCAAAAGATTAACCTGGAATGTTATGTTGATTCAGATTGGGCAGGAAGTGCCATCGACAGGAAGAGTACTTCAAGATGTTGCTTCAGTATGGGATCAGGTGTGATCTCTTGGTTTAGCAGGTAGCAATCCTGTGTGGCACTGAGTACAGCTGAAGCAGAGTATGTTGCAGCTTGTTCAGCTAGTTGTGATGTAGTATGGCTGCAGAAGCTACTGTCTGATATATTTGATCTCCAGTTGGATGCTACTTGTATACATTGTGACAACCAGAGTTGCGTGAAGTTGTCAGAGAATCCAGTGTTCCATGACAAGTCGAAGCATATCGAGATCAAGTATCACTATATCAGGGATATGGTGCAGAGAGGAGCAATGAAGCTTCAGTATGTTGCGATGGAGGAACAAATAGCTGATGTATTGACGAAGCCATTAGCTAGGATGAAGTTCGATTACTTCAGAGAGAGACTAGGTGTTCTTCAGATCGAGGTTCCCTCCAAGGGAAAGTGATGAGTCCCAAAGCCATTCTGACGAGCAGGTCAGATGTAAGGGCTGAGCCATTCTGTCATGGTGAGAGGATTTAGTTCCTTCCATGTCAGATATGAGTGCTAGAGATCCAAATCCATTCTGACAAGCAGGTCAGATATAAGGGCTGAGCCATTCTGTCATGGTGAGAGGATTTGGTTCCTTCCATGTCAGATATGAGTGCTGACTGCCATTCTGGGAATGGAGGAACCTGGTCAGTTACCAGGAACACTCAGTCTGACGAGAAGGTCAGATGTAAGGGTTGAGCCATTCTGTTCATGGCTAAAGGATTAAGTTCCTCCCATGTCAGATGTGAGTGCTGGCCATTCTGTCGAGTAGGGCAGATGTAAGGGAAACTGCCACTCTCCGGGAGAGTGGAGGCACCTGGTCAGTTACCAGGTAGCTCAGTCAGGGACTGGGGGCCATTCTGATGAGGGTGTAGGATTCAGTTCCTACCAGGTCAGATGTGAGTGCACAAAATCTTTCTTCAGTGTGGCGGATGTGGTTCCAGCCTGGGTGAAAAGAACAGAGTTCTTTCATCATTGTGGCAGATGTGGTTCCAGCCTGATTGAAAGTCTTCCATCATTGTGGCGGATGTGGTTCCATCCTGGGTGAAAAGAACAGGGTTCTTTCATCATTGTGGTGGATGTGGTTCCAGCCTGGATGGATGTGATGCCCTTCTAACGAGTAGGTCAGATGTAAGTGCAGAGCCATTTCATAGATGGTAGTTGATGTGCCTACCATGCTGGTGAATGTGAGTGCTGGGCATGCCTTTCTGACGAGCAGGTTAGATGTAAGTGCTGGATGAAGACCTACCTAGTGGCTAGGCCTACAACCAGTATGAAAAAGGGCTGGCTCTGTAGAACTTCCCATGACAAGATTAGTACACACATGATGATGACCAGAGATGATCCAGATTGAGCTATGATTCAGATCCAGTTATGATGAATCTGAGAGATCCAGATCGAGTGATGATCTAGATCCAGCAGTGATGATCTAGATCGAGAGATGATCCAAATCCAGATCCAAATTGAGTGATGATCCAGATCCAGTCCAGTGATGATGTTCTATGACGATCCAGATCGAGAGATGATCTAGATCTGAAGATGAAGATGACTTGAATATGAAGATGACTTGAAGACGAAGATGATCCAGTTGATCCAGAGAAGAAGACCAGTGCTGAAAAATATTGTGTCTAAAGAATACCTTCCTAGTTAAGAGGGAGTGTTGATGTATTTGTAACTTCGGAATGTATTCTTCTATGTATCTTATATATTGTAACCTGATGTTTATTCCGGGATGTTTCTATTATGTATTTGAGTCATGTTGTCATGCCTCGATGTTCCGATCGAGAGGATTAATAATGTAAACAAGTCTTGTCAAGTCATTGTTAATGTCCCCACAGTTTCGGGGCACTAGAGTTATTATACACTCATTGAGATGTAGGCTCTAGTAAGTAATTGTTAAGTTGGGCCGACATGATTGAGTGCACTTCAAGTGAACGAAATAATATAAATAGAGAGTGAGAGTCTCTCTATTTATCACTTGTACTACACATCACTCACTCTCTCAAGTGAGGCGCATTAGTGAGGAAGGAAATACTGGGACTAGACATAAGAAGAAGACTACTGCTGTCGGGAGTGCATCTTACTGTTTTTGGGTCTTACATCTTGTGGTGATTCTATCTTGAGGAAGTTGCGGGGTTTTCTCCATTTATGGTTTCCCCGATCAAAAACATTGTGTTCATTGTCTCTTGTGTTTGATTGCTGTACTTGTTATTCTCTCAGTAAAGATCCTAACATAATGCTAGCTTAAATGTTGAAAAAATAACACCTAGCTATCCCGATCAATTTTGGAAGATCCCCGTGATTTCTATGGCATATGCAAGCTCCAAACCATCAAAGTGCCCCCTACCCTGCATGAGAAAACGTCAACCAGATCATATTTTCACATACAAAATAAAGAAACCAAATGCTACGTCAAGATAGTAAAATGAAGTAATCATAGATCGCAATGAAACTAATGAAAACCCCCTGATCCAAGACGAAGAGAACTGAGCGAGTTGAGGCCCCCCTACAAAAATGCTCCAGCCAAAACGCCCTCCTATAGACAAAAAAATGATAGCCATGAAAAAAAATAGATCTCACGAGAATTTCCATGATGCTAGTAAGCTGAAGACAAGATAATCACCATTTGAGCACATAAGATGCAAAGCAAATCCAGAAAAATTTCCACAGAAAAAGTCTTTCTATTATTCAGATCCAAGAGCCAAAGACCCCTTACAAATGAGAAGCTCTCTCCTTTAAATAGAAATGAGAGAACCTCAATCATAACCAAATCATAACCACTTTCAAAATAAGTGGCTAAGATTAAAAGATACAATGTTCTAATCAATGGTTGAGATGAGCTCAACATACAATACGTGGATCAATATAACCATAATTTACCAAAGTGGACTTAAACCACCCAAATAAAGGTAACCCACTCAATAAGAAATAAATGAAAGCACATGGTGGGTCCAAGGAGTGTTTGACTAACTCCCTTTGGGTGTCCCCATGGCACAATAAATAATATAATAATTTAAAATTTTGACTTTTGTGCCTCCTTGAGGAAATCGTGGGTCTCCCAAAAAGCTCCAGAAAATATATAAAATTTGCCCAAAAATAGGTGCAGGCCCCATAAAATGCTGAAACTACTGGAGAAGGTGTGGAAGACATCACTCTCGTCATTGTGACTCACCCCATGCCATTTATTTGCCTCAGTAGCCCAAATCAATTTCTTCAATAGCCATTTGATCATTTTTTAATCTGCTTCGGGAAACATGATACTACTAAAACAGCCTCCTAGGGTGCCTCCATTGTCAAACTAAGCCGACTAGACTCTCTGGGATGGGGGTACAATGGTACACAAAAGTGGCTACACCCCCCTATGCCAATACAACGCCCTAGGAGATCCAACTGAAACATATCCCTGCTCAAAAATATCAACCTGTGAAGAAAAAAAACTGCATCAGAAAGGAAGAATAAACCTGATCACATCTGTAAGTGCCCGGAACTAGAAATAAACTATCTCATTAAACTCAGAGAGTCCCAATCCATCAAAGGTGTATACTCATACCCCTCATAGGTCTCTGTCTGATCATAAATCATACCCAATAAACAATATAACCATTTGTGAATAATCAGACACCAATAATAACTCAGAATAGATCCATCTACTGCAAGTGTTAAAAGGTTAAACCATGCTTTACAACTCATTCACGTAACAAAATCAACAAGTAACATTCATTTCACTGGTGGTGCAACAACAAATACTTATAAATATAAGTCTTTATTTATTATTACTTAGGCTCAGACTTTCAAGACTATACTCACTTCATAGCTGTAGTCATTTTGCTAGTGAAGGGTGAAAAGGTGGAAATGACAAGGCTAAGGCAAGGGATGACTTCATACTCAACATCATGAAACTTTGGACAAGGAAAATGGCAAACTCACTACAACCAATACCAGACAAACATCAACACAAGGAATGGCAGTGCCTCATAGATGGATGAGTTGTTTAGAGAGTGCTTATTCAACTTAGGCATCATGTCTACATCAATTTTGATCCAAGTTCATTAGGATCATATTTTATTCTGTGTCCTTTTGGCCTATATGAACCCTTTGGGACTTCACCAGTGCTTAAAAGCACAACTAATCGCAGCTTTCATCCGGGCCATATTTATTTTTAACAAGGTCAGCAATCCTTTGATATAACATTTTTTAACCATTGCTTTTTTGGACCTTTTCTTATACTCTTCAAGGAATATTTTTTTAGCATTTCATTGCTCTTGCCCTTTTTGCCTATGTTAAGAAACAAAGTTTTACAATTTTCATTTTTCATGGGCCCATATTCAATATTTCCATACAAGTAGTACATGAGCTTTCAGTTTTAGCCAACAACATCTCAAGTGACCAGGGGGTATTCTGCACAGTGCCAAACATCGGGACGACCGACTAGAATGATTTAGGCATACTATCCAACTTACAAAAGGCAAGCTCTGTCACCAACTCAAAGCCGAGACACAATATAAATAGTAAAGTTTGTCCAACAAAGGTTTTAGTGGGGAAAAAGGTCCTCCATGCCATAAGTCAAGAAGCCACTCGGGTTAAATTAAACTGGAAGGTAACAGATGGATGAAGATAATGAAACAATGGAGCCAACACTAGCAAGCCAAAACAATGGTGGGAATGACTACCTCTAATCTCCCTAAGGAGGGTAAAACCAATAAGTATAGATCAAGAACTTCAAAGCCAAAGTAAAAACATCAATACATAGTATAATATACAACCAGGTCCATATAAATATGACCGCCAGATCATGATACCACAAGTCAATATATGTCACAAGAATCAATGTAAGAGCAATAATAACCATAACACCATATAAAATACTGAGTCATATCCATGCAATATAATCCAACTAAAACACCATATATCCAATGAGAAAGTACTGATATAACATTGGGCATCCACTACTGCTATGAGATAACATAAATGGCTATATCGGTCCTCAAATCTGAGTGTCCTGAGACTCAGTACTGACATGGGGGAGTCCAATAGTCCACTGGTACAAAACATGATCCATCATAAATGCTCATCTTAGCATCTCATATGTAAGGGATCTGGCTGAAAAATGTATTGTGTCTGAAAAATAGAATATGGTATCCTGGCTACTATATGTGTGATAACATCTGGCTCTAGTTGGGACAAGTGCTCTGCTGAAAAGAGTGCTTGAGAACCTCAGAATCTCTGCTCCTCGCACTCTACTTCCCGCATCCTCGATCAGTCCATCCAGCTCTGTAACCGCTACCAAAATGCACCTGACTACCTGCAAGATGGTCAGAGCTATACCAAACTCACAGACCGGTGGTCAGAACAATATGTGGGTAATATATAAAATACTGAAAAAAAAGATGCATGAAACTGAAAAGCAGAAAATGAATCTAATTTATAACCACAACTTTCAGTAAAAGCTTTATTTTTTATTTATTTATTTTTGTGTGCAGGATAATAAAAAACAAAAATATACTAAGAGCTTCAAAGGTGAGCATCAGGCAAAGATGAAAAATTCTACACTACTGCCAGGAACGGCTTATTCAGGTCCTACCTACCCTACTCTAACCAATTTAGACAAGTGTTAGGTAAAATCATAAATCCAATGCAACCATTTGCTGAACGAATCCATTGATCTTTCTTCACAATTAATGACCCAACAACCCAGAGATGGTTTGAAAGTAATGTATATGAAAATTGAAACCATTCTAACTTGTTGTTTGAAATTCAAAGAAAGATCTGGAATGAAATCATGCCAAGGATGAAATTGACTTTCTAGAAACTCATCCATCCAGACACTGACAGGATCATAAGAAGTATGCAAGCGAGCTCTCAATGGAAAGAGAAAATATGACTCGTGATTCAACCACTCCAAATAGTTCTTTGTTTTCTCCTCTACCTTACTAGGACATTTAATTCTATTCTCTCCAGAAGAAATGGGAAAATCAAGTGGGGACAAGTTATAATGTAATGAAACTGTGAATGAGATCAAGCCCATTTGTTGTGTAAAAATGGAGAAAAGATGAAATTGATCTTTATACACCTTCTCCATCCATCCATAGTACAAATTTACAATTTGGAAAAATTTATTCATTAAGGATATGTAGCACTGTGGGGCTAGAGATACATTTTCCAATCGAGAGAGAAGATATGTAGCGCTGTGGTGGGGGAATGGTAGTGGAGGTAGGAGCAGAGGTTGAATCTAGGGGGACAGTGTAGATAGCTGGAGTAGGCAGTGGGGGTGGAGGAGCTGGAGAAGACAGAGGTGGGAGAGGCGCAGAAGGTGCATGAGGGACAGGAATAGCAGGTGCCAAAGGTTGGGAGTGAAAACAGAGGATAAGCCGGATGAGAATATTCTTTATAACTGGTAATTCCTTCTTCATTCCAGGGTGTGTCCCGCAGCATTGATAACACCGAATAATTCATCCTCCCAATCGTTCACCATTAAATGAACCACATGCAGTGAGCGGAATATGGCATTTCGACTGGGAACCCCTACCATGACGACCACAGCGAGGTATGCCTCGTTGCCTACGATACATGATTGGATATCAAAGGGGGATGGAAAAAACAGGACGTGGAGTGAAATTATAGAGGGTGGAGTGATTCGGGAGAAACTAGAGGCAAGGCTGCAGGAGTGCCAAGAGAAAATGACCCAAATGGAGAAGGAGCAGAGAGTTAAGGTTGCGGTCACATAGGCCAAGACACTAGGATGGCGCAATTAAACTTCCCTGTGTCGAGGTAATGGCAGTGTCCCATCGAATGTCCTGGAGAATGCCACATTTAGGCGTCGAATAAAGGCACACATCCAAGGAGTGATGGTGTGGTGACATCACGCAGATGGCGGGTTGGCCCAGTCAATGTCCCCCGTGTCCATGTTGATGTTGCAAACACTCGCATATGGGTACCAGTGTGGTTATGTTGATTAAACACACAATTGAATTTTAAAATAAAGTTTCTTACTTGACAGATGGTGTCACCGGTGCATTTACATTTGCTTTAAGCATCAGTGCATATCATTAGTGTACAAGAACCGGTGCGTATAATTGGTTTATACACACTAGTGCATATCATTAGTGTACAAGAACCGGTGCGTATTATTGATTAATACACACCGGTTCACTCATATCAAATGACCATGTGGAAAAAGCCACAAAATAAATTTTTAACCGTGCGCACAATGTGACTAATCGCATCGGTGCGTATAATTGATACACGAGCACTGATACTTGAAATTCTATTAATTATGGTGATCTTTATTTTTACTGTACTGATGCACTTAGTTTCTAGAAAACACATTGATAAAAAAACATCCACTAAAACATTTGATCGCAGAGTTTTTCCTATTATAACATTTATCCATTACGACCTCCGTTAAAATATTTGATACCATTGGCGAAGGTTGTAGCGAATTTATAAAAAAAAAAAAATTCCAATCTTGTAACACTAAAAGCCTCCACTACAGGGTCTTTTCCTTGTAGTGGGTGATCATGGGTAACCAGGGTAAAGAGATCTCAATTGTGGTTAATTATCAAGACAAAAAGAGGAACTCTCTCTTAGGTGTCATTGCTGAAGTGATCACATCTTTTGAGAATAACATGCTTGAATTGGCACAAATCTTTTTCCATTATAGAAATTTTATGGTCTTATTAAATTTGCTCTGATTTCTTTAGGATATTATGAGATTTTTGTTTGATGTTTCATTTGGACAAATGTGTAATGGTACATGTCTATTTTTTTAATGATGATAGTAGATCATGTTAAAGTGTGCTTGATGGATTATCAATATTGCATGTTTGGGTTACATAACATGATTTAATAGACTCTTACTTATGTATTTATGCACATACTTTGATGGATTGTGATGACATTATATATATATATATATATATATATATATATATATATATATATCTGTGTGTGTGTGTGTTAATTGGGTATAGCTTGAATGGTTGTGGGATGGAGTGTTATCCTCCCCACCCAAGTTCTATTCACATGCAAGTGCCATGTTGAGCTCATAAAGATTATATTGTTGTAATGTTTCATGCCTTATTGTTGAATAACCCTTATGCCTTGAAGAATATAAGGTTTACCATGGATACCATATTTTAAATTAGGGGAAGTTCTTGAGGGATTTCCTTGAGATAATTATCTGGAACATGTATAAATGCATGGGTAAGTCAAGATAATAGAAATAACAATGAAAATAAAGCAATATTGCATGTATTGATGCAATCTAGTTAAGATAAAGTTATTTTAGAAGGCCATACATGCACCCCAAGGATACAACTAATCAAATGTCTCTTGTAGAACTCAATTATTGCAAATAAGAGATAGCTAAGTTTATCCAAAGAAGGTTGATTGAGCCTAATAGGAGTCTATGGGAATCTCCATAATTCTACTTGAATAAACATTCAGAATAGAGAGGATGACCAAGGATGGTTATCAATTATACCAAATTAAATGCGAGGCCTTGCTTCTTATTAGCCTATTAGGTATCCTCTCCAATAAAAAGAATCATTGTTTGCCAAAATAATATATTGCAATGTTTTCAACAATTTTGATTTTAAAAATGGGTTTTGGAAAATTGGATTCAAGTCCCATGATAGATTTAAAACTGAATTTGTTGTCCCTCATGGGCATACCAAGGGACAATATTTTCGTTCAACGTCAAGAATGCCCCAGATGATTTCAAAAGCAAATGGAATATATATTTACCCATATATATATATGTGTGTGTGTGTGTGTGTGTGTGTGTGTGTGATTTGTTGGTCTATCCATTGGCCATCAACCAACATGTACAACATTTAGAAGAATTTTACTAGGTATTCTATAAACATGGTCTCAATTTATCCAAAAAGAAAATAAACTTTGCAAAAAAATGGATTGAATTCCTAGTTCTAATATTTAATGGTGTTTTGTTTTGTTTTTTCACAAAAAAGAATAATTTTTTTTAATATTTAATGGTTTTTTGAAAGCATCGAATGAGTTCCCATTTAAAATATTGGATGAAACACAGTTGCATAGATTTATAGGATCTCTAAATTATATCACATATTTCTTTGAGAATCCAGTAGCTGACATAACATTCCTTCGAGGAATATTGAAGAAGATCTTGTGGTTTGGAGAAACAAAATGACTGTTGCAATATAGAAAACAAAACAAAAGGTCCAACCTCTTCCCTCATTAAATTTTCCAAGGGCTTACAAGCCTTCCCTCTTGGAGATAGATTCCATAGATTGTATATGGGTAGATGTTTTACTAAAGAAACATTTATACAAATAAGAAGTCTTCATATATGCTTCTTGTACTTTCAAGAATGTTGAGTTGAAATGTTTTTTTTTTATATTCATAAGATCATAAAAAACAATTCAGATGCTAGTGGCATATGCGAAAAGAATGGAGCACTCAGGATATACCATAACTTGTACATAAAACCTGTGATTGTTTCACAACATCCAACTGTCAATCTAGAAAATATTTTTTCCAGCAAGATCTTCAAAATCAACCATAAAAGAAACAAAAAATTATTGATGATTTATGGAAAAGGAAATAAATTACAATCAATATGTTGAGTTTCATCTATTGTTTTTTACTATGTGGACACGCTAGCAATATGCTTCTCTTACTTTCAATAATGTTGATTTGAAATACCCATCCTCTCACAAAGAAATATGACCAGTTTAAATGGGTTAAATAGATCCAGAATTTTCCTTAAGCTAGTTATTTCATAGTCAGAATTTATTTTAAACACATGAAGAACATGCTTCAAAACAAGAGATTGTTAAAACAAAGTAATAACATAATTATGAGTTGGATTCTCATACTTAATATAAAATAGCGAAAGGAAATTGTTAAGTAGATCTTCTAACAAGGGAAGCCAACAAATTTTCCATGCCAAGATTTGTACATAAATGTGCAGAGTGCTAATTTCGTTTTTGCCATCACTGCTTAATTAGAGAGGTTAAATCTAGTTGATTTTAGAAAAATGGTGAAATAAGTATAAGTATGAAAATACATATTTATATTTTGAGTATGGAAAATTCTTTGTAGATGTCATTTAGAAGGACCCAATAATGGTCAATCCTATCCATATTGCTTTGACCAATGTGGAAATTTGAAGATTATCCATAGATCCTATAATTTATTAACTATAGGAAGTTTGCATGGGTGACCATGGAATGCTCAACAATGGATCCTTATAGTTGGTCTATATGGCTTGCACTCTTCATGGAAAATCTTTTTCCTTGTGATCTTTCTTTCTCAACGACTAAATTTCATTTCACAACACATCTACAATTGGAAATGTTGACATGGCAATACTTAAATTTGTGGTTTGTGTTTGGTGTCTAGTATGACGGTTATACCCTTTTGTTTGTAAAATAAGAACCCAATAGCCTTTTGTTATACCAATGGTACCCTACACCAAATCCCCTTGATCCACTTTTGTAAATAATCCTAGTATATGATGGAAGCATTGTGGGTTCCATAATTCTCCACTCCGTAATAGAATAATGTGGCATATGTCATGGGCCACCTAAATAGCTCTACTTTGTACTTTATTCATTACAAAGATCCTTACTCCAATATATATAAGATAGATAAGTTACACAATAACTCCTTAATAAAGGGATATGTTTATTTAATTACCCCAATACATTCACATAATCCTTTCACATGTTCTCAACTATGATTACATTACCTCTATATATACCCATTCACTCACTGCACAAGTGGTCCCTTCATTAGGTCCTTTCATTAATGACAACCACTATTACATATACATTTACACCAATACATATACATTTAGCCCCATATATCCCCATATAGCCCCCCTATGGGGTCATATCATGTACCTTTAACCTAATATATGACCCCCCTTGGGTCATATCATTTTCAATAACCTAACATCCCTAGCAATGACAAGTAACTACAATATAAGTTCCAACACCACGATGAAAGCAGAGGTGCTTTCCTTTGGATGTAAATTATGTTAATTTCTTCATGTATTTATTTCATTGCAAATTTCTACATTATTGACATTGCCATGATCACATATACCCTTCAAACAATATAAGTGGGGAGTTAGTAAGGCTCCACATCGTTTAGGGATTCATCTATCTTGGCTCTATATTGGAATGAACAACATATGGTCTCATAAGCATCATGTTTACTAGAATCCAAGTTGAATTTTGTAATATTTTTACTCTTGGTTGTAAAGAAAAGCTTTGATTGTAAATACAATCTTCTTTGGGGATACCCATGCTTATCTTTCTGCGTGTTCATTATGTTGCTTTCATAATTTTCTTACTTTGATCTATGATCATTTTATGTTTACTTTGTTTGTTTTGTTGTACATATGCATGCATTCACTAATTATGAACAACTATTTTATACATTGTAGTATGTTGCATAAATAATTGGCTTAACCATCTAATCATTACATGTTTTACTCAACATTTTTATATGCACTTTTACATTGAATGATTTACAATCTAATTTTGCACTTGTAACATGTCCTAATTCATAATCTATATTTTAACTTTTATTTTTGTAACTAGGCGAATCAGTAGTTGGGATGGGATCACACTTGTGTGACATGGGTGTAAGGCCCCATATTGACATTCGGTAATTAAAACACATTTGTGATTTAATTAGCATTTTAATTTCTTTATTGTTTGTTGGAATCAACTAGATTGACTAAAAATATTATTACGTGAATGTCTGGACTTCCTACGTGTAAATAGTAAATGGAATTTACCATGTTATTTTATCTATGGTGAAGAATAAGTGATTTCATTGAACATGCAAATTAAATGTGGAATAACGATATGCGAATATGAGTTTAGTACTTTGGATATGGAACTAGTACAATATATACTGCAAAATAACTTATATGCTTACTTAAATGACTTTTAAAATATAGATGATTACTTAAAAGAGTTGGATACATTATGCATGAGGTGGATGTTTGTGGTAAACTAATCCACATTTTGACTAGCTACAAGATAACTAGATTCCTAAAGTTCCAAGGGGAACGAGATGTCTTGGACATTAAGAAGATAATTATGAGGTATCAATTTTCATGTGATTTAATTGTGAATTCCAATATTTTTATGAATTGTAGTTGAATGCGAGTTTTGACAAAAACTATAGCTTTTCCAAAGTGGTTGTTTGATAATGAGATCCTTAGAACAATGATGGCACAATATGGTTGATGTAAGGTGTTGACCCTAGTACTACTAGAGGCATTTCCCATCATTTATACTCCAAAAATTGGAGTTGTGGAAGCGTTGTGTTGAGCACACTCCCTTAGATGTGTGATGACGACTAGCGGGTGCTTGCTGGGGAAGCTTGGTCAATGTAGTTGACACTTTTTGCTTACGGGTTCTATATATGGTTAGGTCAGTATAACTGACGCCACAGTATATTGCAACTGAGGACATGATTGAGATGTTAGGTGATGGAAATAATGGTGACTAGGCGTTTGAAGTACTTATGGAGATGTATGGGACCGATGATGGGGTTTTGTGGTGTGACGGTGTCGTACAGTGTCGTAAACCTTCATGATTATATGCTTAGATTATTGAATACATTTACAAAATTAATTTCTAATGATTTTGTACGAAACAATATTATTAATTAATTATAGTAAATCTTAGTTAATATGGAATGATAAATGATGCATTATTGATTGTTATTTTATATGTTAATTTCCTCTACATAAGAACCATGCATTAGGGGCATTGAATGTGATTCTTAGCACCCATGCAAACAATGTGTGCACTAGCCATGTATGCACTCCTTACATGGGTACAATAATATATTTGGTTAATGCAATAATTATTAGTGATTAGGTAGAGACTAAAAAGTATTATTAGCATGAAAATATTATAGATACATAATTTAATGTTTAAAATATTGTTGGCATATCATTTAAATTTAAAATCATTAAACAAATTGTTAGTGTATATATATTTATAATATGGGGCTATATGGTTCACAAGAATTTTAATATGTCACATTCTTGTTAGATTAAATAAAGTGAATGCAATGTTAGTTACACACACATGTGCTTTGTGATATTATGTACCTAAGTAGGTATATGTATACTTGATATAATGTAATGTAATTTGTATAAATATCATCATGGATTGATTGTGGTAGGTACCTTTGATATCATAATTAATTTGCCAATCTTGTGAATGAATATTTTATCAATTTATATGAGATATAAACATTTCAACATTGTAAATGAATATTTTATTAATTTATATGAGATATATGTCTTCTCAGGGTGGGGTGGGGTGGGGTGGTATTAAAGTAGTAAATGAAATAGTGAGATTCATGTTGAAATTTGTGAATAATTCTAGCACTTCAATTATGCAGTAAAGTAACGTGTTACTTGGCAGTTTTTTTTTAAATGTACATTGAAATTTTTTTACGTTGAATAAATTGAAGGGTTATTGTAAAAATCAATATTGTATGGGAAGAAGGCGGTGGAATTGTTTTGGGGAGGAAGGGGTATAAATACAGAAGGAAGTTAGGAGAAGAGGGGGGATTTTTATGGAGAAGCTTGCAAATTTTGGGAAAAGGATCTTGGAAGAGTTAGAAGATTTTGAGAACTCTTGGTTAGGAGATAACATACATTCATCCACACTACTCTAGAGAGCCAATAAATCAAAATATTTCTTGGATTTAGGACGTCTACAAGGCTTCTAGTTGGTAGGGAGGTGTAATTTCGCTTTGGCCAATGGACGAGGAGAAGATGGAGGCTTACTTTCGTTTGGAATTACTCACCATTCCCATATTGAGGTGTTTTTCTTGTGATTATAAACTACTTATATGCTGCTGCTATAAACTACTTATATGCTACTATGGATACATGATTTCTTTTCTTAATATGTTTCAAGCTATGTGAATCACTAACTAAGTGCTAGTATCGTTGAAAGGATTGATAACACTGTTAAAACAATAAATCACTATTGAAATAGAAAATAAAAATAATAATACAAAATCAAGCTTAATAAAGCAAGATGGGCATTACAACGAGGTCAATTTTAGTCTGCTTCCACTATATACCCCGAGGTGTACCAACACTACCCCACACATGGTAAATGGGGCTATGTAGTTTGAACCAGCGGTGTTGCAAGGAATGCCTTAACAGTGCACCCTATCGCCAACTACTCTACAAAGTTGAGGGAATTCTTTTTTGAATGACATGGGGTGGACTTTGATCCACTTATGTATGCACAGGTCACTAGTTCAATTAACACAATCTCTCTAGGTGTAACCACATGTTTTACAACTACCTTAAGGTGGCCCCATGGATCTAGGTTAGGCCCTCATGGGAATCAAACCTTTCCCATTGCTGAAAAAATCCTCGCTCTTCACCAATGGATCTGAACCCTTTGGGATTTAACTTTAATTAACAAGAAATCTATATTTTTTTAGTTTATTATTTATAAGTATTATTTCATATATATGTTAAATCTAGGTTTGCATTTTAACTTGTAACTTAAGGTAATCAATCACTATCTTAAGGCATGTATTTAATCTTATGTGCATACATAATTGGAGGATCAGTGCCCTTAAGGGGGAAAACTTTTTGACTTGTGTAACTAATAGATCTAACCTTGTAATTAGCCATTCTAGGGATTTAATGAGTTTCCATCCCCATTTTTCCCCTTGAGATCCCTACAAGAGTGTTTTTCATGTTTTGCTTGAGATTCCATTTTGAGCATCAACATATGGATTCTAATAAGAGGGGTGTGTCATTGAGCTAGATCATTTGTCTCAACAAGGAATGAGAAACAAGGGATCCCTTTTTATACTTTTGAAGGTATAAGAATTTCATTGGATAACTCTTTAGATAAGGGTTTGTAAACCCTAAAGATAAAATAGGTCACGATGAGAAAATGTGCTTTGTAGTTTGTGAATTTGGTTAAAGAGTTTAGGACAAGGAATAATAAAATTCAAGCACATAAAAGAGCATTTTGTGGCTATGTTGGAAAAAGTCACCACCCTCAACAAAGTATTAGCCAAGGATAAGTAAGAGGATAGGATTTTAAATGAAAAATTCAAAAGTACATGAAACATTTGGCAGATGTCGACGCTAAACACTAACCCCTATTGATGTGGGCGAGAAATAATTCACAACAATTAAGGAAAAGTGTTTTCTTAATAATTGGATTTTTGTTGTGACCTTATAAAAAAAACGAAGATATATTTTTTGTTTTTGTTGTTGTTGTTGTCAATTGATAATTATCTATAAATACTTTCTTATTTAAGTATTTAATCAATTAATTCAAAGAATGAACTATGTTTTAAATGAACAATCTTTTGTTTAGATTTTAAACAACCTTGTGTAAAAAAGTCATTTATTTATTTTTATGAATTGTTTCATTAAATACTTATTATTTCTAAATGTTACTTAAAAAATAAGAATGTAAAAATTAGAATACATATATAAACAATTTTCCCATTATATGAAAAATAAATTTACATATCAAATAAAATATAAATTTATTACAAAACCACATACAATCTTAATTTTTTATGGACAATTATTCCTTCCACTAATATATTGGAGGGTGATTTCACTTTCCATTGACTAGTCAACATCAATATTGATACATACATACCAATAGATAGATCACCGCGTGGGATAAGCGTTCACCAAATCGCCCCGTTTTTCCGGCCGATTTTTGATTAAAATCAGTCAAATGTTTGCTGTGAAATTGGTTATTTCATTATTTTGGAATTCTACTAATTTTATTTGCTCATTCTATACTAAATCGGGCATTTTAAAACTACCCAAATGATTAAAACTACGATCTAATACATCGAAAGTATGATTTACAGCAAAATTGATCTGCCGGATTCCGGCGAGTCGGGGGCGATTTGGTGAACGCTTATCCTGCTCCATAGATCACTCGCAATTACCAATATTTCAAGGAAGACAATAGGGTGTAGATGAGGATCCCGTGTCTCATGATCCTTATAGTATAACGCAACCTTGATCAATGGAGTTATCTCAAGCATTTTTAGTACTTCTTGTTTAGTCCAAGTTCTTCATTTTTTAACTCATCATGTTATGAGATTAACATATTCTAATCGATCCAACCAAGTATGAGATTAACATATTATAATCAATCCAACCAAGCACAATACAATGTAACCTTATTAATGGCATTATCTCTTCCATTTTTTGTACTTCTTATTATCTCAAGCATAGCATAGTACACCGTGTGAAAAAAAGAAGAGCATAGTACAATGTAATCTTGATTAATGGAATTATCTCAAGCATTTTTAGCACTTTTTGGTTTGCTCCAAGTTCTTCATTTTTTGATCTAATCATGTTATGAGATCAACATATTTTAATGGATCCAACTACCACTTAGTTTGTCTTAAGTAGAAGGTGTTGTATTTTACTGTTGAGTTGAGGCATAAGTACGTAGTTTTGTGGATTACTTATTAGTTTTGTCTTAAGTAGAAGGTGTTGTATTTTATTGTTGAAGCATAAGTACGTAGTCTTGTGGATTACTTATTAGTTAAACACTAGTATGATTATAGTTTGGCTTTAGTTGATATATATCTCAATAATGAGACAACCCAATATTTATATTTTTTGCAATACCTTATATTTGATAAGAAGTCTATTTAGGATCGTTATACTAGACTAAAATAACATTCCAACAAAATACCTGATTTGTATTTGGGACAATTTAACAATATTTCAAACATTCTACCCAATGTTGAAATGCTTGAGATTCCTTTGAGTCAATTTAACAATATTTCAAACATTCTACCCAATGTTGAAATGCTTGAATTGTCTTTGAGTCAATTTAACAATATTTCAAACATTCTACTCAATGTTGACTTGCTCAATATATAGATTCAATTAAGACAACCTTTAACTAGACAGAAGTTCAATGGTTGTGAAAGTGATGTGCATTAGTTAGAGAGATTGTTATATGTAAACAAAATGAGTGTTCAATAGTTGTGAAGGTGGTATGCATTAGTTAGAGAGATTGTTATATAGAAACAAAGCGAGTTTCTATGTTACTAAAAGTAGTGATAGTTACTTATATATTTAACTACCAGTTAATAGGAATCTGATGAACTTTAATTAACGATAGCTCATAACCCCGAGTGATATTTTGTGGCGAGGGCTATCCACCTTGTTGCAACCTCTTAAAGAGGTTGTCAGTGGATTCCCCATGTGTCATGGCCGTCTCAATGTGGCCATATACCATTGAAGCCATAACGCCCGCTACCACAGGACTCCAGGCCATCCGTGTCATTCCCCAACGAGATTAACCTAGTATAAACTAGGTATATACATTGGTATATATACTAGGTATATAAATTGGTGTATATACATAGGATATATACTAGGTATATAAACTGGTGTATATACTTAGTATATATACACTAGGTATACTAAGTATATACACCAATGTATATATACATCGGTGTATATACTTAGTATATATACCAAGTTAATATCGTTGGGGAATGACACGAATGGCTTGAAGTCTCGTGGCAACAGGCATTATAGTTTCAATGTTAGATGTCCACATTGAGATGGCCATGGCACATGGGGCATCCAGTGACAACCTCTTTAAGAGGATGTAGCGGGGTGGATAGCCCTCGCCATATTTTGTTTCTTAAGCCTTTAGTCTTCTTAATAGTTTCTTAAGCCTTTAGTATATGAAATTCAGTTATTGGTAAACAATGAGTCACAAAAAATAGATTTTATTGATATGAATGTGGCTTTTTCTCGATAGATATCCCATTAGGTTAGTCGTTATGAAAGTAAAGGTAATTGCATTCGTTTGCTTCATTAATCACTGCACCAAATCTTATTCTCCATTTGCATCGACATTGAATCTATGTCACATGACTGAACTTAATAAGATTACCATAAAACTGTAGCGATTGTTCAAATCTTTTCTTTAAATTCATGTTTTGTATTATATTGATATTTGAATTGTGTAATATTCATTATCCCAACCAAGTGGAAATACTTTTTAAAACTTCTATGTTGTTCTAGAATGAACATTGCAAGAACAAATCCTCTTTACACATCTTGGGTATTGTTTTATTTCTATTTTGAACTGTCATTGTAATATTTACTGATCTGTTTGACCCATTGGGGGATAGTTATCTGATGATGTACAAGGTTACCTTTGATTCAACATAATATCAAGGAACTACTTTTTTCGACTGAAAAAAAACTCCTCTTTATGCACCAGCGTAAGCATGTCGAGTCACTAGTAGCAACTTTAGAATTTAGTAACAGTGGAGATGAGAAGGTCGAAATCATATTTCGAAGACACTTTTCTTTTTAAGCATTTAATACTTTGAATTGCGTTCTCAAATCTCTGAATGGAAAACATGCAATGCATCCTATGGATTCTCATTTCTCCCAGTTTAAAATGTTTAAAATGCATATGGTCTTTCTCAAATTTTGGAATGTTTTATTTATTTATTTATTTACTTATTTATTTAAGTAGGAAGCTGTTTTTTTGGTGATTTTCCTAAGTAACTTACAAAGAGAAAAATAATATGACCTTTGTATTAAATGACTTGAGATGAGCATTTAATTTCATTTTAGGGATTAAAATATGACTTTATGAAATATTTAAGTGTGATTGAGTAAAATTAATTTATGGAGAGAATTTTCTCATCCATTGATCTAAACCAAAGGGCCCTTGGATTAAATGACTATTTACCTACCTCAATGAGAAATCAAAAAAAAAGTGAGGGAAGGCATTTCATTAATGCTTCATGAGCATTTGGAGAGTGAAGGATGACTTCTTGAGAAGAGGGGGAGGACGCAACCGTGAGAGGGATAAGATGTTGGGCACACATTTCAAGGCAACCACTACAAGAATTAATATGCATGAATTTTAGGGAGAGACTTAGCATTAATTACCAGGAAACTAGCATGAAAATCGAGGTATAGTACAACAACATTTATTTATTGAACCGTACAGGAGTGGGTATGATTTCCTAGGATGATTCTAGGCACGAATTTCAAGGCAAAGTGTGCACAAAATTTGAGGCAAAATTAATTTGAACAGTGGCCATGAATTTAGAGAAGGAAGAGAACAATTAAGGGCATGAAAATTGAGGATCATATAAGCAAAACATAGTATGTATGTAAATTGCAGATTTGGCACGATTTCAAGAACTAGTTGCATGCATTTCGAGGCAACCAATTCATAGTTTTTGAGGCCGCGTGCTAGTTCGGCGGTTGAAATAATTTGTACTTGGAAAATTTATTTAATTGTTGTACCTTTCATTCAAGAAGAAACATGAATATTCTCTCTCTAACAAGTTTTCCTAGCATGGGTTTTTCTTGGGCAGTTTGCAAAAAAATCAGTGTTTGATTTAAATTTTCTACCTTTAATTTTTGTGATTGAAAGTTTGGATAGGCATTAAACATTGACACACAATGTTGGAAAACTAGGATTAGGAAATCCATCAAAACTTTAATGGTATCATAGCATTGGGTGCAGATTTGTTGAATGAAATTTTTAGACTATCAATAAAACTTGTTTTGTTCAGTGAGAAAAACTTTTTGGACTCTGAAACTTCGGTGAGATGACTACAAGGTTGAGGTTGGAGGATAGGCTAGAAGAGTGCAGTTTAACTGGAAGAAGAAATTGACCTCTGGATAACATCATTGTGGGAAAGGTCATAATGGAAGAGGAATTATTACCGCAAGACACAGGGGAGGGGGTCATAAGTGTCTGTATCGTCAAATTGATTTTCAACGGAATAATGGAAACATATCGGGAGAAATTGTGACCCCCTCAAGGATAGTTTTGATTCTTCAAGAAAATGAGTTATGAGATGAGGTGGTAAATAGCACACAAGCTAATCCTTTTCAAGTACCCCCAACCACTGATGTAGCATCTTTTGCAGAATTCAACAAAAGGACATCAAGGAGAGAAGGATCATCCTTGATGTGGTGAAGGATCATGTGATCCCACATTTGACCCTTAAGACCCATGCTTATATGATATGGGAGGTGTTAACCAATTTATACAAGATCTTTAATGAGAACTGGAAGATGGTCTTGGGGGAGAACCTGAAGAGTATTAAGATGGCCAAAGATGAGGGTGTGACATCCTACCTTACTAGGATATCTCAGGTGAGGGACGAGCTTGCACCAGTTGGGGAGGTTGTTTCTAGCAGTGAACTAGTGCATACAGTTGGGAATGGCATGGGAGAACTTGCCTACCTAGGATTGTCTCTGGGATAATTTTGTGCAGGAGGAGACCCAAAGAGGTCTTGTGTAGGTAATCTCTTCTAATAGTAGGGAGGATGAGGAGAATGTGGCTTAGACAACCAAATGGAAGAAGAAGTCCAAGAAGGGCCTCGAAGAGGGTGGGGCTAAGCAACAACATCAACAAGGTGGAAAAAATAAGGATTTGAGAAAATTCAAGTGCTTTGCTTGCTAGGGGTTTGGGCACTATGCCTCATAGTGCCTGAATAAGAAGAAGAAGAAGAAGAAGAAGAAGAAGAAGAAGCGGTAGACAATAGCTTAAAGAAATATTAAGGAGTATGCAACTAGATTCAAGAGAGAGTTTTCTCTCTACACTAGTCATTTTGAGAGTGCTTCCATCACCAACACTGATACAGAGGATGAGAGAGAGTATTCCTTGTTGACTAATCATTATTTGAGTGCATCCACCACTGAGAATATTATTCTCTTGTCCCTTATAAGAAGAGGACAAAGTTAGAGCTCACTAAAGAGAAATGAATCTTTGTGGGCTATGATGATACTTCGAGGCTTTCTACATTTATCTTCTTACCCAGAGGAAGGTTTTTGTGAAGAGGGAAGTGAGGTTTGAGGAGGAGCAAGCCTTTAAGAAGGCCAAGGAGTCAAAGCAGGGGGAGAAATAGGCTCCAACACCTTAGGCAGTTACACTGAGTCCAACAGTTCAGAGTGCACATTTACATGTTTCTAGGGTGAGAGGGGCATAGGTTCTACAAGTTCAGTGGTGCAGTTATCAGGTATTCTAGGGACATGTTTTGGTTCTCAAGTCATATGTTCACTAATTGCAGCTACCAGATCATAGAGTTCACCAGTTTCTGGTTCACCAGTTACTAATCCACATGCTTTTGGGCCATCTACTTATGGCAGCTTTTCAGAGGATGATAAACTAGTTTGGGAGCCACCTTCATGGAAGAGGAATCCCAAGTGACTTTGTGAAACCTTGGAGGAAGCAGAGTCAAATTGAGCACCCAAGAGACTAGTGAGAGACATCACGATGCTAAACAATTTGGGTATGGAATTGGTTGCTAGTCTTTGTGATTCAGTGCCTTCTACTTTTGAGGAGGCCTCTCAATACCATGTTTGCAGAGATACTATGATAGAAGAGTACCATTCCATCATGAAGAACGCTGTATGAGAGATTGTAATGAGACGATAGGGGCAGTCAATGGTGACTTCCAAGTGGATTTTCAAGGTGAAGCACGTTGCAAATGGCAGTGTGGAGAGGTTCAAGGTTCATTTCATGGCACAAAGGTTTTCACAAGTAGAGGGAGTTGATTATGATGAGACCTTTGCACCGATTGCTCAATATTCCTCAATCAGAGCAGTGATCTCCATAGTAGCAGAGATTGGTTGGAAGATCCACCAGATGGGTGTTAAGACCACATTTCTTAACGATCTTCTATAGGAGGAGGTGTATTTGGACCAGACACAAGGCTTTGAGATCCATGGGAGATATTCTCATGCGTGCAGGTTGGAAAAGGCCTTATATGGTCTGGAGTAATCTTGTCAAGCTTGGTATTCTAGGATTGGTTCTTACTTATTGACAATGGAATTTTAGAAGAGTGAGGTTGATCCCAATCTTTACAACATTGCAGTTGGTGATGATTCATTCATTCTTTTGTTCTACATTGATTACTTGTTTATCATAGGTGAGGAGCCTCTCATTGCAGCTTGCAAGAGAGATCTTTCTTTAGAGTACAAGATGGTAAATATTGGGTTGATGCATAACTATTTAGAGATGGAGGTTTGGCAAGAGCTTGGTCATATTTTTCTAGGACAGGGAAAGTATGAAGTTGATGTTTTGAGGAGATTTCAGATGGAGGACTGCAGGCCTATGGCCACATCGATGATCACCAACTAGAAGAAGCTTCATGCTTATGAGGGAGAGTTGGTTAATCCTACATTATATCATCAACTTAGTGGTTCATTGATGTATCTGATCAACAACAAGCCAAACTTGTGTTTTGTAGTGAACACTCTCATTTTGTTCATGGTGGAACCTAGGAGACTGCACTAGGTAGCCGTAAAACATGTGTTGAGATACCTTGCAGGGATAGTGGATTGCAGTCTAGACGATAGGAGGTTGGATGGTGTTAGTTTGGTTGGATTCACGAATTCATTTTGGGTAGGTAGTGTGACGGACCATAAGAGTAATTCCAATTGTTGTTTTATTTTGGGCTTGACAACAGTGTTGTGGTGTAGTCAAAAGCAAAAGTCCATTGCTTTGAGTTTCCCAGAGGCTGAGTACATGGAAACCAGTCAAGCTAGTTGTGAGGCACTATGGATTCATAAATTGTTGGTGGACTTATTTGATTAGGATCTTAGATCCACGGTGATATACCGTGACAATCGAAGTTGCATTCAACTCTATGAGAATCCAGTTTTCCATGACATATAAAAACACATAGAGATCAGACACGATTTCATTCGGGATTATGTTCAGAGAGGAGCTCTAGTACATTTCCATTGATGAGCAGGTGGAAGACATTATTATGAAATCCTTAGGGCAAGGCAAGCTTGTTTTCTTTAGGGACAAGTTGGGAGTGATGTAGAACACCTCCCTCGGTAAGAGAGAGTGTTGATTTTTTTTGTACTCAGGAAGTTGTTCCCCTAGTGATTTTTCCCAAGTCACTTAAAAGGGGAAAATAACATGACCCTGGCATTAAATGACTTGAGATGAACATTTAATTTCACTTTAGAGATTAAAGTGTTTTCTATGAAATATTTAAGTATAGTTAAATAAAATTAATTTATGGAGAGATTTTTCTCATCCATTGATAGAAAACCTTGGAAAATCGGGATTGGAAAATTGATTGAAAAATTTCACTTTAAGGTGGCTGGGTCATATATATATGAGCCATACACTTGACTTTATTTTTTAAGAAAACTGAAGTGATTTGAAATTGCTGCATAAAAGTGACTGTTTAGTCACTCTAGTTATTATATTCTCACTTTTGTTCTTTGAAATTCCATTCCCTCTGGATCAATGATCTTGAAGTTTGAACTTCCCTTTCCATCTGTAATTTTAATAACCCACTGTTCTTCATACAACGCAGAAACTTTGCTGCAGGAATTTGTGAGATCCTCTGTATCGAAAGCTGGAGCTCTCTAAATGTTGTTGTTTCAGAGCTACATTTCCAATGACGGCTTTGATTACCATGTTCAAACCCTTAAAATTTTATGGTCAACTACGCCTTGCATCAAAGAATGAAATAGCTCACTCTAGTGAAAAGTCTATTCATTGTTAATGTTACCATCTCCAACAAACCAACTATGAATGCCACATGCTTGTGGAAAGCTTGAAAGTTCTCTATGGTATCCGATGTTTCTTCTAGCAAACCCATCAACTCTACGTGAACTCTTTTGTAACCATTTTTGCATTTTAAAATATCGAATTCACCACAACTTTATAACATTAACATGATCAAACTGTGTTATGTACTTATTAGAGTACTCTTTGGCATGTATCCAGATCAAAATGCTTCCTTTTGGTTTACTTGATCGCTGGCGAGATCATAGAACTATTCCAACAAGAGTATATCATGACCACAGCTGATTTTGGGCATAGCCAGGTGAACATTTCGATGTCTTACTCTCAACCTGATGCATCCCATATTCTACAAGCATGATTGACATAACATTGACGATCACTTGCAACGCACCAACCAACATGCCAACCCACAATGGAATGTGGCGTGCGGTTAGGACTAATTAGAATCCAAAAGACATAGGTTTCACATGCCATTATATGTTCATGTTCATTTTGAACAACCTTTTTCTTGTCCACAAGTGACAAAGATATCATAAGTTGGTTCTAGGAAAGGGGGTTCTAAAACATCATCAAAATGAACACTATACATTCTTTGCTCAAGGGAAAGCATGCATGCTTGTAAACTTTGCATGAAATGCACTGTGCATGACATATCCTCTTGTGAGTAAAATCCATTGGGATGGTAAATGATATAGATACACTGTTCCTTAAACTCTAGGCATATAAACAAGGTGACTTCTAGGCTTTGGGCAATCTTTTCTTCCAACCGCCATCGATAGATAGGGGGAATAAGGTCATAATAACGCAAGAAGGCAATCGGGTTGGATGGACAAATAGATTTAGGAATTTGGTTGTAGATCTTGACGAATCTAAGATTAAATTCCTTAATGGTTCCCCCTCCTCCATATCCATATGATTAAATCTTTTAAAATTGTCATAAAGATTTTTGATTTGTCCAAAAGTAGCATTGAACCAATAAGCAAGCTTAGACCAGGTTGAGATAAATTCATTAGGGAAGTTGGAAAACAAAGACCTGACATGGCTTTGAAGGGAATTTTTGAATAACAACATGCAACGATCACTCTCATTGACACCAAGGATGGTGCAAGCATTTGCAAACGCGTGTAAATGTTCACCGAATAACACAACCCCATCACCTAAAAAGATAGGCAAATGATGCTCGAACTTGTAAGGTAAGGGTGCGACCGGATATGTGAGTTTCAAAGGAGAAAGTACGTTCCATGGGAATCTGATTTTGTGTTCTTCCCAAGAAAAAATTCCATAGTGATGGACTTCTTTATCTAGGATTTTAGATTACATTGTTGGAATGTACAAACTAGTAAAGTAGTTTGTCATTTTATTCGCAGCCATAACGAAACAAAAAACAAACACAAAACTGAAAACAATGAATTAAAAACTGGGAAAGATATCAAAATCAACAAATTTGACTTCGTGATATAAAAGACCCAATTTACAGGCATTAAATAACATTGTTGAGTTTGAAAGAAAACTATATTTACAGATATGAAATAAAAAATGTTTTCTAATCAACCTCCTTCAATGTTAGTATAATTTGTTTTATTTATAAAAAAATAAAGTTATTATAACCTCGTATATAAAAAAAAACTATGCTAAAACAAAATGAATGACAACATTTATTATTATTATTTATATATATAAAAATTGAAAGCAACATATGTAAACCGTATAAATAAGAATTCATTAAATGACAGAGATACAAAATACAAAGAAATGAAACATATATTTATATTAAAGAAACGAAGCATTCGAAACGAAATGTAATACAATGATTTAATACAAAAATAATGAAATGAATATAATCATGGCAGAGCAGAAGGAATTTTTAGTATTGATGTAAAAGAAAGCGTTAATGTATTTTGAGAGAGAATTAGCAAAAGAAGAACTAATAAATGATTTTTTTATAACTTTATAAAGACTCTTTTATATAACTATTTTTACATTTGATATTTTTGGATTTGTGTTACATAAATAATATTAATAAAATATTAGTATTAATTAATTAAATAAAGATATATGATTTTTTCATTGAAAAGACACGATGACTAATATAAAAGTCAAAATATTATAATGTAATCTATCAACAATCATTATATTCAATATGTATTATTTACTATAAATATAGATCTCTTCTTTATCTAGATACAGATTCTTATATAACACACTACTCAGTGTTACAGTGGTATCAAAGCCCCTTCTTGGGCTTGATTTCGGGTTTTTGACCATAGTTTGGCTTTTGCCATCAATTTGAATTAATTAATTATTTAGTTAGAAAAAAAAGGAAGTTAAAAAAAAAAAGAAAGTAAAAAGAAAAAAAAGAGGAAGTTAAAAACAAGAAGAGAAGAAGATATCGTAAAAAGATGAAAGAAAAAAGAACAAAAAAAACAACATACTGCTTATAAAACCAATCCTTAGATTTATAAATGACACAAAGTTTTATTAAGCCTTAATTCCCACGTTCACCCAAAAAAAAAACTATATATATGTCTAATATTATTATGATTTATAACATAATAATAGTAATAATTATCGATATTTTTTAATAGTTAATTAGATTTATTAATAATTAACTATTAAACTCTTTTGTTAACCATGAAGTCATTTAAAGAAGAATTGGATGAGATTTTCGAATCGATTTGTGAGGAAAATGGAAGTACTTTGACCGTAAAGAACAATCGAATGAAAAAGTTGTTGACAAGACCTTCAATGAAATAAGCCAACAACGCAAACTAGAGGCCTCCTAGGACGAAGACTTGGAAATCAAATCCCAATCCAATTTTCAAAGCTTGCAAGAAAAACTTTGTAAAGAACATGAAAGTGATGGAATTGATGCCTTGGACATTAACTTGAATAATACAGCTAGTTCCATATCACCATCTAGTTTTCATGTCAACAAAGATAAAAATATGCCCACTTGCGTAATGGAAAAAACACTTTCACAAAGTTCTTAACCACTTTTGCCAAATAAATCTAATGATCTGATTTATGGTGTTGGAAACTGTGGAAGTAATCAATACCTACTTAAACAAGATGGAAGGATTGAAAATAGTTTTAAAAACACAAGTATATATAGTTATGTAGATGTGATGCTCTTTCCAACTAATGATGTTGAATACAGTGGGCCCATTACTGTCAAACCAAATGACACAATAGTTATTGCATCCACATGTTTTAGAAGTCTTATTAATAATTTACAGTAGATGAACAATATTTATGTTGCTCAAAAGTTGAAGTTTTGGATACAATCATGAGGAATTTAGGGACACTACAAGCCTATGAAGAATCCATGGACACTTCGATTCAGGAAAAAACTAGTAAATGACATAAAGGCTTCCAATTAAGTTGATGTTGGTTTTAATGTGTTTCACTCCTATAACAACCACCAAACAAGTTTGGAATGGTTAACATTAAAGTACACACTCCCTAAAGTTGTAAAATGGAATCCATATACAATAATATGGCTTGAGGAAACTATGAAGGCTCACATTGATGTCTTTAAACTCCACGCACTTAAGGATAACCATCAATTTGATTTCCAAGGTTAAGGAGCATCTCTTAAAACTATTTATGTTATTATGACATCCAACGTAGGATCCATAACTAGTGCAAAAAATAGAAGTGAAGATCCACAATTCCTCATAAATGGAATCCAATAGACGACATGGAAAACAAATAAGTACAAGTTGTACTATTTCAAGAACTCACCACTTAAGCGGAAATGATTACAACACAAGTCCTAAAATCAGATCCATAGAACGAAATTGATTTAGGTTGCAGTATTCGAGTTAGCACTTCAAACACAACCCATAATAAGGGGACATCAACACTATCAACTTTGAGAGCAAATATACCCTTAAGGGAAAGACAATGTTGTACATAAATAATAATAATAATAATAATAATAAATAAATAAATAAACATATAATGAATAAGTATTAATTAATTGAATGAAGAGATGTGACATTTTCATTGAAAATGAATGATGACTAATATAAAAGCCAAGATATTGTAATGTAATCTATCATCAATTAGTTTATTCAATATGTATTATTTACTATGAACATGAATCTCTTCTTTATCCGGATACAGATTCTTCCATAACACACAGACTTGGTGTTACACTCTGCGAAGATCTGATTTTGTCTTAAGAATTATAGGGGCATTTATAAGAGAAGAGAAGTAATATTTAAACCTTTTTTTCTTTTTTTGTTGGTAATTCAAGGTGACAAAATAGGATATTTAGTGAATTATTGTGTTTGGGTGCTTTTCAACATGTCAATTTCAAAGCTCACACAAATGATTTTTCTATCATGTTCTAGTTATGTTGTCACAAAATTGCATATTATTTATTAAAACATTGATACTTTTATCAATCTAAAGTTTATGCACCTCCATTACAACATTTAAGCATAGTTTGATCTTCATTCTTGGGTATTTGTAATGCGTATTGATAGAAGCTTTTGAGGTATTTTCATCTCTCTTTTTTAACCTTTTACTTCATGGGTATCCATCTAATATTTAGGTTTCTTTCATTCCCTATAACGGATAATGTTTCTCTATGATTACTTGTTGGATGTTTTACCAAGTGAGGATGGATAGTCAACCTTGTTGTTTTTGTTGCCCAATAAAATTGTTCCATTGTTTTTGGATCGGTATTTTTTTTTTGCAAAGAGCTATAAGTTTACATTTAACATGGTTAGAGGGGGCTTCATGAAATTGATATAACTCTCATGTGTATCATGATCTCTTTGTGTGACTTTTTTTTCATTGTTGTAAATTTTGATACTCTCGTAGGTGTCATGTATATACAGTGTGGGTTTTGAACCTAGGTGTTGACAGTGATAGCCCACCCCAACCACCCAACCTACAAGAGGAAGCCACTCTTTATGTGATTTTATACTTCATAAGTTGCCATATAATCTTTAGTTTTCTTTCATATCCTACAAGGTATATCTTTTTCTTCAATACTTTTTGGATGTTTTCCCAATTGGTGATGGTAGTCAATATTATTGCCTCTATCACCCATTAAAATTATATCATCATTTTTTATATCTTTTGTTTGGTCTATGAGAAATTTTTAAACCACAACTTCTACATTTAATGTAGTTGGTGGGGTTACTCCATTAGATTTGACATAAAATTATATCATTGTTTGATATATTTTTTGTTTGTTTTATGGGGAAAATTTTGAACCAAAACCTACATTTAATGTAGTTGTTGGGTTTACTCCATGAGATTTGACATTTGAACTTATGCCTTAAAAGATAAATACTTTTACCAACAAGCCATAGATTCTCCTTTAATAAAGTTATCCCACAATGTTGCTCTTATCATTTTAACTATGTGGCTTGAATTCTTTCAATACAATTATAAGCCTTTATACAAAACATATTTTAAGTTTCCTTACCTAGTTGTATGTATCATTAACATTAATGTCTCCCTCCATTAGAAAAATCGGGACTATGACCTCCACTCCAAAAGAATTATTCATAATAAATATGATTCATGCCAATGTAGGAACATGGGAATTGTATTAGAATTGAAATAAAAGTTTCCATGCTATTTAAGGTCATTCCAAATTTGCTTATAAAGTTGATATTTGCACAAATTCTTAAATATGGTGGCAAGAGTTGTGTCAATATGATGATATTTGTTTCATAATATCTTTTAGGTGTGATAATTTTTTTAACAAGATTTTTCACTTTGGAATGATCTTGACCATGCCCTATCAAGTGAAACCATGATTCTCCCATCTTTTTGTGGTAGTTCTCATGGGTTTGGGGAGACCTTCCACTCCCTATCTTGTCCTTTGAATCCCTAGCATTCACATCTCTAGTTGGATCCTTTGATAAAAATTGTTCTAAGGTCAAGCTCGATGTCACATACCCCAATTTTGTAAAATTATGTAATTTGTTTTATTTTAATTCTGAGACATTATGTTAAACTTAATCCTAAGTAAGGATTGATGACTCAGCAGAGTCAACAGTTATGGAGTGTAATTGGGAATATTTTATTAATAATAAATAAATTATGAAGACAACAGCATGGGAGAGCTGTTAAAAGAGGTTACTGGTCAAACTGGTGGATGGAACTAGGTGGAAAGGCAAAAGACAAGTGGCAGCATCCTCAAGCACTTCCTAAGTTGCAGGTGGCAACTTCCCTATATTTGGGGTCATGATTCCCCAAGAAAGTGGAATGTGACCAGGTGGCTCATTAAATGACAGTTAACCCAACTAAGACCTAGGCAATCTTTAAAAGTACTCAATGAGGAGAGCTCAGGCTACTCAGTTATTTTGATTCCAGAAAGAATTCATTCAGTTGAATGTTATTCAGGAATTTCATTGAGGAAAAAGGGAAAGATAGTAAGGAAGTGTTTGAGTGAATGTTTGCAGTAACTTGATTCTGATTACAGCTATTTGAGCTGAGAGAACTGTCTAATGGTTCTGAGTTGATACTGAGTTGAAGACTGCATCTGTTTTGCTGCACCTAGTTCCAGCCAGGGAGACCAGAACAGCTCGAGGGTCCTGAGAAGTCATTGTCTGAGTGCTCTCCAAGAATTGGTAGGGTGGAACAGCCTCCCATTGCTGTTGTTGTCCACAGCATTAAACATGTTCTTCATTCATTTCTGTATGTCTTTCTGAGTATAAATGGATAAATGTTATAAATTATTTACATGTCTGAGTAATGGTTTAGTATCTGCAAAATTAGTATCTTGATAGGTTAGTAGCAAAACCTGTTAGTATTACTGTGTTTTTCCACATCTGGTATCACCAGATAGTACTCTAGCACAGTATCTCAGTGTTAGAAGCAGTATACTTCTGAACTGAGTTCCCTAAATTATCTACAGTACTTACAAATGCTTTTACAATTTCATGAACCTCTTACTTACAGTTTTACAATTTAGTTTCAGTAATATATTTTGTTTTCTCAACTTAGTAAGTATAAGTTTGAAATAGTAGATTAGATACTTTTGCAAATTAAGTAGGGTTTATAATCTGCTAGTTTTAAGGAGGATTCATTCCTTAGAAGTTAAATAAAATAATCTGACAATAGGATATGATTAAGTATCTGTAATTTATTTGTTTAATGTTATAGATGTTTTTCTTATTTTGTTTACTTTATCAGTTTTGTAAACTAGCTAAGAATACGTAGTTTCTGTACTGTACACTTTATATCTAACTAAAGTTTAAGTTTAGGACATAACATTTATGCTATTTCAATGGATAAATAAATGATACTTTATACACAAGTATGCATATGATAAAGTATTTGAAACCAGGCCTTAAATTTAGGAAGAATAACACAGAAAAGCATACAGGTTTATAACTAGTTTAAGAACCCAAATAAAATATCGGATAGTTACAATAAACATAAATTATAGAATTATTGATAAGAAGTGGAAATATTATTTAATTAACAGTAATGCTTTTTTTAAATATATATATATATATAGTATAAAGTAATATTCCAGAACTATATTATCATTACTATTTTGTTTATACAGAACATAAATAAAAATAAATTATATATGAAATAAATATACTCTATGTATATAAAGTAAATAAATACTATTGAAGGACTTTAGCAATATCAAATAAATGCAACAGACTTACCTAATTCAAATAAGTATACTCACTTTTATAAATTTCTATTAAGAAGAGATTAGGATATAAAACATATGGAAAAACCTAATATCATATTTATTAAAGAATAGACGGGATATTTCTGTATTTTCACATTAAAAAGAATTGTAGGGTTATAACCCCATCTACAAAAATGTAAGAAGATAGTAATAACAGTTAATATATTGATAGAAGGGTAAAAACCCTAGATGCTCCAAAATTTAAGATAATTACTACTTATAGTAACACGTTAAAAGAATGTGTTAATATATATCACATTACTGTCGCACCGAATCATATTGGTTCAAATAAAGGTTAAAACATATTTTTTATTTTTATTTATTTATCTTGCTCACAAGGAACCAAAATAAGTCCTCTATATTAACCTTAAATACCTGGTCGAGTAGCAGTTTGTAAAATAACTGTAAGAAATTGGGTCAAATAATAGCCTTTCCATTCACGGCCGTAATCAAAATCCACATCTCTGTTAATACAAGTTTATACAAACTTAAAAATACAGATAAGGCCCTTTTCTAAACAATTTGCAATACTCGGGTAGAAACCCTGAGTAAATCTTTTTTTAAAATCACAGTCAAAGAGGCAGAATAAGGATTCAAAAGCACATTTCACAAACAAGCCTAAGCCGTCCTCTTTCCCTTAATTTTCTTTTTGCACAGATTTCTCTTAATAGAAAAACCTATAATCCAAGATAAGGACGAGTACATTACAGTCTCAACCGTAAACAAAATGTACAGGTTCCTCGCAGAGGTAAACTCTGCTAGTATTTATATTTTTTTTATTATCTACAGTTAATACACGGAAATAGAACCAAGATAACCACCAGAGTACATTTTCATTGTCGGCGATAAGAAACCCAAAAAGGAGAAATGCCATGGTATAGACTAGGCTTACCGGAAGGGAAAACTTGAAGCTGAATGCCTGGTACCTTCCTTTTATTATGAGGGTTTCGAACCTGCATTTTTTTTCAAAGTACAGTAAATGATTAAAAATCTTAATAAACTCGTGGAGGAACTGTATTATGCAATAAAGGAATAAATATAGAAATATACTTACCAACAAGGATTGAAGATGAACAGCCACTAAAAGACAACCAAGTAACCAAGAGCCGGGGTAACCAAACCCTTCTCTTCTTCTGCAAGAACGAGCTGATGATAAACCAAGGGTATTCTCCCATACGAAGGTACAGACAGTGAGAAATTGAAAGTTTCACAAGTATGCCGCGACCAAATAGTCACCGGAGCTCAACGAAGCAACCAAAGACCATCAACAACCACCATACTGCTATCGACAAGCCACAAAAACCACTGCACAGAGCTGTAAAGAACGCAATGATGAAAGCTACAGTTGAATAGAATTAGGGTAAGAAAATCGACCGTAACGAACCACCAGGGTTTGCAGAGCTCAAGCCCGAAGGCGAGGGGAAGACTAAAGCAAATGAAAGGTCGAGTCAACTTTAAAAGCCCCCAGTGCATGGCGAGGAGGAAGCCACGACAGCGTTAAAATAATTACTCATGAGTGGGTCGGTTGATATGGTTTCAAAATCTTTTGCTTTGCCAACACATCGTATTATGGAGACTTCCTTAGAGTTGTAACCTTTGACCCTACCTGCATACTTTTTACACGTTGTAATGTTAGACCATAACATGTAAAACAATGCTTTGCAAAACTATAAACTATAATATGCTTACGATATTGATAACCCGAGCTTGATATTTATAATGCAGACTATACATTTAAACCTCGCTTAAGGGTAAACCCTTACACAATAACCTAACAAAATAAACTTTATGTTACAAAGGTTATAAGGATTTGGGTGTTGAATTAAGTTAACATAGTTATAAAATATAATGTCTTATGATCAATTACTCTGGTCTACCATCGAAGAAATAAGTCTAATATTTTCTTCTTAATGATAAGTACTGATCATTATTATAGAACTTAGAGAGAGATTTTGAACAAAGGAGGGTTGATATAACCATGTATACTCCTTCTATTTTATTTAGAATGGCTGATTCTTTATCAACCCTAGAATTGTATTGGCTTATGGTTGTTGAGTCTTGAAAAATACAAATCAAGAGCCTTGTTAGAAATTATAAGAACTCTATATTTTGGTTTTAAGTTGGTATGATGAATAGTATAATTATAATTACTTTCATGTGCAAGGAATTACAAGAACTAATATGTGATTTAGGAACAAGTATTTATGTAAACTGCTTTCATAGTGAATAAGCTTACGACACTGTATGATAAATCCCAAGGTGCACATAAAAACTTTATTCAGTTATTGATCATAGAATTAAGATATTTTTTCCATCACTCCACACTCTTGAAATCTTACTAGGTAAAGACTTTTACCTAACATGAAATCATGTAGCTGCTAGAGGTATGAACAATTATGGACGTTACTTAATGTAATCTATACTTTTAGCTGCCACCAAACACATCCTGAAATTATATACTTGGATTAACAAGTCAACATCAATTAAGTAAAGTAAAATAGGATTGAACATGATAAATCAGACTTAAGCTATGATCTAGAAAATAAATAGTTTGTGTGAATGTTGCTAGTATAAATGAAAATGGCTATCTATTTCTCTAGTATCTCTAAACTATCTATCTTTGAATTTTCTTCTTATCAAAAGGAGTACAAGGAAAGCTTTACCTGTAGGAAGCTGATTAGTCTGGATAACAGGCATTATATCTATATTTCTTTATGGAATATATTTGGTACAACATATGGTTTCTATTACTTTAAAAGATTTGTTAATTAGCAATTCCAAAACTTTACCTGGGCATCTGTAAGAGAAAGAGAACTGTGTGCGTTAGCTTATTAGCTAAGTAAGCCCAGTCTAACATAGCATATCCCCTTGCTGTTGCAAATCAGAAAATAAATCAGAAAACTGACAGGAAACTTAGCTTTGTTCCTAAACACAAACAAAGATTATTTAGATACAAAACTAATAGCATTAACTAATCAATATTTAATTATTGCATTAGTATGAGTTTACGCTATTTATAAAAGTTTAAATTTTTTTGAAAATTTGGGGTTTTGACACTCGACCCCTCATGGTTTATAAAGAAATCTACAAATGTATCCTCCATGAAGCTAGTCATAATGGTCCCCTAGACAATGTTGGAATGAAATTTGTGGTTGCATCAACATTTAGGGTTTTTGTTTTCCCTCGATTGAGCCGAATTCCTCTCCCTCCTCATGATGGACTTCCATATGAAAAACTGGAAGGGAGTGTACACCTCTCCCAAGAGGTTGCATTCAAGTCCTTAATTAATTACCTCAACAAGTAGTCGATTAGATCTCCCACCCCAACTTATAAATTTGTGGAAAGACTAGAAGAGATTCATGAGGTTTTACTCCCTCATACAGTGTCTAGGAAGAAGGCCATCGCATTAGTCAAACAAGGTTTAGTTGGATAGTTCATAGGACTTGGTTTGTCCCCCTGATCCATGGAAACATGGCTTACCAATAACTGGATGCTTTTGATCAATGGACAAATGAACTTATTTTTGCACGACAAGTGATTTTACACCTTTCTCTTTGAATTCAAGAAGGATAGAGACCTCATCTTTAGGAACGGTCCTTACTTCATGGACTCCACATGAATGTATTTAAACAAGTGGACTCCATACTTTGACCTAGAGGTCGATGTCCCCTATGTTGTTCTAATATAGGTTCAACCACAACATGTGCCTCTCAACTATTGAGATGAAGACTCCTTGAAGACCAGGGGGAATCCCACTGGGACTTTATACAAATAAGTCAAAGCTGAAAGTTGGTATGTTGTCCTATGCAAGGATATGCAACAATTTGACCTTGAGAACTATTTACCATAAGCTATCAATATTACTCTTCACAACTGGACTCACATCCAAAAGTTAGATTGCAAGAAGCTTACTCTTAAGTGTAAGGGTTTCCACAAGTATGGCCAATTCATCGAAGACTGACCCAAAAACCCCCAGGACCTCTAGGAAAATAGAGAATATCAATGGAATATTATCAAACGAAAAATAGCTTCCCTCAATATTAGCCAAAACCTACAAAGGACCCCCCTTTACTCCCAAAATTTCCAAACTCCCCATCCAAGGAACCCTTTGTGCTCGAGAACAAAAATTGGGTTGATTTCCTTTTTGAGTTAGAAGATATCTTAGAATCATAAAAAAACCTGCCCCTTCCATCCTTAGATCCCTCAAATTCTTCCTTATTGAATATTTATATTCAAGAAGCAACCATTGAACCAATCAAACCCTCAAAACGACCACAACCCATAGGAGTTCTTACTAGGAACAAGGCTAAACACATGGAATAAGAATAATCAAAGGATGAAAGGATTCAACAAAGACAAGGTTATAAATCACACAAAGAAAAAAGGGAAAAAGCAACAAATAGAGATAAAATCTTTGTTCTTCAATCTACAATAGAATCTACCATCTCTAGCTAGAAACACATTGTACTGAAATCCCATTGTATCAAAAGAATTTAGAGCAAGGGGGATCTTCCAAAACAATAGGGAAATAATGAAAATCGTCTACTAAAACTATAAAGGACTTGGGCATAAGGACAAAGAAGAATAAGCAAGGCATTTAGTTAAGCTAGACATTCGAAGGTTTTCTTAGTCCTGGAGAAAAAACTACAAGAAAATGAAGCATCACAAACAACGAAAAAGATTTGGCCCAAAAATGAAAGCAGGGAAATAGCTTCTAGGGGAACCTTTGGAGGTATATGCACAATTTGGAACTCATAACAACTAAATTTGCTTGAAAGTATTGAAACTATCCATTGGCTATATGTGGAACTTGAGTACAAACAATCTAGTAAGTGTTTCAAGATAGTAAATGTTTATTCTCTTGTTGATAATAAGGAGAGAAGAAATTGTTGGGAATCAATCACAGGATTTAAAAAACAAGATAAACTATGAAATAATTTTAATGGCGGGAAATTTAAATATTGCGATGATGGAAAATGAAAAAATGGGGAGAACCTAGTGTGAGATGCAACAAGAGAAAACATGGCATACCTAATCTTAGCATGGGGTCTGTTTGTTATGAAACCAAAACAAGGAAGGTAAACCCGGTCCAACAAACTAGGAGGAAGTGATCATATAGTAACTAGACTCAATAGATTCCTTATAAGCAGCAACTATCTGGAATAATACCTTAACATTTTCTCCAAGATCATCCCCTTAGTGATTTCAAATCATAAGTCCATCTCCCTATCACTTAAAGATAAAGAAAATCTTGGGCCCCTTTCCTTCAACTTCAATCCTCTTTGTCTTAACTCGGACAAGGATATTGATATAATTCAACGAGAGTGGCAACAAAATGTGACAGGTTCTCCTAGTTTTGTTTAGGAAACAAAGCTAACGATGGTAAAAAAGGCACTCAAACCTTGGGTAAAGAATCACTGCAAAGTGCTTGCAACAAAAATAAATGAGTGACAAAAAAAATCAGCAAGCTCTAAGAAATATTGGAGAGTGAGGAAATCACAATTCAACTGCAAAATGAAGAAAAAGTAATCCAACAGAAATTAACATCCATAATAAGGAAAGAATAACAATATTGGAGAATCAAATCCAAAAAATTATGGCTTAAGGAAGGGAACAAAAACATGACATTTTTTCATAATAAAGCCAAAGCCAGGATCATAAGGGGAATTGCATTCAAGAAATACATTCAGATAAGGGAGAAAAAATAGTAAACAATGAGGAAATAAAGAGAGAACTTGGAGACACTTCCAAAATATTCCCACTGAAGAAGAAGAGTTGCTTCAAGAGAATGTGAACACAATGCTAGGGGTAATTCCTCACAAGTTCAGCCATAAAGACAATGAGGAAAACAAATATCAAAAAAGAAAACTATTGAAGCCATATGGACTCTTGAACCTGACAAAGTTCCTGGACCGAATGGGTTCACAGTTGCCTTTAGAGTTTGCTGGAGCATTATCAAGCATGACTTCTACCAAATGATTAGGTATTTCGAGGAAAAAAAGAAAATTGGTAGAGGCACAAACTCAACCTTTCTTGCTCTAATTCCCAAAGAAAAAAATCATGTTAATTTAGTGAGATTCGGACCTAATATCATTATGTAATGCGTCATATGAAATTATTGCATAAATCTTAGCTAATCTCTTGAAGAAGCTTCTTCCCAATATTGTCTTAGAAAATTAGGGTGGGTTTATCCAAGGAAAAAAAATTGTGGATAATATTCTTCTAGACCAAAAAGCTATACACTTGAGCAAGAACATGAAAGAAAAGGGCTTCACCATCAAGATGGATATGTCCAATTCCTTTGAAAAAGTAAGGCATTCCTTCCTCTTTCAGTAAATGTCTAAATTTGGTTTCTCCAGCAATTTTGTTTATTTTATAAGAGCATTCATAAGCCATTCCTACATAGCCCCTTGGTAAATGGGTGATATGTTAGTTTCTTTCAAATTAGGAGAGGTTTCAGCCAAGGTTTCCCTATGTTTCCTTTCCTCTACATTTTGATGGTTGACTCTTTGAGTAGACTCCTAGATCAAGAAAGACTAATGGGAAACATCCCAGGGATGGCAATTTCCAAAGGATCTAAAGAAGCAAATCACCTCCAATTTGCAAATGACATAAGGCTTGATGGGTGGATCCTCGTCTATCATTGCCACTCAATTCAAACATGTTATTAATGTCTACACCAATGCCTATAGAAGAAGTGAAAACAAAGGGAAAAGTTGTCTTTATGGTTGGAACATATCAGACACCCACACCCAAAAGCTAGCTAAATTATTGTGGTTCTCCTATGAAACGGGATGGCACTCTTTCAAGTACTTGGGATTTCATCTTTTTCCTTAGAAATGCAAACTTTGGTGATTGGAATGGAATCCTATACATGTTTATCTAAAATCTCACTCAATGGGGGGGAGTTGGCTTAATAACTTAGTAAGAATTATTATTGTCAAATATGTTTTAATCTCCTACCCTCTTTGTTAATGTTCCTCAATGCTCACCACTCTAGGGGTTATTGACCAAATAACTTCAAAGAATGGTACCAACAAGAATTTCTTCTTGGTTAACTGAAAAATTGTCACTGCTCTTGTAGAACAAGGTGGGATTGGAATAAAAGAGCCATCTTCAATGAAGAAAGGGGAGCCTTAATATTATGGAGATTACACTTTGGAGAAGATGGTTGGTAGAAAATTGTACTAAGGAAAAAGTACTTTTTATATCCCTAGACTAAGATGCTTGGATCATCAAGAAGGGGATAAATATGGCTCCCCAATATGAAAATTGTTCTTTGCTACTCTGGCCCTCATTCAAAACTCAATCACATGGAACCCCAAAAATGGTTACCAATTAAGAATCTGGAAAGATAGTATAGAAGGAGCTTAGCCCCTTTCAAAGGACCCAGACCTAAAATACCTTCAAAAGTGGATGACAAAAAATTAATTTCATGCGCTAGCAGACATCTTTGAATGGGTTAGAAATTCAAGAGAATGGAAGGATTGGAATCTTGGGAACCTTCCTTTCCATTTAAAATATTAGTGGGATACTGTATGCTTTCACCTTGTTGCACCGAGAGAAATTGGGTGCTCTTCAGCCCAGTATGGGAGAGATGTTATCACATTTGTACGTGACACTCTAATAAAATAATAATAAATTTTATACCCTACATGTCCCCTACACAAAATTAAAACTAATAATAAAAGATAAAAAATTTAATTATACCCCAAAAACAATGTCCGCCACACAAACAACCCAATATGGGGATATGTTGTAATGTTCATACCTAATAAAATAGTAATAAATTAATTAATTAATTATCGACAAAAAATTGTTGAAACCATGTGCAAGGCCTCCTAAACAACCCATGGTTTTATTGTACATGGTTTAGTAGGGCTTTGCAAATGGTTTTAAAACCATGTGCAAGGCATCCTAAACAACCTATGGTTTTATTGTACATGGTTTAGGAGGTCCTTACACATGGTTTTAAAACCATGTATGAGGTAGATGTTTTGAATACTAATATGCTTTAATTTATTCAATAAGTGAGAACCATATTAATAGGATCCTAGATCTCACTTGAAGTAATATTTTGGATAGTATTAAAATGTATTTAATCTTTAGGTTTGAAACAATTTAATGTTTTCATTTAAGATAGTATTTCAAGGTTTTAAATAGGGGTTTTTAAATTATTTAACAATGAAATATACCTATTAAAATATGGTTTTTTAATAGTTAATTATTCATAATAATAAAAAATATTTAAAGAAATGTATATGGGTAAGCTTGCTTTCAATTATATTTTAAATATGGTTTTTAAATATAATTGAAAATATAGTCAATTTATGGAATAGTATAATATTATAATGTTTTAATAGATATAATGTTTTGGTAATTTGAATAGTAAAAATGATTTAAAAAAATAAGGTTTTTAAAATATAATTGAAAATAGAGTCTATTTATGAAATAGTATAATATTATAATGTTTTAAGAAATTTAATGTTTTAATAATTATAATGTTTTAATAGTTATAAAGTTTTAATAATTTAAATAATAAAAAGTTTTTAAATCACATTTTTTCTAAATATGCTATAAATATTTTTTTTAATTATAATTGCAAATATTATCAAATTGAAAGTGTCATATTTGAAAATATATTGAATTTAGGTAACAAAATTTCATTAGCATTTCATTAACTTGCACATTGAGTTTTTTCTTTAGCAATAGAATTTTATTAGCATTCCATTAACTTGTAGAGTGAGTTTTTCCTTTGCATACGTTTCACTGTATAGTGTATTAATATTAATGCATAAATTAGTAGGGAGGTTGAAGACACCCAAGGAAAGGGCAAAAAAAAGCAGATCATATTCAGTCAAAGAATGATACAAAACTTTAATTGAAGATAAATGAAACTTTCCTGGATCAACATTGTCAGCATTGTGGAAAGAAATCCAAAAGTGTGAAACCCTGCCCAAAGTGAAGTTCTTTGGATGAATTGCTGCCCAGAAAAACCATTCATTACTGAAAATCTAAAGAAAAGAGGGCTTTTGGGGACCCTCTCGATGCCAACACTGCAAGAATGCAAAGTAAAACTGGCAACAACTTTTCATGGAATGCAATTTCTTTAGAATAGTCTGGCAGCTACGTGTGGATGATTTGGAAATACAAATTGAAATCCCAAAATACTGGAAAGGTATGTTCTTATCATGGCACAAGGCTTATCCAAAATACTTAAAAAAAATCCTCTGATTAAGATATTTTAGAAGTTGCTTCCATATTATGCAAGCTGGAAAATATGGCTTTGGAATTACCAACAAAGAGAATTATAGGGGCGTTTACACCACAAGTGAGGACTAACAAGGTCGAGCTTGAAGAAATAATTGCTGGTGAGTTAAAAGCTCATATTGCTGCAAAACCGTCACTGATAAATAGCATGATGAATGATAAAACTAGGTGGAAATTCAATCGGAAACTGAAAGATACCTTGATGACCGCATCAAGCTCTAGAATCAGGACCTTGTCCTTCTTCTGCATGCTTTAAGGAGCCACCCTGCAATTGACAAATAATGTTAGGCCTGCTACATAATGATGTATGAAAGATTGAAGAAAGAAAATTGAAAAACAAGAAAAGATCCTCTCACAGCCTGCTTTACCCTCCTCTACTGGGCGTGAAGATAAATTCTAAAACCCCTCCTCTGCTAGCACCATCTCCTTTTATAGATTAGCTGGGTGATATTTTGGTTTAGCTGAGGCGACGATAATGTAAGGAAACCTAACCGTAGACTCTAACTGGCTTTTAGTCTACCAGGTATAACCACTAGTTAATAGAAATCCGAGGAACTTTAAATAATGAAAGCTGATAACCCTGGGTGAGATTTTGTTTCTCAAGTCTCTAGTCTTCTTAATAGTTTGTTTGAAACATAACCGTGTATGAAATTTGGTTATTGGCAGACAAGGAGTTCCGGAAAATAGATTTTCTTTATCTGAATGTGGGTTTTTCTCGATAGATATCAACGAGCAACCATTCGTTTGCTTCAGAAATCACTGCACCAAATTTTATTCTACGTTCACATCAACATTGAAGCTAATAAGATTACCATAAAACTGTAGCGATTACTGTACTTAATAAGATTACCATAAAACTGTAGCGATTGTTCAAATCCTTTCTCTAAATTCATGTTCTGTACAAAATTCATTAGCCCAACCAAGTGGAAAAACATTTTAAAACTTCTACGTTGTTACATTGCAAGAACAACTCCACTTTTGGCACCAATGTGAGCATGTTCAGTCACTAGCAACAACTTCAAAAAATAGTAGCAGTGGAGATGAGAAGGTAGAAATCATATTTCGAAGACACCTTTTTTTAAAGCATTTAATACTTTGAATTGCATTCTTAAATATCTTAATAGAAAACATGTAATGCACTAGTTAAAGATCCTATGGATTCTCTTTTCTCGCAGTTTGGAATGCATATGGTCGCTGTAAATTTTTGGAATTTTTGGAAATTTATTCCTTTACTGTGGCTAGGTTATCATGTATATATGTGCCATACGCTTGACTTTATTCTTTAAGAAAATTGAAGCGATTTGAAATCGTTGCATAGAAGTGACTGTTTAGTCATTCTAGTTCTTCTACTCTCACTTTTGTTCTTTGAAATGCCAATCCCTCTGGATCAATGATATCTGAAGTTTGAACGTTGACTTTCCCTTTCCATCTCAATTTTAATAACCCATTATACTTCTATACACTCCTTGATTTTTTGGCCCGAGTCGGGGACTTATATTTTGATCACTCCTGGGATAAATGTCACTCTGAAGACTCCCCTGTGAGAATCGAACCTGGATGAAAACTTCCACCAGTTTAACCGCTAGACCACAGCTCAGCCGACCATTATACTTCTACTTCTTACAACGCAGGAATTTGTATCGAAAGCTAGAGTTCTCTAAATTTTGTTGTTTTAGAGCTACATTTCCAATGATAGATTTGATTACCATGTTCAAACCCTTACAATTTTATGTTCAACTACGACTTGCATCAAATAATGATAATTCCAATGATAGGTTTGATTATCATGTTCAAACCCTTACAATTTTATGGTCAACTACGACTTGCATCACATAATGATAAAATAATTCACTCTATTGAACACGAAGACACATAATTACTGGCATAAAAGTCTGTTTATTGTTAATTTTACCATCTCCACCAAAACAACTATGAGTGCCACATGCTTTTCGAAAGATTGAAATCTCTATATTGTATATAGTGATTCTTCTAGCAAACCCACAAACTCTACACAAAGTTTTTTGTAACCCATTTTGATTTTTTAAATTTTGAATTCACCGCAACTTTATAACATTAACAAGATCAAACTTTGTTATGTATTTATGATAATATCAAAGGTTCCTAAGGACATATCAATATATCTTTAAGGCTAATTAGATAACAGATAATTTAAGCATAGTCACTAGTCAAACAAATATTTAATTATATTTTTTGGTGATTTAATTTAGACAAAATTCCTTTAATTACTAATAAATTAAAAATAAATTTAATAGCTATTCCAAAAACCATCCAAGGGATGAGAAAGTTTCTTATTACCATTTAAAATCATAAAACTTTCAATCCAAGCCAGATTAGAGATGATAGTACCTCTAAAGGCTAATTATTCTTATTTACAATTAACTAGTAATTAATGTGTTAATTACCACACTTAATGACACTTAGTGCACAAATGAGGACACTTATCATAAATCCAATTGTTTAACGAATAACTATAGATCCCAATGGATTAGTGAAATCTAATTAGATGTAAATAAGGCCTAATTACCAAAATTAAAATAATTAATCATGATAATTACCAAAGCAAGTCCACAATACTAGTTAACTAGTTTTCCAATATAAGTAGCCAATCTTGCACAAAATCAACTTGTAACCATGATATTAAACCCAAAAGAAATCCTACATCCATTAAATATATATTTAAGTGTGCACCTACAACAAATTAAAGGTTTATTTTCAGATGATTCCAATTGCACATAAGGTGATTTTTTCCATCAATTCCAATGAAACTAGTAACATTCACCACAAGGAATTGAGTTTAAATAACTGAACCAAAATTCAATTCATCCATAAGTAAATGAACACACATGATAATTATCCACTTATAGCAAAACAACATTTTAGAAACAGAGCACATGGCTGTATCATTACATTTTTACGAAAACAAAGATTTCAATCCACAACTAGCTATCAATTTTCATCGCAATGTACATAGTTTCCAATTTAACTTTCCAAATTCCAAATAAAGAGATATATATGAATATTGTATCTCATGGAAAACATAACATGGTTCACCTACAATCATATGTATGTATCTTTCTTCTATATACAATCCATTAATTAAATCTCAAAACTAGCCAATTCTACCCATCTAAATTGGCTAGTATTTCTAGGAATCACTAGAATAATTAAATCATCTTCCCATAGAATCATTAAAATGCCATTAAAACTATAAATAACATGTTTTATTAGTCATAACAAATGTATATTTAATTCTAACATTTCATCAAACACTTCATATGCATAGTCACAAATCTACTGAAAACAATTCCATTGAAGGAGCTATACATTGGAAATTAATCTAGAATTTTAGTAGACATTTCCAAAACACTATCAAGAAAATTTACCCTCACATTCTCACACATATTTCAAGTGTATTTACCATAAATAAGTTAAATACACTCTTGGGCACATGGGCACATGATCAACAAGGATCTCATACCAAGACAAATATAAGTGGCTCCATAGTAACGCATCTTGGGCACATGATCAACAAGGATCTCATACCAAGACAAATACAAGTGGCTCCATAGTAACGCATCTTGGGCACATGATCAACAAGGATCTCATACCAAGAGCAGAAAAATCAAACCATAAGTGCCAAACTCAAGCACACAAGAAAAAGCATGAACTAACACACAAGTGTGACTAGCCAACATAAGCAAAATCGAATTCCTCAAGAGAAATTTGAATTGGGAGAGAGAGAGAGAGAGAGAGAGAGAGAGAGAAGGGATGCGTTACATTCAAAAAATAACAAATACGAGTTACACAAGGATTCACACAAGTATTTGCACAAGGAGTTACACAACTTTTGAGGTGTCAAGGATAAAAATAGACAGTGCAGGCACACTTGTGAAAGTGGGGGTTACAAAACCAAGTGTAACCTCCATAAAGGAGTTACAAAACCACCAATGGACACACTAAACCAAATCGAGAGGGAGCATCATGTGAGAGGGAGATTCTAACACTAATAAAAATTAATCCTTGACTAAATGAAACCAAGGAGTAACATAACACGTGAGGATACATATCCAAGAGGGTCTACCAAGTCCATAAGAAGGGTGTACAACATCAACATAGGATCAACACACATAGGTAAACATTTTTCCACATGCCCTTGCTCACAACATCATGGTTCCTCATACTCTCTTTTGTGGCATTGGTAGTCTTATTATTTTTATTTTATTAATTATTTTATAACTTCAACATAATAAAAATAATAATAATGTGCAAACCATAGTCCAAGCACCTTATGCCACTATGTCCAACATAATAAAAACAATAATATGTTGAGGGGATAAACTAGAGGGTATTACAACCCTCCACCCTTAAACCATGTATTATCCTCGATGCATACACATACATGTCGCAAAATCTCAAAACATATGAGGATATGTTTCCCTAATCACATCTTCCAATTCCCAAGTCGCATCCTCAAGAGTATAGTGGCTCCATTGAACCTTAAACTGACAGATTTATCTATTCTCGAGAAGCTTGGTCTTCTTTCCTACAATGGAAACAAGATCTACTGGAAAGTCTCCTTTTGACTCCACCTAGTCATATCAAACATATATACAAAACATAATCTACATCATGTATACCTCTTGACATGAAATAATATATATAGCTACATGCTAACAAGGATAATAGTTGAGTATCAAAATAATCTAAGCAACAATATATCATAGCATATGCATCATCATCTAATGTAAAACAAAAGCATCTACTCTACAATTTACCTATATCATATTCCAGTCAATTATATGCCTAGGATCATGCACATACTTTTTCAACAAGGAGGAATGAAACATATTATGCACTTTTATGCTAGGAGAGAAAGCTAGTTCATAAGAAACTGGTCCTATCTTTTCCAAAATATCAAAGGGATTGCAATATCTAGCTGCAAGTTTAGAGGATTTCCCTAAGTTTAAAGTACTCTTTTTTAGTTTCACTTTCAAAAACACATGATCCCCAACCTGAAACTATTTTTCAATCCTATTCTGGTCTGCATAACTTTTCTGTCTGTCTTGTGTTGTTTTCAAATTATGTTTAATCTTGACCATCTGATCTTCCATTTCCTTTAATAATTATGGCCCAATGATAACTTTTTTTGTCATATTGTCCCAACTAATAGGTGTGTTGCATTTTCTTCCATACATTTCTTCAAAAGGACTTACTGTCAAAGAATAGTGATAATCATTGTTATAAGCAAATTCCACAAGATGTAGATAATTTTCCCATTTAATAGGCTGATCCATTACATACATTCTTAACATGTCTTCAATAAACCTGATTAACCCTTTCTATTTGTCCATCTATTTGAGGATGATGTCAAGTACTCATATTCAAATTTGTTCCAAAACCTTTTAACAAAACTTTCAAAAAATGACCTATGAATTTTTAATCCTTGTCTGACACAATTGCTTTCATAATACCATGCAATCTAGCTACCTATTTCATATAAATATATGTTATTTCAGTTGCTTTATGTGCAGTCTTAACTTGTATAAAGTTAGCCTCTTTAGTTAATTTGTCTACCACTACCATAATAACATCATGTTATGACCTTGTCTTAGGTAATTTCATGATACAATCCATATTGACTACATCCCATTTCCATTTTGGTATCTGTAAAGATTGTAACAAACTTGCAGAGTGTCTATATTCAAATTTTACTTTTTGAAATTCTAAGCATCTATCTATGTAATCTGCAATTTCCTTTTTTATTCTTGGCTAATAATAATCCTTCTTAGATGTCTCTATTGTCTTTTGATAACCATAGTGACCTGCATATGATACACCATGCATTTGTTTTAAAACCAATTTCTTTACATTTTTTGAGTTAGGAATGTAGACCCTATGCGTATACTTTTCCATCTTCTAGTTTATAGTGTTCAAACTTATGTGTTATTCCCTGTTGCTGCAAACCTACTTTTACATGATGAAAGGATTCATCTATACTGTTTGCATCTTTTATTCTATCCTTTAAATCTGAAGTGCTAGTACTGATAGCTACGCACATCGCATGCATTTTCCTATTGAGTGCATCCGCCACTTTATTTTCTTTTCCTTTTATGTGTTTAATGTCAAAATCATATTCATATAGTAGTTCCATCCATCTTCTTCATATTACATTTAGATTAGGTTGTTCGAACAAGTATTTTAGTCCATGGTGATAAACTCTTAATTCAAACTTATTTCCCATTAAGTAGAGTCTCCATATCTTTAAAGCATGTACTACTGCTACTAATTCCAAGTCATGTGTAGCATAATTTTTTTCATGTTCCTTTAAATTCCTAGGCTCATAACACATTACTTGTTTATTATGAGTTAACACGCCACCTATATCGCGCTAACATGCATTTGTACATACCACAAAATTTTCATCTTGACTTTCAATTTTCAAACCCAATGCACTAGTAAGCATCTCTTCAAGCTTCTAAAACCTTGTTTCACATTTAAATGTCCAATCAAACTTTATTCCTTTCTTTTGTAAAGAAGTTGTTGGATGTGCAATCTTTGAAAATCCTTCTATAAACCTGCAATAGTAACCTATTAATCCCATAAAATATCTATTCTCTGACAAATTTTTAGGTGTTGGCCAATTCATAATTGCTTCTATCTGTTCAGGGTCAACTGTGATTCCTTCTTCTAATACAATTTGTCCCAAGTAGTGAATCTCATTCTGATAAAAATAACACTTACTTATTATGTGGTTATTCCGAACACCTATACTGAAAACATGCACCACAGGAACCTAGCAACAAAAACACTTACTTAACTTAGCATAAAGTTTATTCTCTTTGAGTACATGCATTACTAGTCTCAAGTGTTCTTCATGTTCTTTCTTTTTTGTAGAGTAAACTAGTATGTCATCCAAGAAAACAATCACAAAATTGTCCAAATATTTTTTTTAAATCATATTCATCAAGCACATAAAGGTAGTTGGTTCATTCGTCAAACCAAATGGAACAATTGTAAACTCATAGTGACCATATCTTGTTCTAAAATTTGTCTTACTAATGTCCTATTCCTTAATTCTAACCTGATGATAACCTGACCTGAGATCTATCTTTGAAAACACTATGGAACCCCTTAACTGATAAAATAAGTCATCAATTCTTGGTAAAGGATACTTGTCCTTGCTACTTAATTTATTTAATTTCCTGTAATCTATGCAAAGTCTTAAGGTACCATCTTTCTTTCTTACAAACAAAATCGGTGCTTCCCAAGGTGAAACACTAGGCCTAATATAAGCTTTCTTTAATAACTCCTCTAACTACATGTGTAAGTCTTTCAATTAAGGTGTACTCATCCTATAAGGGACTTTAGATGAAGGAATTGTACTAGGCACTAGATCAATAGTAAAGTCTATATTCTCTTCTAGGAGGCATTCTGGGTATCACTTGAAATACATCTGCCAATTCTCATAATGTTGGGTAGTCCTGTAACTGAAGTTCCTTTTCCTTAGATTCTTCTAGGTGAGATACATAAATATGACCGTCCTTTTCTAAACAAATTCTTTAATTGTAAGGCTGTAACATGTCTTAAATATACTGATCTATGTATTCCTTTAACTGTTACTTTGTTTTCTTCCTCATATAGACATGTGTAAGTCTTATTGTAACAATCCAAGATAGCTCAGTGTGTAGTCAACCAGCCCATACCAATCAAAACATCATAGAGCCTAAGGGGATAACATTCAATTTTGATAGAGTATTGAAACCATTCATTTCCAAAGGACACTGTCTTACTATTTCTGTTACTTTTCTTTTAGTTATATTTGCTAACTATACAAGGCCTACTACCTTAAGGTTACTTTTCTTAAGAAAAAAATTCAAAACTACACTATGTGAAACATAACTGTTACTATCTCCAGAATCAATTAAAACAAACACAGTTCTATTACCAATTTTACCTCCCACTTATATCATGTGATACTATTAATATTCGTGCATACCTTCCAAAGCTGCATAAATCCTCTGAGTCTTACCAATATCTCCTACTATTGCTTCCTGAATGTTGTCTCCTTCCTTATGTGGACAATCCCTTGCATAGTGATTCTCATTATAATTCCAACATCTAACATGAGGTCTCTTATATGAATCTAGATGCTTATGAAAATTACCACTTCTGTTGACAGGAGGATTGGTTCCCTTCTTTCTTTGGTCTTGTGTAACACACTTCTTATCCTTCAAGTTCTTATGTTCTTTATTCTTATCCAACTTATACAAATTTTTTTCCTTCCCGATATTTCTTTAAGGGTCTTGGGCACATCATATTGAATCTTACCCTTGTAAAAAGTTGGCAGTCCACTTAGAAATCTTTGAATCTTAACTTTCTCATCTTTTATATAGCCTGCATAAGTTATCTTTTCAATAAATCTCTTCTCGTATGCATCCGTAGTTAAATTTCCTAGCTTAAGTTCAGAGAATTATTCCATCTTATTATCATAGTATTTTTTTGAAAGGTATTCTTGTCGACAATACTTTTAAAACTTTTTCCAAGTGATATTTTCTTCATCAATATATTTCAGTTTAACGAAATATTCCCACAAAATAGAGGATATTCCTTGCAAATTATAGATAACTATTATTGTTTCCATGGTTGATGAATAATTATGCAATTGGAAAAACTTTCAAAGCCCTAATAACCATGTATATGCTTCTTCACCATGTTTAACTTTGCCTTCAAAGGTTGAACATTTAATATTTATTAATTCTCAAGTCAATTGATCATGTTCATACCTTCTCCTTATACTATTACAGTCATCTCAAAATCTGGCTGGACTAGTCTCAGGACTTCTAGCTCTTTTTCTCAAGGGAGGTGTACGATAACTGTCTGGTGGAAAGTCCATCCTAGAGTAAGTTTTCCTGCTTTTCCTTTCTTTCTTGTCTTGGGTAGTATTTAAGGATCTTAGTTCTTTCATTACCTATTCTTAAAGGTGAGTGGTCCTTTCATTACATTTCTTAACTGAGTCTTCTAAGTCAAGGGATGCACTACTCCTCCTTCTTCCTACATACTCCTCTTCAGGGGCACAAGAGGTTGTCTATTTTAATTTCCATCATCTACTATTTTTATTTGTAGGGCCTTCCTGGGTTAAATTATTTATTGTGAGATGCAACGTGTTCATTCTAAGTTTTTTTAACATTCCATTATCTAATTTATTTATTTTCTCAAATAAGAATTAATTTTCTAGTTAAGAAGAAGAAGAAGCATACTATATTAGTCTTCAATTTTTGAAATAAATAACTAAGGAAAATACATAAAAGGATATAATTATTTTCAAACATATTCCAAATCTTCAAAATAACAAATAAATTTTCATCTTTCACAAAGATAGTAGCACTTTCATAATTAACTTTCGTATAGGCGGCATTTAACTTTTATTCAAGCAAGCAAATTTAAATGGACCAATAGGCACAACAACCGTAGTGTTGCAACCACAACTTTGATACCAGCTCTAATGTCCCCTAGGGCTATAAAAGGGTCTCAAGGGCATATACTTATCTCTCTAATTCTAATTATATAATTTTAGCACAACAGATTAGTCAAACAAATATTTAATTTCATTTTTCGTGATTTAGTTTCGACAAAATCCCTTTATTTACCAAAAAATTAAAATAAATTCAATAACTAATCCAACAAATGATCCAAGGCCTAGGAAAAATTATTATCATCATATAACATCATCAAACCTTAAATCCAAGCCATAAAATATATCATAACTACTTCTAAAGGCTAATAATTCTTATTCACAATTAAGTAGTAATTAAGGTGTTAATTACGACACTAAGTGTGCAAATGATGACACTTATCACAAATCCAATTGTTTAACAAATAACCATCGATTATAAATCCCAATGGATTAATGACATCTAATTACATGTAAATAATTCCTAATTACCAAAATTACAATGATGTATTATTTAATTTCATTTTTCGTGATTTAGTTTCGACAAAATCCCTTTATTTACCAAAAAATTAAAATAAATTCAATAACTAATCCAACAAATGATCCAAGGCCTAGGAAAAATTATTATCATCATATAACATCATCAAACCTTAAATCCAAGCCATAAAATATATCATAACTACTTCTAAAGGCTAATAATTCTTATTCACAATTAAGTAGTAATTAAGGTGTTAATTACGACACTAAGTGTGCAAATGATGACACTTATCACAAATCCAATTGTTTAACAAATAACCATCGATTATAAATCCCAATGGATTAATGACATCTAATTACATGTAAATAATTCCTAATTACCAAAATTACAATGATGTATTATTTAATTTCATTTTTCGTGATTTAGTTTCGACAAAATCCCTTTATTTACCAAAAAATTAAAATAAATTCAATAACTAATCCAACAAATGATCCAAGGCCTAGGAAAAATTATTATCATCATATAACATCATCAAACCTTAAATCCAAGCCATAAAATATATCATAACTACTTCTAAAGGCTAATAATTCTTATTCACAATTAAGTAGTAATTAAGGTGTTAATTACGACACTAAGTGTGCAAATGATGACACTTATCACAAATC
>LPNX010729706.1:5630-46075 GCA_001517045.1 Pseudotsuga menziesii | reverse complement strand
ACAGAGAAATACCCTTCTAGAACATTCAACCAATTATCTAGGGCATCTGCATCAATATTGCCTTCAAATAAAGGAATATCAAAGTTAACTTGTACCTTGAAGGGATTTGCATCCCCGAATCGGCTGCTTGTTGAAGATGCATTTGCCATTGCCGGCATTTGCTGAAGGATTTGGGCGAAACTGTCCATCATCTCATTCCTCTGTCGCTCGAGGGCTTCCTCGAGCAGCGACTTGATAGGATCTCCTGCTCCGTCGTCTCTCTTATCTTCCACCATGGGAGGTCGTTTGGGACGGCGAGAATGATCGAGTGAAAATAGTTCAAGACCAAACTCTCTGTACTCGGACCTCGTCAGGGACATGCGCCGAGAAACAATCAAAGAGCAGATTGCTCTGATACCACTGATCCGGATTTATGCGTGAACGAAATGAAAGAACATACACAGAATCATAATAACAGACATTTTGCAAAGATAACAGAGATACAGTAAACACATATTCTATTAAATGGCGGAAATAGAACAAACTGTAATACAATTGCTAGAATGGTGGTAGCTATCTCTGCGAAGAGATGTGGCCGCTACGCTCATTCGTGCCAAGCTGAATACAAAATGAGGCCAAAGGGGCCTATTTATAGTAAGAATGAGGTGAGAACCCCAAAAGTCCCAAAACGTAACCCTAGAAGATGAACCGTCATAAAGTTTGCGGCCCCACGGTGGTAAGTTGAATAGTCAACTTCCCGGGGTCGTAACTTTTGCATACGATCTCCGATTTGGGCATTCGATAGCTCATTGGAAAGGTCTATCTAAGATTTACAACTTTTGGTCGGCCAAATGCATGCCGATGGCAACCATTTGGCCCCGAATCTCCAAAAACCGTCGTTTAAGGCCTCAAAACGGCCCCGGAAGTTTAGGACTCGAAAAACTGCCGAAAAATAACTAGGAAACTGCCACAATGGACAATTGTTTTGAGCCAGTGGAATAGGTGGGTGGCCATCGATCTCCATCTGGATCACTAAATTAATGCCATAAACAATACTTCCTTTGAATTATCATGGATGTTCTATTCTTCTAATGAGTAGCTTCCCTATTCTTCTAATGAGTAGTTATCCTCTTTTGAATATAGACTCTTCTTTTTCTTGATAAATTTCTTCTTGCTCTCTGCCTTGCTATGCCAATTTCTTTGTTCTTGATAGTCTAATTATTCATAAATTTCACTATCGTTGCTTTCCTTAAAAGTACACTTGGGGGAGAGGTGACCTATTCTACCACATTTGAAACATTTAAAGGGAAACTTAACTTTCAACTTTCCATGCCCCCTTTTTAGCTTCCTCACGAAATTTTCTTCTTCATCATCTAATATGTTAAATTGATCCTTTTGTTCTTGCTTGCTACATTTTTATATTCATGTGGCCTTAAAAACAACTTCTTTTCTGGTGCCATTTTCTTTTTCCGTCCTCATCCCATATGCCGTGAGAATCTCATGCAATTCATCCTTTGTAAAATCGTCCAGATTAGCTCTATCCTCTAAAACTGATACTTTTGAGTTGAAATGAGGTGTCAAGGTTCTCATTATTTTCAGCACAATTGATTGTTCTTCGATGGTTTCTCCTAGTCCTTTGATGGAATTCACAATCTCATCAACTCAAAGAAAGTAGGCTGCAATATCTTCTTTTTCTTTCATTTGCAGTGTTTCAAACTACACTGAGTATATTTGCATCTTAGCCTTTTTAAAATTTTCATCTCCCCCATAGATACTCTTAAGCTTGTCCCAAATCTCCTTGGCTGAAGTGCATTTCATGACTTTGGGTAAATTCAATATCTACGAGCCCACAAAGTATTACATTTTTGGATTTTGCATTGTACTCATATAATCTTCTATCCATAAGTTCAACTGGAGCCATTTTAGGATCTGTATAGCCATTTACTACTGACTTCCAGATATATAGCCCGAGTGATTGTAAATATACCTCCATTCTAATTCTCTAGAAGGTGTAATTTGTTCCATCGAATCGTGGTGCTCTATTGGTGGACAATCCTCTTGCTTGTCCATATTTGTGCAAGGATCAGTTTTCTAGTGGTCAAACTGCTACTGAAGACACCTTCTTTGATACCAATTGTTGGGTTTTTTATATACTGATAGGGGGGTGAATTAATATATTGCGCATATTATATTGTTTTGCATTTAACAAAATTTCAGCATTAAAAACTTGTCTGCCAAAATAACAATGTTCACAATTGCACACAAAATCTATACAAATAATCTTGTGTGGGTGTGTGTACATACATACATACATACATACATACACACACACATATATATAAGATTGATTACATATGTGAAATAAAACAATCTTCAATTGTGAGCACCAACTCACTTAGGTGTCAACCTGATTTGCAAGTATCAACCTGTTGATCATATGATCTAACCTGTAAAGACTTCTATCTATGCAAGCACCAACTTGTTGAACTTCATGTACCAACCTGAACATATATTTGTCCCTTTTGCATAAGCTCCAGCTACCGATGTTCATGTACCAACATATTGAAGACTAAGATCTCTGTTTTTTCTAGTTACAACTGAATGGAAGGAGGCTACAACCCCTTGATTGTTTTACCAACTCCAGCTGGAAAGAAGATATGACTCCTTGATTTTTTTACCATATCCAATCGGAAGGAAACCACAACTCCCTGATTGTTTTACTAACTCCAATTGGAAGGAAGCTACAACTCCCTTTCCTTTCCCCTTCTGGGATCCCTTTTAAGTTTTGCTAGGACCAACTAGATGAATGTTGCAACTCCCTCTCCTTGTCCCTTCCTTCCTCCCTGATAAGAAAGTGTTTGTGTATCAAATGAAAATTGAAATCAACAATTACCTTTTATGCGATTTACATATTTTCGATCTGCGGCTTTTATGGCTTCTCTAATTTGCTTCCTTTTCTTAGTTATATGTCTCACAATAGTCTGCGATATGTGATAACGTTTGCTTATGTATTCTGCAATTTACAATCTTCGAATATCTGTGATTATGCAATTTCTGTCATTTCTACATTTGTGTGACCTCTTTCATTTACTGTGTAAAACTTCACACGTCATGATTTCAACTATCCTCTAATTTTTCCACTTCCCATTGTTCATCTTCTTCATATCTATGTAGTTAGGCTCTAATGTATAAACTTATTCTACGATCGAAAAGGCAAGGATACCCTAAGAATTATAAGATTGCCCCAAACCAATTAGATTATCTTCAAGTCTTCACACCACAAGCTTACTTCAATGCTTCCATATCTTGCTTATTTATACTCTTTCTAGTTCAAGAGATGTGTCTGCAAGTTAAAATTCCTTTTGCTTGATGAAGCCCCAACTTGCTTGCTTCTTGATCAAGTTAACTACCATATTTATTCTACGTTGGCATGTGTCCTTTGGTAATTCATCTTTGTGGGGTTTTGTGCATTGACACCCATTAACTTGTTGGTGTTTGCGTACATATGTCCCATGCCTTGATGGGATTTTGTGCACTTCCTAACCTTCCACATTTCTTCTCTATGTATTTCTTCAAACTAGCTTTGTACATCTTGAAGTTCTTCTTTATTAACTTGATGGTTTATCTTCTAACATCAAACCTACAACAAACTTTTTGCTTTATCCTTTGATATTTATGACAAGACAGAGGTTCAACGATGTTCATACTTTGACATATTTATCAAGCTTGATGGTCAAACCTTGTTGGTTCATCCTTTGACATCAATGGCAACAGAAAGGTTCAATAATAACTACAAATCGATTGGGGATTTCACAAGGGGATTTGCCTTTGGTTTTAAGTGATATTTTAGACTAAAAACTTTAATTTTATTTTGTAGGTTGCTATTTTTCTTATGAGGAGGGACCTAAAGGAGGTTAGGATCACTTTTACTCTTGTAATATTTGGTTAAGTGGCCATATTCATGACAAGACTTGCACTTGAAGGGTAGTTGTTCATAGTCTAAATTTTGGAAGTAAGACTGGTCATGTAAGGTGAGATTGATATATTCAAGTATACATTTTTAAAACTACTTCAACACATATTTGAGCACATGCAAACATTTTTGAATTGGATTTGAATTTATCAATAAATTTTCCTAGAGTTTTTCCTATTGATTTTAGGAATTCATCATTCCAACAATGCATGGGTAATTGGGGGAGATGCAATGAAACAATGATAATCAAGGGAACATCCAACTCCAAATTGAATTCCAAGGACTATTTGTTGAGGTGTATCCCTTAAAGACCCATGAATGAAGGCCCGCTTTGGAAGATAAAATCTTTGTCCTAGTTAAGATGAAGAAAAAAGTATATATTCCTCTTCCACATAAATAATATAATATCTTACCTTTAAAGAGAAAAATCTAGCTCTTTTCGAAGACATGTTTCCACCATGTAAGGAAAGGGACATAGAAATATAAACTATTCTATAAGATAAGACCCTACTAAGGCAAGAGATTTTGTATAGGGGACCATTTTTTTTAACAAGATCAACTATTTTTTATTGATTCAATAAAATGACGGGGGAATGTGTTGTGGCTAGACCAAGTAGCCTTTCAAATACAAAATTTTTAGAACTGGAGACATGTAATACTTAATTGTTTTTGGATTCTCAGACTTCCTACCCCATCATTGCTTAATTGTTTATTTTTCAAAAAAAATTTGTTGTTTCTGAATATGAAATTGGAGTACAGTTTCCAAAAGACTCCTAACACCATCATTGTCTTACAATACATAAAAAAAGGCCAAGAATGTGACTGATATTTCCCGAAGAACTAAAATGTTTCCTCTAGCTAACCAAACCTATAAATATGATATGCTTCTTGAAAATCTGTTTTTAACAGAGGTTGTTGAAAAGATTGAAACTCTCCTAAATGCTCATATTTCTTTTTGGTAGATAAGGGTAGTTGGAATTCTATTGATGCCTTTTGTATATGATCTCCATGTTTCATAACTAAGGTCGAGGGCACATAATGAGTGTCTGATCTAAACAAAGAATAATAAGAGGGCACATTTTTGGGGTTTCATGCCAAGACACTTCCATTTATACTAGTCAGACTACGCTCCAACTTGTAATCTACACCCACACATTTCTTTCTCCCCTCTAAATTCTTGTGCACTCCATATTTCCCACGTGTTTTATTCTTCCCCATATTCAGTGCAATCTTCCTCACCCAAGCCACCTCCAAACTCACGCAGTGTGCTCTCCACCATCCCCACCTCTCATCTCCCACCACATCCTTCATCATCCTCTCACCACGTCCTCTCATCCACTCCCCTCCTTAATTTCCTCTCCAACCACTGCATTCTCCCCCAACTCCATGCTTTACATCTCCATCACCCTCACTCAACCCTCTACATAAACTCCACCAGATAGTCCTCTGTCACCCCATATTGCAAGTCTAAGTCGTCGGCATGCAATAAATCAAAAGACACCCAATACTAGTCTTTTATAATGTACCCACTAAGAGAAAAATTTGAGTTTTTGAAGTACAACATAAGTGACGACAAATTAATTAAATGGATAAATAAGGCGAAGGAATACTATGATATATACAACATTATGATGGATGAAGAAAAAGTGAAGTATTCGTCAATGCGCCTGGAAGGGCATGCCTACAATTGGTATATATGGTGGAAAGGAGACATTTTTTCATATACTTGGAAATTGTTTAAAAATGAATTTTTAAAAAGGTTCTAAAAAATCACCAAGGAAAAATTCTTCTCAAAGCTTACCAACATACAAGAGAAAGGAAGCATTGAGGAATTTACCCATCAATGGGAATATCTTGCTACAAGAGTATTTGGGTTATCTAACAAAGAACGACCTAAAAATTATTTAGGACTAAAACCAGATATACAAAAAGAGTTAAAGTTACATGACATACCAATTGTCGAAGTGGAAATACGTAAGGAGAAAGTAGCTGAATCCAAATTTGACAATTTCCAATCAAATAATGGAAAGGCATATGCAAGGAATAACACCCTACCAATGGAAAATATAGATAAAAACAAATACATTCCACCACTAGGATGACACACCATAAAAATTCTGGAATCTCAATGAATGAAAGAAGGGAAATGCAGACGATGTAGAGACAAGTGGGATCCTAGACACAAGTGTTGCTCAGGAGACAATTAAAAAAAACTATACTCTTGTTAGGTAGAGGAGAATAGTGAATCAGAAGAAGATGAATAAAAAAATGAAGATGAAGATACTGAAAATATGTAATTGAAGTCGATGACACACCCAAAATATCCCTGGTATCCATGAATGGTATTAGCCAACCATAAACATTCAAGCTAAAAGGGCATATCCAAAATTAGAATGTTACAGTAATAATAGATACCGGAAGGACCCACAATTTCATCGACATAAGGGTCGCAAGGAAACTCAAGTTATTCGTGAACCCAGTTGTAGACATGAAAGTAATGGTCGTTGATAGCAAGAAAATTGAAAAAGTTGGAAAACGCCACAAGTTGAAGCTTTAGATATAGGACTTTAAGTTGGAATAAGAACTCTACACCTTGCCGTTGGAAGGAGTATATATTGTTATGGGAGTCCAATGGTTACAAACATTGGGAACCTATTTAAGCAATCACCAAAAAAACTTCATTAAGTTTAAATGACAGGGAGAAAATTATAAACTGTATGGTTTCCAACCACACGAGACACAAGTAATCTCATCTCAACACATGGAAAAACTCATTCGAAAAGGAGCATCAATTTATGTGATCCAATGTCATCAAATGGAAGGTCAAGATGTAAAACAATATGAGTCCCAAGAAGAAGAAATCCAAGAATTACTCCAGAAACATGAAAAAGTATTTCAAAGCCTACCCATGAAGTTACCTCCGAAAACAAGTATTGAGCACATAATTGAGGATAAAATAGGATCAAATCCCATCAACATTAAACCATATAGGTATCCCCACCACCACACAACAAAAATAGAAAAACTATTCCAATACCTACTAAATTGTTGTGTCATCACAAAGAGCCAAAGTCCATATGCATCCCTAGTTGTGCTAGTACGAAATAAGGATGAATCATTTAGGTTATGCATCGATTATAGAGGATTAAACAAAATAACAATAAGAAACAAGATTCCAATCCCCTTCATCGACAAAATGTTGGATGAACTTCATGACACTAAATATTTTTCAAAACTTGACTTAAGATTAGGTTACTACCAAATAAGGGTCAGATTAGAATACATCTCAAATACTGATTTCAAATACATGAAGGGCACTATGAATTCAAGGTGATGTCGTTTGGGTTAACAAATGCCCCCGCCACATTCCAAACAATCATGCATGAGCTATTTCAGCCATACCTCAAAAAATTGGTATTAGTTTTCTTTAACGACATCCTGATATACAACAAGACATGGAAGGAACACTTGAAGCATCTAGAACAAGTACTATCCCTTCTAGAGGAAAACCAGTTCTATGCAAAAAGTTTGAAATGCGTTTTTGGAAAGCAAGAAGTGGAGTATCTTGGTAATACTATCTCAAAGGAAGGATTCAAGGTGGACCCAAAGAAGATTTAGGCAATTAATGAATGGCCCTAGCCAAGAAATGTTTCCATGTTTAGAGTATTTTTAGGTTTAATAGGTTAGTATTGAAGATTCATAAAAAAATTATGCTAATTTAACTGCTCCACTGATGAATATTCTTAAAAAGAATTCTTTTCAATGGGATGATGAGGTAGGAAAATGTTTTGAGGCATTGAAGAAAATTATGTCTACAACTCCTAAATTGGAAACACCTAATTTTTCAAAACCATTTACGATTGAAGGTGATGCGTTATGGTTTATAATAGAAGTCTCCCTAAGGTAAGAAGGCCATCCAATCACGTTTGAAGGCATAGAGTTAAACAAAAGATAATGCTTACAGTATACCTATAACACGGAAATGCTTGCCATCATGCATGCATTAATAAAGTGGTGACAATACCTATTGGGTAGCAAGTTCATGATCCATACAGATCATAACAACTTGCAACACTTATTACAACAAAAAACTTTAACGACTAAACAACACAAGTGGATAGAAAAAATTTCTACATTCGATATGGAAATATTACACAAAAAGGGGAAAGACAATGTAGTGGTGGATGCTCTATCAAGAAAATATGAATAAGTATAAGTCTATGCCATATCAATGGTGGTTCCATATTTTTTGGATGAAATTTAAACTGAATATGACAAAAATAGGGAAGTTTGCTCCATAATTAACAACATTAATCAATACCCAAAATTTGAATGGAAAAATGACCTCTTATGGTACAAGGGATAGATTTAGTTAAGATCCAACTCAAGTCTTAAAACCAAAGCGCTTAAAGAGTCGCATGATTGTCCAACAATATGACACGTAGGGTTTTTCAAAGCCTATTATAATGCAAGGCAATCATTTTTTTTGGAAAGGTATGAATGTAGACATTCAAAACTATGTTGCAGAATGTGACATTTGTTAGAGAAATAAAAACGATAATATCTCAAGTCTCGTGATACTCCATCCATTACATACCCCAAATCAGAAATGGGAAGAAATTTCAATGGATTTCATTAAAGGGTTACCCATGTCAGATGGGAAGAACAAAATATTGGTAGTAGCAATAGATAGGTTAATCAAATAATGAAATTTTATCGGAGTAAGAAAAACTGACTCTACCAAAGAAACAACTAAAGTTTTTTGCAAAATATGTCTACAAGTTGCATGGGTTCCCAAAGATTATTGTTAGTGACAGAGATTCCAAGTTTAAATGGATTTTTTGGAAATAATTCTGCAAACAAATAGGAAATTCACTTAACATGATCTCATCCTACCACCCACAAACGTATGGTCAAACTAAAATAGTCAATAAATGTTTAGAAACCTACCAACATTGCTTCGTAACAGACAAGCAAATTAAGTGGTTTTAATGGTTGCACCTGAATGGATGGTGGTATAATTCTACTTATCATACATTTTCCAAAATGACCCCATTCCAATCTCTCTATGGATATGAAACCCCTAAATAGAAGGATCTCATTACTAACCAAGCAAGGGTGGCATAAATAAATGAACATTTAGAGGAGAATCAAAAGGTTGCTAAAATGATTAAGGAGAATCTTAATGTCACTAGAAATAAAATGAAACAACAAGTTGATCTACATTTTACAGAAAGAGAGTTGGAAGTTGAAGAGTGGGTATTTATAAGACTACAGCTCTATAAACAATTATCACTTAAACAAGGGGGAAAGAATAAACTAGCTCCAAGATTTTATGGTTGGTATCAAATCAACGAAAATATTAGTCATGTGGCATATGCATTATAATTACCAACTACAAGTCCCATCCATAATGTTTTTCATGTATCATGTCTAAATAAAGTAATAGGTCAACATCAAAAGGCACAAAGAATGAATCCCTTCTTAGATGAAGAATGGAGAATTAATTTTGAGCTAGAATATATTATTGCTAATAGAGAAAAATATTGAGAACTCGAGTAATTAAAGAGTATCTGATTAAATGGAAAAATCTTCCTAAAGAAGATGCATAATAGGAATGAGAAAGTTTTCACCAACTACATCCCTCATTGCCATTTCTTTGAGGACAAATCAAATTTTAAGAAAGAGGCAACGTGACAAATAATTAATATTAAATTAAAAACACATGATTATTATTATTATCTATACTAATGGTCGTAACCCTTCAAATTTAAACACTCCAACCTTATATAAGGTGAACAATCTTTGTAAAAATAATCATCATTCAAAATATTATTTTATTCAGTTCGGATTTGTTTGTAATAGGCATAAGGATCCCATGAGACCGAGAGTTTGTTCATCGCCTATGGAATTGTCATTCCATGATCCGTCACGCCGATTCTCAATGAACATTTTTCCACCCTGCAACTCTACTCTGACACGACTGTCACCATTCCACCACTGATATCTGCTCCAATTCGCTACCATCATTTTTACAGACTGAACTACACTCGTAGAGTCATAGATAAAATTTACGTTGAGAGAGGAAGTACCTATCGGGAACCACGTGCTCCATATTCTCTCTCTTGTTTTAATATCGCTTTCCAGAATGTCTGTCATGTCCAGGATGTCATCAAACCAACCGGTAGAAAGATTGGATGTCAAGTCTGCTCCATCCATGAATAATATGACATAAGAGGGGTAACGACATGATTTATCCAACATTTAGGGGATTGGGAACTTGATTGAGGTTCCCCCATTTTCCTTTATTTCACTAAGCTCATAGAAATTCCCTCTTTTTCCAGGGCATCTAATAGCTTATTCGAGTTTCTAAGAATGTGTTAATCGGACACTTTGTGAAAATATTGGTTAATGGTTTGGATCCTCATCATGATTCTATTCATGTGAGTCCCAACTGGATTATGCTTACTTTTAACATTTTTTATGGTGATTATAGAGTCCTTAATGGCTGTTATATTAGTGATCCCTAGATATTTAGCTTTTATAATTCCTTTCCAAAGGGCTAAGATCTGAGCTCTATTGTTGGTGTTGAAAACAATGTTCCAAGCATAGGTATAAACTATATTTCCTCAGTGGTTGAAAATAATTCCCGCCACATCTTCTTCCCCAGGGTTTCCCCTCGATCCTCTATAAAAAAAAGGGAATGTGTTTCCTTTGTTTCTTTATCCAAGAATCTATTTTGTCTTCAAGGAACTTGATCTTCCATTTGCTTTCACTTGTCTCCTTGAGTACTCTTTAAATAATAAGAGACAAGGATTGTAGCGATTCCCTAAACCAATGCCTTCCCTTTGTATTCTATTTAGATGGACTTTTGTTTCCCAATCCATTGGAACAAATTGTTCACATAATAGGCCCCAAGATTTTGTGGCAGATTTGTGAGCAGTAGAGGATATATTTTTGAAGATTTCACCATTTATAGAAAACCATATTATATAGCTTGCATAATATGGAAGCAACTTCCAAACTCTGTTAATCAGAGGCTTTTTTTGAAGAATTTTGGATAAGACGTATGCCATGATGGGAACATACCTTGCCAGTATTTTGGGATTTCAATTTGGATTTCCAAATCAGCCACAAGTAGCTTCCAAACTATTCTAAAGAAATTGAATCCCATGAAAAGCTGTTGCGAGCTTTCCTTTGCATTATTGCAGAGTTGGCAACAAGAGGGACCTAAAATACCTCTTTTCTTTATATTGTTAGTAATAAATAGTTTTTCTAGGAAGCAATCCATCCAAAGGACTTCACTTTGGGTAGGGCTTCACACTTTTGGATTTCTCTCCACAATGTTGATCTAGGAAAGTTTCATTTTTCATCAATTAAAGTTTTGTATCTGTCTCTGACTGAATATGATGTGTTTTTTATGCCCCACCCTGTGGTGTCTTAAACCTCCCTATGAATGGGGTATTAACCTGTAAGGTGAAAGAATAGAGTATCCCACTAATTTCAAATGGAAAGGAAAGTTCCCAAGCTTCCAATCCTTCCATTGTCTTGAATATCTAATCCATTCAGGGATGTATTCTAGGGTATGCAATTAATTTTATGTCATCCACTTTTGAAGGTCTTTTAGGTCCGGTTCCATTGAAAGGGGCTAAGCTCCTTCTATACTATCTTTCCATATTCTTATTTGGTTCCCATTTTTGGGGTCCCACGTGATTGAGTTTTGAATGAGGGCTAGAGAAACACAACACAATATCCATACTGGGGAGCCAATTTATCCCCTTCTTTATGATCCACACATCTTAGTATAGGTATATAAATGTACTTTTTCCCAAGTAAAATATTCCACTAACCATCTTCCCCAAAGAGTAATATCCACAAGATTTTGGCTCCCATAGCTCCGTTCATTAAAGTTGGCTCTTTTATTCCAATCCCACCTTGTTCTATGAGAGCAGTGACAATTTTCTAGTTAACCAAGCGTAACTTCTTGTTGGTACCATTATTTGGAGTTATTTGGTCAATAACCCCTAAAGAGGCGAGCATCGAGGAACATTAATAAAGAGGGTAGGAGCATTATAAAATAATTGATAAGAATAATTTTTACTGAGTCATTAAGGAAAATTCCCCCCCATTTAGTGAGTTTTTTTATAAACTTGTCTAGGATTCCATTCCAATCAGTAGAGTTTTCATTTCCAAGCAAAAGAGGAATTCCCAAGTACTTGAAAAAGCGTCATCCCGTTTCATAGGAGAACCACAATGATTTAGCTAGCTTTTGGATGTGGGTGTCTGATATGTTCCAATCATAAAGAAAAATTTCACCTTTGTTTTCACTTCCTCCATAGGCATTGGTGTAGACATTAATAACGTATTTAAATTGAGTGGAAATGATAGATGAGGATCCACCCATTAATAGTGTGTCATTTGCAAACTAGAGGTGATTTGATTCTTTAGATACTTTGGAAATTTCCATCCCCAGGATGTTTCCCATTAGTCTTTCTTGATATAGGATCCTACTAAAAGAGTCATCCATCAAACTGTAGAGGAAAGGAAACATAGGGAATCATAGCTTGAAACCTCTCCTAATTTGAAACAAACTAACATATCTCCCATTTACGAAGGGTGCTATCTAGGAATGGATTATGCATGCTCTTATCAAATCCAAAAAATTGTTGGAGAAATTAAATTTAGACATTGCCTGAAATAGGAGGGAACGCCTTACTATGTTAAAGGAATTGGACATATCTGTCTTGATGGTGAAGCCCTTTTCTTTCACATTATTTCTTGAATGTATAGATTTTTGGGCTAGAAGAATATTATCCACAATTGGTTTTCCTTGGCTAAACCCGCCTTGATTTTCTAAGACAACATTGGGAAGAATCATATTCAATAGATTAGCTAATATTTTTGCAATAATTTCATATGAGGCATTACATAATGATATAGGTCCGAACCTCACAAAAATAACATGAATGTTTTCTTTGGGAATTAGAGCAAGAAAGGTTGAGTTTGTACCTCTACCAATTTTCTTTTTGGCCTTGAAATACCTAATCATTTGGTAGAAGTCATGCTTAATAATGCTCCATCAAGCTCTAAAGGAGATTGTGAACTCGTCCAGCCCAAGAAATTTGTCAGGTTCAAGAGTCCATATGGATTCAATAATTTCCTTTTTTGATATTTGTTTTCCTCATTGTCTTTATGGATGAACTTTGAGGAATTACCCCTAGCATTATGTTCACATTCTCTTGAATCTACTCTTCTTATTCAGTGGAAAGATTTTGGAAGTGTCTCCAAGTTCTCTTTTTATTTCCTCATTGTCTGTTATTTTTTCTCCCTTATCTGAATGGATTTATTGAATGTTATTCCTTATGACCCTGGATTTGGCTTGATTATGAAAAAATGTCATGTTTTTGTTCCCTTCCTTAAGCCATAAGATTTTGGATTTGATTCTCCAAATTTGTTCTTCTTTCCTTATTATGGATGTTAATGTCCGTTGGATTAATTTTTCTTCATTTTGCAGCTGAATTGTGATTTCCTCACTCTCCATTCTTTCTTGGAGCTTGCTGATATTTTTGTCTCTCTTTTCTTTCCACTGCAATCTCCTTGTTGTGATTCTTTCAACGTATTTTAGACCATCCTTAGCTTTGTTTCCTAAGCAAAAGTAGGAGAACCTACCACATTTTGATGCCACTCTCTTTGAATTATATCAAGAGCCTTGTTCGAGTTGATCCAAAGAGGATTGAACTTGAAGGCAAGGGGGGCAATATTTTATTTATATTTTAGAGATAGGGAGATGGACTTATGATACGAAATCACTGAGAGCATGATTTTGGATAAAATGTTAAGATCCTCTAGATAGCTGCTACTTATAAGGAATATATTCATTCTAGTTTCTATATGATCAATAACTAATACATATGAGCAAATTTGCAACAGTTTTTCATTGCTATTTCAACGTTTTGCGTCTCAATTGTGACGAAAATGGTCTTGATGTTTCGTGGCACTTATTTCATCGATCTAACGACGAACTTTATAAGTCATCTATAGAGAGACAGAATATGACTGCCACGTGTCTTCTATACGGTGGCCTTGAAATTGATTTTTTTTAATTCATTTTCTACGTTTCGTCGCTCTATCGAAAAAATGTTCGTCCCTATAACGATGAAAATATGGCCAAAAATTACTAGGCAAAATTTTGTTTCCACGCAAAACCGTGGAACAGTTTCGACGAACTATTATCTCTCTATCGACGAATTCTGGAATTTGAACAGAAATTTCTTCCACGCAAAACCATGGAAAACCAATCTCTATCAACGAAATCTGCAAGTTGAACGATAATTGTTCCACGAAACTGCGTCACTATAGCGATGGTATTTGTGGAAAGCCATGTGGGGTTTCAACGGTTTTGTAATACCTACGAGGAAAGTTCATTGATATTGAGACAAAACCTGGAGGTTTCAAAAAAAATTTAAAAACCGTGGAAAGGCACCTTCCTTTCCACGGTTTTTGATCTTCAATAAGTGCTTGTGATTGATGTGCAGCCTCATGGAGTTTTTGTGTCTATGGACAAGCAAATCGACATATACACTTCAAGAATCAACAGCCAATAAATCAATACCTTGGATAACTTATCCCATTCAATTATTTCTAGTGGCATGATTATATGCCTAGATTAAATTTTGTTAGGACTTATTCAGAACATAGCATCTATTGTGTATTGGTCTGATGTACATGTTTCCATGTCGGTTTCTAATCACTTGCAATATTTCCATACTTATTCATCACAGCCAAATAGGGTCCTTACAAAATGGTCTTATTCACACCCTCTGTGCATAAGAAAATTGTATGGTTTCATCTGGGTCCAATGTGCATCCTATGAACTTCCAAAGTTTTTATCAGGAAGACAGAAAGGTGATAGAAAAGAACAACGACAAAAAGAAATATTTCTATCGTTGTTCTTTTCTATCACCTTTCTGTCTGCCTGATAAAAACTTTGGAAGTTCATAGAATGCACATTGGACCCAGATGAAACCATACAATTTTCATATGCACATAGGGTGTGAATAAGACCATTCTGTAAGGACCCTATTTGGCTGTGATGAATAAGTATGGAAATATTGCAAGTAATTAGAAACCATCATGGAAACATGTACATCAAACCAATACACAATAGATGCTATGTTTTGAATGAGTCCTTACAAAATTTAATCTAGGCATATAATCATGCCATTATAAATAATTGAATGGGATAAGTTATCCAAGGTATTGATTTATCGACTGCTGATTCTTGAAGTGTATCTGTGGATTCGCTTGTCAAACCAAGCATAAAATAACAGAAACTGAAAATTAGAATAAGTTGCTCTACCACCATTCAAGTGGGCTATATCATAGATGTTGCAGGTATTATAGTGTTATCTGCAATGGAAAGTGTTAACACCATATATGTCCTGTAAAGGCAATAGATTCTAGGCTCTAGCTTCTATTGAGATGCATTATTTGCAATTACAAGATTTAGTTCAAGAAGAAAATGTTGAATGGTTCAAACCCAATCTGCTCCTTAATCACTACATCCACTTCAAAAGATAGGGTTGAATGGTTCAAACCCAATCTGCTCCTTAATAACTAGATTCACTTCAAAAATATTCAACAGGAAAATCCTAAGCTAGACATTAGATATTTGTCAAACAAGAGCCACGAAGCGGCAATGCCACCACTATTCCTAAAAATTATTACTACAAGACAAATGCTATAGAATGTAAATATACCTCTGTTTCAACCCCAACAAAGCTTCCCATGCCAAACCAAGAAATCTATCATAATACACTTGTAATATAACCAAGGTTCACCCAACAAGTCACAGGGCACTTAACCAACAAAAAAATAATCAGCTAATGCTATTTGGAAAGTGTGTTCTTGGGGTAATTCCACCAAGAGATGTGGTTCCGGAGTCACATTCCACACGTCATGCGAAGGAAATCAACAATCAATCTATCCAACACACATTTTCCACCAGAATATCAAATCGCATTTAAATGCTATATTACAATATTGTTTCCTCACTGATGTGGAAACTTGTGTTTGTATTCGACAAGATTTCTTTAACCATTGTATTAAAACGAAAACAACACACAAATTTTAAAGTTTAGGACAAAAATATATTAAATACACATATAAATAGGTTTTTACTCGAAATGTGTGGACACTGTTAATATCACCATCCTGTCAAACAACATAAAAGAAAAAACAGAGGAAAGAGTTATGTTGTCTTACTATATGAACAAACTGTCACTAAATACTCCAGATAAATATTTGTTATCTATGAAAGTTAACTTTCCAGCAAATAATATTTACATATGGAAATATTTGTTCTAACAGAATGCAATTTGAGGAGCTCATGGAATGCTTTTGTACCACACATATAAATAAATTTGTGTTGACTTATAAAAAAAACTAAAGAAACAGTTTAGGGGAGGAAGCTCAGCGATGAACCTGCAGAGCTACAAGCATGGGCTTGTTGTGAGAATCATTGCATATGATGTTTACATCTTTATTCGTTCTCCCATTGCATATTCCACATAGACTTAGGGACCCTAGTGGATTTTTCTTGGCCCCTTTTCTATTATTTATTTCTCATATTTTCTCCTAACAGTCCTTACAAACTCGACGACCGACATCTTTTCCACAACATCCTCCAACTACAGAGTTAAATTCAAACCATTAAGAAGCAAAACCCTAAACATGAATTTTTTCTCCTGAGGTTCAGGCTTGGGTTTCTTCTTAGGAAGCACTCCAAGGTAGCCCTCATTGCTGCTTATTTTCCTCCTGGTAGAATATTCTTCCATCTTGGACACAAGAAATGGAAAACCGCATAGGGAATATTGTGTTCTTTTATCGCAACACTTTCCTACACTTAGAATTTGCAAGAATTGATGCATGAAATGGGATTTCATTAGTTTATACAGAGACTGCTAAGGTTGGGGTCGATGTCTCACTAATTACTCAAAGCAATCATGCACGTACAACTCAAGACAAACTCTGGCGTTCCACAATTGCTACAAAGCTCCACTTAGTAGCCTCAAAACCACTCTGAGCAAACAAAAACAATTTGCTATAGAATATTCAGGCTTCAAACTCCAATAGTTCAAGTCCGAAAGGTTCTATCAAGCTTGTATGTGACTGAACACCAGGATATGTAGTGCACCCACAAAGGCAATTACAATTGATGTTGAGCGAATTCTCCTTAGAGAGGGTATTCTGAGAGACTGAGACTATCAGGTTATGTGCATTTCTGCTGAAATCTCCAAGGATACTATTTATTCATCAATTTCTCTGCAAAATGAGGACAAACCATGCACCACTATCATTAGAACTGCTTAGTGCAAAAGAACCTCATGATAGCGGGTAACCAAAGGAAAGCTACAAACAGTCAACTTTAGTAGTTAAACGTAGGGAAAATCTGTCCAAAATGTGAGCACGGTGCCTTGTAGAATAGGTGAACATAACACTAGTGCTACTTCTACACTACTCCTAAGAATGTAATGGAAAAATGAGGTGAGAACTCTAAAACCTAGGGAAAAGTAGGGAATGGTACAACAAGAACACAACAAACACACTTAAGTTTGATATTTCTATGTTTCTATACAAACATTGGATATGAAGCATGACGAAGAGGCTAGAAATGAAAATAGAAAATTTATATTATACGAAAGGTAAAACCAAGTCATATAAAATATTAATGCCTAGGGATAATGTAGCCAATGCAAGAACCCTTACCTTATCAATCGTCTTTCGCCAGGTCCATTGGCCCATACCGCTTGCAAAGAGTTGTCCTAATAAATGGAAAACCAGTGTGTTGGATGGCAATTAAATTTATAAATTAAATAAATAATCCATTCCTAAACCTATACACAAGTGATCATTTTTATAGGCATGGAAAATATCAAAATACTGTATGGAATAAAAAATCGGCATACAATTAAATCAGCTAATGCTGTCTGGAAAGTGTGTTCTTGGGGTAATTCCATCAAGATATGTGGTTCTGGAGTCACATTCCACATTTCATGCGAAAGAAATCAACAATCAATCTATCCAGCACACATTTTCCACCAGAATATCAACTCGCATTATGCTATATTACAATATCATTGCATCACTGATGTGGAAACTTGTGTTTGTATTCGACAAGATTTCTTTAACCATTGTATTAAAACGAAAACAACACACAAATTTTAAAGTTTAATACATAAATATATTAAATACACATATAAATAGGTTTTTACTGGAATGTGTGGACACTGTTAATACCACCATCCTGTCAAACAATATAAAACAAAAAATAGAGGAAAGAGTCATGTCATCTTACTATATGAATAAATTGTCACTAAATACTCCGGATAAATATTTCTTATCTATGAAATGTTAACTTTGTAGTAAATAATAGCCCGCATGGGTGTGGCTCATTGGCGATTCAGTTGTTATGAAGTCACTTGTTGTAAATTGGAGGTCACGAGATCAAATCCCACTCGAGTTTACCTGTGTCCCATGTCTTGTGAACAGTGTGGGGAACCTAGGGGTATAGTGGTAGCGGGAATGGATCCCTGGACCCTGTGTCACGCGAGTACCAGCCTAGCTCCAGTTGTTGATTCCCCTAGTTACTAAAAAAAAAAACTTTCCAGTAAATAATATTTAGATATGGAAATATTTGTTCTAACAGAATGCTCTTTGAGGAGCTCATGGAATGCTTTTGTAGTGCACATATTAATACACTTTTTTTTACTTATAAGAGAATACTTCAATTTCTTGTTGACTCTAAGACTCACCCCATCAACATGCATTCTAGAACCATGTGTGTATATGTCATATAAAGAGAGAGGTAGAGATAGACATTTACAAAATAGTGCAAGCCCTTGAGATAGGTAAGGGGGTGAAATATGGTGCGTCTTCGAAACAAGAGATATTTTCCTCATCACAAAACCACAGGATGACGAATTAGTTGAAGCATTCATTGCCACAGTATTCAGAACCAAACCCACCTCTACTCTCCAACGATCAGAACGCAAAGAGCCACGCTAAAAGCATTATCAAAATATAAACAGAGTTTTAGTAAACATAAATTTCAATTATCTGCAAGGAAATACAAAAAAAAAAAAATTAATCCAAAAAAATTTAAATACACATGAACTGAAAGGAAATATATTGTATAAAAGCAACTTTGAAAATTTAACAATACAGTTTTTTGCTCAGAATTTATTATGCATTCTTTAAAATATTTCATTTTAAAGTTTGGTGTATGGTGATTAATTTCAAATTTCTCAGTGGTTTTCCATGATTTGGTTTTCATAGTTCAGAGTCCAACCATAGACCTAAGGGGTTTCTAATTGTTATGTAAATTTGAAATCATCAAAGTTGCGTAGCAATCTTAATCACCAAATTTTAGTATTATATAAGTTATGAAAGATAAATCATGTCATTTGAAAATACTATTCATCTTTGCTCAGCATCCAGATAACTACTGTAAGTACATGCAATGTTGTTGCAACATTCAGTGGATGTTTCTTGACCCCTTTTCTATTATTTATTTCTCAGCTTTTCTCCTAACATTCCTTACAAACTCGGCGATCGACATCTTTTCAATGGCATCCTCCAACTGCAGAGTTAAATTCAAACCATTATGAAGAAAAAAATTGAACATGAATTTTTTCTCCTCAGGTTCAGGCTTGGGTTTCGTCTTAGGAAGCACTCCAAGTGAGCCCTCATTGCTGCTTATTTTCCTCTTGGTAGAAGATTCTTCCATCTTGGACACAAGAAACGGAAAACCACAGAGGAAATATTGTGTTCTTCTATGGCAACGCTTGCCTACACTTAGAATTTGCAAGAATTGATGCATGCAATGGGTTTTCGTTAGTTTATATAGAGAATGCTATGGCTGGGGTCGATGTCTCACTAATTACTCAAAGCAATTATGCATTTACAACTCAAGACAAGCTCTCCCATTCCACAATTGCCACAAAGCTCCGCTCGGTAGCCTCAAAACCACTATGAGCAAACAAAAATAGTTTGCTATAGAGCATTCGGGCTTCAAACTCGAAAAAGTTGCCATTATCAAAGAAAATAGTAATAACCGTACTATTAAAAACATTCACATTCTATCTTTAAACTATCAATTCATGGAAATTTTGACATGATGCCCAAAAGGAATGAACAAAACTAGAAACAAACCCACATTTTGTAGACATGCCAACTAGACAAATACCCACATAATCATATGAATCAAATCCATATTTTATGGTGAGGATATGAACTTGCTTGCCCTGATCATAATCCATGATGTTTGCACAAATCAGAAGCACCGTCAAGAAAGTAAAATCATTCGGCCTCATCCCCATCATCAATGCTTGCCAACGCATCTTGAGAGCCTCTTCATCTTTCCCATTCAGAGCATATCCTGCAATCATATAGCTCCACCAAACCACTACATTCCATTTAGGCATATTGTCAAAATATCTCACAACAAGCAAACACAGGCATGGTAGCATTAAAATATCTCATTCCCTTCCTCCTTTTCCTCGATAATTGTATAGCTCGTGCTTCATGCTTGCAAGGATATTTGAGCCATTTCATCTCCACCACATCCACAACAACAAAAAAAACCATGAATAAAATAAAAACACAATAGGTAATAAAGAAAAACATAGAAGGAAACAAACCTAAAGGTCTAAACATTGCTGCCATTCTGGAGGTGGGTCAGGCAGTTCTAGAAGCATGGGATCACATGCGAAGGGATTGGATGATGCACTAATAGGAAAAGTCCTTTTCCCGCCCTTCATGTAAAAAAACATCATAGCATGTTCCATATCCTTCAGTGAAAGTTCGAAATCAAAAACCCCCAAATGGGAGCCGGAGCAGATCCTGCGCGGGTTTTTTTGAATGAGCTAGTGCACGGGTGTTTTGAATTCTACATTTTTTGTTTGATTATTTGCATATTTTATATTTGGTGACTTTTTTTGTTTTTTTATTTTGCATACTTCTCTTTTGTTTAGTTTATTTTGGTTTTTTTTTATTTGCATATTTTATATTTTGTTGCATTTTAAATTAATTATAGTTAAACAACTCTATGTTTTTAATTTAGTGTAGTTTAATTTAATTTAATTTAATTTATGTAGGATTTTTCCATAATTTGTATTGGTTGCATTGCTTATAGTGAGATCCTATACATAAGTCCCTTCAAGGATGAACACGATGATGATGATGATGATGATGATGATGATGATGATGACGATGAAGACGTACAAGATGATGGTGATGATGACAACAACAATGATGATCATCATAATCCTTGTCATCATCATCACCATCGTCTTTGTCATCTTCATCAATATCATCATCTTCTTCTTCATAATCATCATCATCGTCATTGTCATCATCGTCATCGTGATCTTCTTCCTTATCATCATCATCTTCATCATCAATGTCTTCATTATCACCATCATCATCATATTCATCATCATCATCATCAGCATCTTCATCTTCATCGTCATATTCATCATCAACATCATTGTCATCCAATTCATCAGCATCTCCATTATCATGATCATGATCTTCATCATCGTTTTCATTGTCATCGTCATCATCTTCATCATCACAACTTTAGGGGAAGCTCAGTGAATGGAGACGTCTACATGATAGGGGGAGTAGCCAGTTGAGTGAAAAATTAAGGATTGCTCCTAACACCCATTCCAAGGACTAATTTGACAATTCAATAAGATCTGAGGAAGTAGTAAAAAATAAAATACAACTTTTTGGACCCTGTGAAGCATCCTGTTCTTAGATTTGTGCACATGAAGAATCAAGACTTGTGGACCTAGTCCGGTGTCTTAAAAGAGGAAGATCCAAACTGAGCAGTTTGGTAGTTCCATAAAGTGCATTCTTTATAGGAGTGAATAATCACTCATAACCATTCTATTATAATGTTGGCAAAGCTCAAAACAATTTAGTGAATACCAAAGTAAAGATCTTTTCATCACATCATCATCATCTCCCTCTTCCTAATCAACATCTACAGTCGATCAGTGGAAAGTGGTAGGGGTTGCGAAGATCTATGGTTGGAACAAGATGTTGGGTAGATCAACGGGTGAGAAGCATTCCATGATCAGAAGTTGCTCACTCATTCATATGAAAAAGGGTTAGCAGAATGTTAAAGTTCTCAAGGTTGAGCGGTCTCGATGAAGGTAGTTTAGAGATCGATAGTTGATATTGATCTCCCCAAATCAAGCTGTGCAGGTTAATAGTGTTGATCTCCCCTATTATGTCTCCCCTCCTCACTCACCTCAACTTTTGACTTGAGTACTCTTCTTCTTCTTCCTCTTCCTTCCATGAGCTCTTTGATCTGCACCTTGAGCTCCCTCGAAACAAAGAATGATCTCTGAAAGTCTCCAGACACATCAGAGACTATCGATAATCCACTTAAAATTGGGGCTTTTGTTTGATCACTTTGAATTGAGCATCTAGGGAGGACATGATTCAATTCTAAAAATAGTTGTTGAATTTAGGGTTGATAAAAAAAATTGCTGCTTGAAAACATTAGGTTTACATTCTGGGGTTTTTCTTTTAGGTAGGCACACCGAAGGATTTTTTTTCAATGTGTTTTAATAATAATTATATGCACCGATTTTTGAAAAGAGAAATGAGAATCCCTACCAATCCCTCTCATTTGACATCTAGATGTTAGTAGACTCAAGACTAAAGTTTGAAATATAAATTTTCAAGTTTTCTAATACTTAGGTTTATTATGGTGAAGACGATGCTTAGGGATTAGGTGGAGTTTGAAATTAAATGGCTAGTTACTCATGAACTGTGTCCATATGGAAAAACATATCAATTATCTTTTTGATGGTATTTGTAACTTTTTTTTGGCCATTAATGGAAATGTGGATCCTAAAAAACTTATTTAGCTGGAAAGATAATAATACAATGCATTTAATAGCATGTAGAAAAGTTCATTTCAAAACAGGTAAGGTAAAATGTCACAGAAAAGTTATTCTTCTAATTTTTTAACTTTTATGTTGTTTATTTAAACCATTGGTTATGGCAATGATCAAGTGGTCACAACAAGGATCAACAATTTTAAATCTCCCAGGGATGTACAATGTTAGAAGTACACTAGTTTTAGGTGGATACATTGGCACTGGACAAAGATGATCTTTTTAGTTTGTTATTAATGTTAGGGATTTGATGCCTGATCTCTTTTGGCCTTGTAACATAGCAATTCTAATAGTGGAGCTCTTCTCAAAACAATCCTAGACCGAAATAAGCTTTAGTACCCCATGAGCCTACTTTCACCCCTAATTTCATATTATGCATTCAAGTAAGGTTGCGAGTAGTTCTCAACTACTCTAATCACTTTAGTGTGATAGGAAACAAACATTTCCCTTCAAAAAATAAATAGGCCAAAGAACATGCAGTACAAAAAACCAATACTCCTAATGGTTATGGCTATGTTCACATTAACAAAACAAGTGCATCAATATATTTCTAAACGGGATTTTTCCCAATCTCATCTTCCATCACTGTTACATGTTCTTCATTCTCAACCTTTATTTTAGTCTCTCCTCCTCTATACTAACTCTTGAGTAATCCCCATAAAAAGAATATGGAAGTGATAAATCATATGTACATGGTTTACCTCACTAATTCCATGTAAATGTTGAATCACTTGGGATTTATTCTTATTGTCATTTTTTTTTCTATACAATGTTTTTTAATAAAGAATGAAATTTTTATTAACAGTTAAATTTTCAAATGAAAAGAATGATTTATTTTTAAATGTCAACATTCAAGGGTTCAATTTCTCACAGCCCTTCAAAATCAAATGAGACCTGCCCTTCAAATTTGATCCATGGTGACTCTGGAGCTGTTCAACCTAGTAAAGGTGGTGTCTTGGTCAGGTCTGGTACAGAAAATATGTCCTCGCGTACAATATGACCAATAATCATATCCCTCGACGCCATTTGTGACACTCCTTAGGTGAAGATATGTCCAAAGCATCACCGATTCACCATCCTTCTCGACTCGAGACATTCGGCATGTGGCTTGCATAGAAAACAATGGGAGATCATGAAGTTCAGATCTTTAAAGTGACAAACCTGGCCTCTACACGAAGCAAAGGGATGCAGCTAGCTGAAACTATTTTGAAAACCACTGTAAGCGTAAGTGAAAAGGAAAATAATGTCACATCCAAACACCACGATCCATGTGGACATCAATGCAACATATTCAAAGGAGGTGGAATGACTAGATTCTCAGTAGAAAATAGAGATACCTACCCACCTGTCCACTCATGCTGCCATTATGCTGACCAATCATCTCTGTATACATCTTCATCTTCATCACCCTATATAAACACCACCTTCCCAGGCCAATTAAGATGCATAAGATGAATCAATAATTAGGGACAATGCTCAAAGTGTTATTCTGCTAACAGATTTTGAGAATTATGAAAGAGTTGAAATGGAGATATGCTTTGAGAAGCTTGTCAATATTGGGGTGTTGATGGTTGGTGAGCTTGATTCCATGCTCATATGTCACCCTTTTTTTCACACCAGGAAAGCACCAACCATCGGGGCCTAGATGTGAATCACTTTGAATGTTTCTGGATAGCTCTACCTTTGGCTGCGATGTGGCTGGGTTTTCCTGTCCCAAGAGTGTCTGCCCAGAAACCCTCAAAGAAATCAAGAATTCCAAAGTACCGACACATGGTGACCGTGTTTAGCGGCAACCAGTAGGAGAAAATTCTCATGCTGGGGTGGCAGGTGTCCAAACTCTTCATCGCATCGTTTGTGAACTCAAGTTCCCAACCTTTTCTGAAGTGGTGAGGAGGTGGAAGACACCCCCCACTGTGTGACCTATAGGATAACCCATGCCATGGGAGGTGGGGAGTACAAAGCTTCCCTTCTCCAAGTCCCCTCATACAACAGTATTACCAGGACAAAGGGGGGTTGTAGAAAATGCAAAGCATGGAAAGGATATATGTCACGTCCCCATGCCTCCAACCGGCAAGGAGGACGCGACTAAGAGCTTAATCAGACCGGGCTAACAGCCCATAAACATAAGCAGGAATAAAATTTCATAAATAGAATGCCTAAACATGCACATTGAACATTTATCTTGCACAGCGGAAATCCCTATGCATTCAAACAAGCATTCTTGAACATGTACAGGAAGTAAAATGGTAAAACGAAATGCTGAAGTAGAATGCATTGAAGCAATTGCATTCACATATACAATGGTTTATCAAACACAGCGGAAACATCGTCATTTCTACAGCATTCATACAACATGTTCATTTTATTTTCATTAACAGAATTTACAGTTGCAGAAGTAAAATGGTCAGAGCACTTATCTTATGAATAACTTCTTCCGCAACCAGCTACGTCGCTGCAACGTTCCACCCAACCATAGGCCAGCGTGCTCCTTAATCTCTCAGCAGCGCTGCCACCCCCGAGCTGGGTATGATTCTCCAAGGAATAGGGGAACTAGCAGACTTACACATAGCCAGGATACACAAAACACATAGCCAAGCCAACCAAGTTGGGTTTATCAGGCCACTAAGGAGCTGAAGAAGGAAATTGCTAAGCTGGTGAGCTCCTTACAGAGCCAAGAACACCCTCACCAAAACTAGCCTGACCTCTAAGACACCCATCCACTCCCAACACAAGGAATCAGTCCCTTCTCTGCTACATAGTCCCTCAGGCCCTGCATTCCCTTCCAGTGCTATTCAGGGGTGATGGAGAAGAAGGCCAGCCCTCTAGTTTTGTCTGTGTGGTCTCTAGCACCAGGTTTATCAAGCAACCAAGCCAAAATCCTTGCTCCCAATACAGTCCGAAGACCAACAATTGCACTCCGGCAATTAATTCAGCTCTCACAGCTTAAACAGGGAAAAACGAATTGCACAGCCCCACACATAACAGCAAAAACGACTCACACATGAGGAAAACACACAGATCTGAAGCTCATCAGTGAGCACCATTCACAGCAGGGAAAAACGTCCCAAATAGCCAGTGCGTGAGGCCCAAAAGTTGCTGAGACAGTAAAAAACGTGAATGGCTCTTCCCAGCCATGGTAAAAACACATGAATTCACAAGAAACGTGAATGGAAAATGCACTAGCAGCTCCAAAAACGTGAGGAAGACAACCCAGGCCCTGGCATTACAAAAACGACCTCCAATCCATGGGAAAAATGAAGCTAACAGCCAAAATTGTGGAAAGAAAGACACAGGAAAATCTCCAGCTGCTCCCAAAACGTGAGGAAACTGAAAAACGTGAATGCACAGCAGAATGGCATACGTTTTTGGGCCTTTTCCTTGCCCAGGAAGTCAGAACACGTTTTTCCAAAAATGGGTCTCTGCCCAATTCGAAATTGGTTGCCCATACTCTTCCCCTTCCATGCAATAACTAACTCAACCACATTCTGGCAGAATTAAATGATTGGAGAAAAAAGACAAGAAAGGTAGTTGACAATTTGATGGGTTTTCTCATAGACATTTGGCTTTCCCCATTGGCCCATAGGTTAAATATTTCACCCCCCCCCTTATCCTTGGAATATCATGCCCCTTCGATTTAGTTGCCGCGACCGTAGCTGGTTGTGTTTATTAATTAATTATGATGCATATTTACATAATGGCCAACATAATACGTGCCGCATGCCCCGATATTCAATCGGTGACAATTAAATCCAAAACATAGCATTACCGATCAATGGTGGGGCCTTGGCCTTTAGCTCCACACCATGATCATTTACAATATATACATCATATACATCTAATGTAACGGGGTCAAGACCGGGACGTGACAATATAAACTCCTTTTCCAGTCTGGAAACCATACAGAAAGGTGCCTTTGAGCACAAAATTACACACACCTAGGGAAGGACTCATTGCTGATTCGATAGATAGACAAGTGGTCCATCCCAATCAACAGTGATTCATCAGAAGCATCCTTAACATCGTTTTCACGACCTGCAAGCTCAGAAACAGAAGCGACGTGCTGCCATCCAAGCCGAGCACTCACATTAGCTCCATATATAATGTATGTTTTAATATATGTAAACTGTGGCAGTAGTACCATGCTCTAAGTTGTTAGTAGTTGATTATGACTTTAAACAGTTTCATGTCCTATTTCGAGGATTACCCTCGGGGACTGAGATAGTATAAATTGCTCCCCATATAGGGGAGAAGGGTTGGGAATTTTCAAGAGCAGAGGCTCTCCACTATAACATGTTTCAAGATTTCCAGATATATATGAATAAAAATTGCAGAGGAATGATAATCCTTTCATGGCAGCGATTCCTATGTTGTCTTTTTCTTCAATAAGTAACTTCTTTACGTGAATTTTTATCTTGCTTTTCATTCCAAGTTGTATTTTCTTTTCATGTTTCAGCATTAGTGTATATGGTCCAGAATTCATCTTGGATGCTCTCGACCCATTGTTCAATCATATTCAAACATTTTCTTCTAAAGTCATGTAGAATTCACCTTGGTTAGGTGCTCTGCATGATAGCCTGTTTTCTCCTATCTGCTAATAGAATTGGTCCTAGCAACCTTAAGAGAATTGGTTCCAGCAGCCTTAAGAGAATGCTTGCCACAATTCATGGTTTGTGAAGAATGCCCGCATCATGGTACCATCCTATAACTAGTTGGTTTGGCTACCTATTCATGATTTGAGTTTGCTTTAGTATTTATTGAGGAGAAAGATACGGGCCTACAAAAACAAGTTTTTTAACCAGTGGATGCAAAAATGGATAAGTAGCCTCAGAAAGATGCCCTCCCTAAATGATGGGTTAGAGTAAATGATCGTATCACATGGGGGTCTTGTAGATTTGTCTTTGGACTACCTGACCATGTCTTCAAATTGTCTTGGAAGTGGATGAAGAAAAATTTATGGACCTACCAAAAGGGTGTTTTAGGCAAATTAGACCAAATTGAGAAACAGGTCTAAGTATGGAATTGGTGTTAAATCATCCCAAGTGGCCTTAGGGAAATGCCTACCATGCCTCATGGGATGATGTGAAAAATGTATTGAGGATGTGAGTCTCTAGAGTCTTGTATGGAGCATACAACCATGTCACTTGCCTCACCAAACTACAAGATATATTTAAGGAAGAGTTGGTCCCAATAGACTTGGTCAAAATTAGTCCCAGCAGCCTTAAGAGAATGCCTGCCACAATTCATGGTTTGAGAAGAATGCCCACACCATGGTACCTTCCTATGGCTAGTTGGTTTGTATAGATATACATGATTTGAGTTTTCTTTAATCTTTCTCGAGGAGAAAGATACAGGCCTGCCAAAATAGGGTGTTTCATCGGTGGATGCAAAATTGGCTAAGTGGCCTCAGAAAGATGCCCGTCCTAAATTATGGGTTAGAGTAAATTCCCACAGCACATGGGGGTCCTGTAGAGTGGTATTTGGCCTACCTGAACATGTATTCATATTGTCTTGGAAGTGGATGAAGAAAAATTTATGGACCTGCCAAAAGGGTGTTTTAGGCAGATTAGTCCAAATTGAGAAATTTGTCCAAGTATGGAATTGGTGTTAAATCTGCCCAAGTGGCCTTAAGGAAATGCCTGCCATACCTCATAGGATGATATGAAAAATTTATTGAGAATGTGAGTCTCTATAGTGTTGTATGTAGCATACAACCATGCCACTTGCCTCACCAGAGAGTCTCTAAGGAGGAAGATGTCAACCTGCCAACTTTGTGAAACTTCGGAAATTGACTAAGGATGAAAAAGTAGTCAAAACTACTCTAAGATAATTCCGGCCATAATTCATGGTTTGAATAGAATTCCCATGCCACCATATCAGGCTATAGCTTGTTGATCTAGTTATCTAGCCATGGTATCAGTTTTCCTTAATCCTTTATGAGGAGAAAGTTATAAGTCTACCAAAATAGGGTTTCAGGATAAACCTTGGAGAAATTCTTGGACATGGCTAAGTGTTGGAAAGCTGGTCCAGGTGGCCTTTGATCCATGACATTTGATAAATTTATTTTCACAAGGAAAACCCTTGGCTGGCATTTCCAAACGACCTCTCAAAATCGTGTTCTCAACACTCACGCAATTTCCTTGTGTTTCTCAATATGCAAAATAGTATTTTTCCTACTTTTGGCAAATTGATATTTTTTATGTGACCATTGTAAGTCAACCTGAAAGTATGGGTGGATAGCCATTTCAACAAAGAACAAATCCATGCCAATTGATGAACCTATTGACATACACCCAACATCTGGCAGGAATTTGAAAGTGGTCTTCCAAACTGCTTATTGACACTTAGACAAATATCTTCAAACCCTAAGTCACCAAGGTGATTTTAGTTTTTCATCAAACTTGGAGAGTGAGACATCCAAAATGTGAAGAATATCATACTGATTCAACCATGCCAATCTTCTCTCCTGCAACCTCATCATCTAACCTTGGCGGGCATTTTACTGGGATAGTGCAAATGAAGGTGAGAGGCACTTTTGGCAGATTGATATCTTCCTCCTCAGAGTCTCTTTGGGAAATATGAAACCATGGTTGGATGCACCAACCAACATAGTAGAGCCTATCAATTTCATATATTTTTTCTCATCATCCTGTGAGCCTATCACGTTGGTAATAGAAATTCACCTAACAATCTACAAAATTCAAAAGAATAAGTCAATGTAAACAATATTAATAATCAATATCTCATCCATACTTTACAAATTAGATAACAATAACAATATAGGAAAAAATTCAACCCTTTATGTACATGTGAACACGCAGACATAAATAATTAACCAATTACATACCTTAGTATCTGTGTGAGACAGGTGTTTGATAAACCATTCAAAACCTTCAAGTTCACTAATAACATTATAGCAGATAGAAGATTTGTTTTTGAGACTTCATAAAGAGGTTAATGTAACTTCTTGAGTAGAGGATCAACATCATGACTATCATCCTGGTTGTCCTCATCCTTTGGAGCAAATGTGTCTTGGAACAATCTATGTATCTCATCTTCCTGATTTGTATCACTAATGTTATCTCCATCCATATCATCATTAAGAACTTGATCAACTTCAATATTCTGATCTAGATGTTCGTCACTTTGTAAATGAGTATTTATGCTAGTACTTGGTAAATAACTCTCTGAAAGGCGACATTTTGGGGGCATTGTCTATATATTTACAAACAATGTAGAAAATTAGTGTGTATAGAACATATAATAAAATGATAAGATATTTTACTGAAATTCATGACATGATGACTATTACATAGAATACATTAAAAATTGAATAACCTCTTACCAAGGGACGATATTCATAACCCCCTTCGGCATGCCCCTTCTCCCTAAAATGTCTTTTAGTTGTCATTATTAAAATTATTCTTCTTTGCAAGCCCCTACAATCATAACACAGGCAATAAAATTTTCCATCTCCCCTCACCTCTAATGCCGCTCTAAACTGAGCAAGCTTCCTTGCATTTTCATTCATAGTGAAAAATCCTTGTAGTGACAAGTAATTGTCTTACCTACACCATACCAAATAGTAACTTGTCAAATACATTAGATATAAGTATATTTCTAAATGCAGTATATTATATACCAATTCCTATAAAGAAAAACATGAATATTGTGATGAATAGGATTGTCATTGATGACAAAATTAATGACAACCATTTTGGAAAAATAAGGTAATTTGGTGAAAAACAGGAAAATGACTAAGTATGGGGAAATTAGTAAAACTTTCCTTAGGGAAATGCACACCATAATTTATAGGAGAATACAAATGTTTACACCACATGGGGGTCCTGTAGATTGTTGTTTTTCCTACCTGAACATGTCTTCAGTTTGTCCTAAAAGTTCCTAAGGGAGAAGTTATGGACCTGCCAAAACATGGGTTTGTGCCAGAGAAAGCAAAAATGGCTAAGTAGCCTCGGAAAGATGCCTGCCCTAAATTATGTGTTAAGAGTAAATTCCCGCAGCACATGGGGGTCTTGTAGTGTGTTGGTTTTTCTACCTAAACATGGTATTATTTCGCATTAAGCATGTTTTAAGACAAAGTTATGAATATGCCAAAATGAGGTTTCAGAATAAATTTTGGAGAAAGTCCTGAAAATGACCAAGTGTTAGAAAACTGGCTCAGGTATCCTTAAGAAAATGCCCGCCACAAATTGTGTGTTCAAGAAAATTCCCCCACCATATGGGGGTCTTGTAGATTGATATTTTTCCTACCTGACCATGTCTTCATATTGTCTTGGAAGTAGCTGAGGAAGAAGTTATGAACCTGCCAAAACAGTGTTTTAGAAAGATTGGACCAGACTAAGAAAATTGTCTAAGTGTTGGAAAAACTGGCTCATGTGACCTTGGGAAAATGCCCGCCATACCTTAGAGGTGTATGATAGAAATTATCTAAAGCTATCATCCTACATATTGTTGACGAGGATATCTCACCATGGTCTCAGTTCTCAAAGACGATGTTTGATGACAAAGATAATGGTCTGCCAAAAAAGAGTTTCAGGCTATTTTGCACTATTCCAGTACTGGAAAAACTGCCTCAGTGGCCTCAGGGAAATGCCTGCCCTATCTCATAGGATGATGAGAAAAATAATATGAAAGTGTTAGGCTATATCTTGTTGATGGGTGCATCTAACCATCGTATCAGTTATCATGTGGCGTGTTTTATGAGAAAGATATAAATCTGCCAAAAGTAAGAAAAATATTATTTTTCATTTTAAGAACACAAGAAAATTGGTTTTCAAGAAATTGAAAAAGCATTTTGAAATTCCCGCAAGGAGGGGTTATTCTGATGATAAAACTCACCAGGTAGCATAGGCATGTTCCTTGGTGAACTGAATATCCATCCATACCTTCAGGTTGTCTTATGATGGTCTCATATGCAAAATATCAATCTACCAAAAATAGGAAAAATAATATTCTGCATAGTGAGAACAAAAGAAAATTGACCGTGTTAAAAACAGGAGTTTGAGAGGTCACTTGGAAATGCCCGCCAAGGGCTGTCTTTGAGCAAGTAAATTTACCAAATGTCATGGATCCATTCTTTGGTAATTTTTCCATCTGCTCATGACTTTAGGTCTCCATAGAGTGTTCACACATGTGAAATAGGAGTCTGCCAAAATGGGAAGAAATATGTTTTGATGTTCAAAATAGGTTGAGAAGCTATTTTGAAATGCTTAGCAGAGATTGTGTGTGTGTTAACAAATGTATCTTGTGATATGGTCTTGTTCATTGTTGAAATGGATATCTAGCCATCCTTGTAGGTTTTCTTATGGTGATCACATGAGGGAGAAATCAATCTTCCAAAGTAGAAGAAAAATTGTTTTTACAAGTTAAAAACAATTTTGTCAAAGTGTTAAATTAAACAATTTGGAAGCCTATTTTCAAATGATCTCTAGATAATGCGTGTGTAGCAAAAAGTTCAAAAGGTGACATGGATCTGATCCTTGTTGAGGTGGCTATCCAGCCATGCTTTCAGTTTGCATTATGATGATCATATATGCAAAAGATGGACCTACAAAGTTAGTGAAAAATAATAAATAGAGTTTATTAAATAAGAAGCTACAGGAATGTATTTAGAAAAATAAACAGAAATTTAATAAAAAGTTAAGACAGAGTTTTGAAGAGACACATCTTACTATTGGAGAGATGCAATGTTTAGAAGAAGTTTTAATTGATTGTTTCATTAAAACAATAAATAACAAACATAGATTCGAAGAGGTGTCTAAGCATGATGACATGGAAAGGTGTAATTGGAACAAGACATGAAGGATAGAGATGACTAAGGACATGCATAATGACATTGACAAGCAAGCATGACAAGCATGGAAAATCTAGAGAGTCAAATGACCCATTATGTGGTCATTTGAAGATGATTTGGGCAAGATAAAGATGTTGATGCAAACATGACAAGGAGATGGTGACATGACAATAGACAAGCAAACTTGATGACAGAGATGGCTGTGAGCATGATAAAATAGTGGATAAGGAAAATATTGCGAGCATCTCCAGAAGATCATGCGGGCATGCTAAATGAGGAAAATTGCGGGCATGATAGAAACTATTCCGAGCATAAGATATTGCCTATTGTAGGCATCTTCTCAGCACCACCTACAGGCATCACTTATGGCCACTTGCAGGCATCCTGGTGTGAGTTGCGGGCATACAGGTATCCCTTGCAGGCATCTAAATACATCACCAATTGGCACCTTGAAGATGGACAGTGCGGGCATACTTATTGGAAGATAAAAGACCCCGCTTACTGACCCACGCATAAACAACCAAAAGCTGTTGAAAGATGGCATTGGTTTGGTGGGTGTGATTTCTACTAGCATTTTAAAGGATTAATTGTATTAGTTTTATGTAGGTGCATTCATTATATATGAGATTATGCTAAATATTTTGTGGAATTCTTGTCCAAGTGACTCCTTTTCTTAATTTCCTGATCCGATCCGTGTCCATAAAAAATTAGATCTCCTGTCATCATATAGTCTGCCCTGCTCTTCCATAAATCCAATAATTTGAATATTTGCTTCTTGCATTTGAAGGCTTCCACCAAAGGTAGTATGCTCGGAAAGTCAAAGTGATCTTGTCGAATCTATAGAAAGTACCTCAAATGGCAATATGTAAGTCAAAATAAGTTCATTTTCTTTCAGGTGCGATGAGGTCCCAACTGTACCCCCTTTCAAATAATTAGATTTAAATAAATAAGAATGTTAAATTAAAGATAGCCATATAGCGTCGATATATAGACAAATGTTCGTCGAAAATTAAAAACGTTGATATTGCCATGATTTTTCCGCTAAGATAAAAAAAGGAAGTATTAATCCACGGATGTTCAAAATGTGGAAATATTTCGTGGAAAAATCTGCCCAAATGTATTAATGAATTCCTCTTCTTTTGTTGGACCAGGTGTACCTTCCTCTTTTGGTTTCACATCGAACATACCCCATGCTAAGATTAGGTATTCTACATTTTCTCTTATTGCATATCGGACTAGATTACCCCTTTTTCTCATGTTGCATCATCACAATATTGAAATTTACCGCCATTACCATTATTTCAATGTTTATCTTGTTTTTAAAGGATACTATTGATTCCCAACAATATATTCTCCCCTTATTATCAACATGAGCATAAACATTTATTATCTTGAAACAATTACTAGATTGTATGTCCTCAAATTCCACATATAGCCAATTGATAGTTTCAATACTTTTAAGAAACTTTAGATGTTATGAGTTCTAAATTGTGCATATACCTCCAGAGGTTCCCCTAGAATCTATTGCCCTGCTTTTGCTTTTGGGCCAAATCTTTTTCACTGCTTGTGATGTTTCCTTTTCTTGTAGTTTTTTCTCCTTGATTAAGAAAACCTTGGGATTCTCTTACTTAACTAAATGCCTTGCTGCTACTTCTTTGTCCTTATGCCCAAGTCATATGTATTTTTAAGAGACGATTTTCATTATTTCCCTGCTATTTTGGCAGATCCCCCTTGCTCTAAATTCTTTTGATACAACATGATTTTAGTACAATGTGTTTCTGGCTACCAGAGATGGAAGATTCTATTGTAGATTGAAGAACCAAGCTTTTATCTTTGCTTATTTCTTCTTCCATTTTATCTTTGTGTGATTTCTAACATTGTCTTTGTGGGATCTTTTGATCCTCCGATTATTCTTATTCCATGTGTTGATCCTTGTTCATGATAAGAACTCCTATGGGTTGTGGTCTTTTTGAGGGTTCAATTGGGTCAATGGTTGCTCATTAAATAGAAATATTCAACGAGGAATAATTTGAGGGATTTGAGGCTGGAAGGGGAAGTTTTTTTTATGATTTTGAGATATCTTCCAGCTGCAAAAGAGAATCAACCCAATTAATGTTCTTGAACACAAAGGATTCCATGTATGGGGAGTTTGAAGTTTTTTGGACTAAAGGGGGATTCTTTGCAGGTTTTTCCTAAGATTGAGGGCAGCTAATTTCTGTTTGACAATATGCCATTGATCTTATCTATTTTCCTAGAGGTCTTGGGGGATTTTGGGACAGTCTTCGGTGAAGTGGCCATACTCGTGGAAACCCTTACACTTAAAAGTAAGCTTCTTGTAATCTAACGTTTGGATGTGAGTCTAGTTGTGAAGAGTAATCTTGATAGATTCTGGTAAGCACTTCTCAAGTTCAAATTGTTGCATATCCTTACACAAGAAAACATACAAATTTTCATCTTTGAATTATTTATATAAGTCCGAGGGATTCGAAATAGTCTTCAAGGAGTCTTCATCTCAATAATGGAGAGGCAGATGAGGTAGTTGAACCCATATTAGAACAAAATAGGTGACATCGACCTCTAGGTCAAAGTATGGAGTCCACTTGTTTAAATACATTCTTATGGAGTCCATGAAGTAAGGACCATTTCTAAACATGAGGTCTCTATCCTCCTTGAATTCAAAGAGAAAGGTGTAAAATCACCTATCATGAAAAAAAAAGTTCATTTCTCCATTGAACAAAAGAACCCAGTTATTGGTAAGCCATGTTTCCATGGATCAAGGCGACGACCCAAATCCTATGAACTGTCTAAATAAACCTTGCTCAACTAAGGCGATGGCCTTCTTCCTAGACGTTGTATGAGGGAGGGAAACCTCAGGAATCTCTTCAAGTCTTTCCATGAATTTGTAAGTCGAGGCAGGAGATCTAATCAACTGCTTGTTGAGGGAATTAATTAAGGAGTTGAATGCAATCTCTTGGGAGATGTGTACACTCCCTTCCAATTTTGCATCTGGAAGGGACATCATGAGGAGGGAGATCACTTCTGCTCAATCAAGGGGAAAAAAACCCTAAATCTTGATGCAACGACCAAGTTCATTCCAACATTGTCTAGGGGACCATTATGGCAAGATTCATGGAGGATACATTTTTAGATTTCTTTATAAATCATAAGGGATTGAGCTTGATCATAGAAGGATTTTTATCAGAGGATCCCATTAGAGACATGAATTCTAAAGATTCAAAGGACGTGGTAGGGATTGGAGGATCTCCCCCAACCCATGACAACCACCATAAAAACATGAGAAAATCATGGTTTCAGTTGATAGGGCAGGGTTAAGATCATTCCGAAGTGAAAGATTTTGTTAAAAAAATCATCATATCTAAAACATATTATTAAACAAAAATAATCATATTGACACAACTCTTGCCACCAAATCTAAGAAATTGTGCAAATATAAACTCTATAAGCAAATATGGAATGACCTTGAGTAGCATGGCAACTTTTATTCCAATTCGAATACAATTCCCATGTTCCTACACTGGCATGAATCATATTGATTATGAATAATTATTTTGGAGTGGAGGTCATAGTCCTAATTTTACTAATGGAGACATTAATGCTGATGACCTATACAACTAGGTGAGGAAACTTAAAGTATGTTTTGTACAAAGGTTTATAATTGTATTGAAAGAATTCAATTCACTTAGTTAAAAGGATAGGGGCAACATTGTGGTATAACTTTATTAAAGGGACATCGATGGCTTGTTGGTAAAAGTATCTATCTTTCAAGGCATAAGTTCAAATGTCAATTCTCATAGAGTAACCCCAACAACTACATTAAATGTAGGTCGTGGTTAAAAAAATCCCCCATGAACCAAACAAAAAATATAACAAACAATGATATAATTTTAATGGGTGACAGAGGCAATACGATTGTCTACCATTACCAATTGGCAAAACATCCAACAAATAATGAGGTAAAAGATATACCTTGTAGGATATGGAAGAAACCTAAAGATTATATGGCAACTTATGAAGTATAAAGTCACACAAAGAGTGGATTCCTCTTATAGGTTAGGCTATCACTGTCTCCACCTAGGTTCAAAACCCATAACTGTATGTACATGACACCTACAAAAGTATCAAAATTTACAGTAATAAAAAAAATCACACAAAAAAATCATGATACACACCAAGGTCATATTAATTTCATGAAACCCCTCTAACCATGTTAAATATACAGTTGTGACTCATTAAAAAAAACATTTACCTATCAAAAAACAAAAGGTTGACTATCCATCCCACAAGCAATCATAGAGAAACATTATCTGTTATAGGGAATGAAAGAAACCTTGAATATTAGATGGATACCCATGAAGTAAAAGGTAAAAAAATAGATGAAAATACCTCAAACGGTTCTATCAAAATACGCATTACAAATAGCCAAGAATGAAGATCAAACTATGCTTAAATATTGGATTGGAGGTGCATTAACTTTAGATTGATAAAAATATCAATGTTTAAATAAATAATATTTTTGCAACAAGAACAAGACAGAAAAATCAGTTGTGAGACCTTTGAAATTGACAAGATGAAAAGCACCGAGACACAATAATTCAGGAAAGATCCTTATGCATCACCTCGAATTACCAACAAAAAGAAAAAACAAAAGGTTTAAATATTGTTTTTCATTATTTTGGAAAAATGTGTGAAGCATAGGGCGAATTGTTCCTCATATTATGAGCTACTATGTGAATGAGTACGATGGGGAAATCGCTGCACCCTCGTTTTGTTGGATAATATATGATGCCTTTTATGAATGAAATTTGTTGTTATACAGAATGTTTGATGTTTTTTTTTTTCATTAAAGGATAATGGTCAGAGGTTTTGATCTTTGGTGAGGATGGGATAGCTTTAGTAGATCGCTCTAACCACCCAACCTATAATAAGAACCCCATTTGAGGTCATTATTGTGTAATTGGTAGATATGTTATTCAAAGATATAAAAATACAAAATCAAACAATAATAACAGAAAAGTACAAGATTTATGTAGGTAAAACTATGAGAAAATGAAAGTTTTGATTGCGAGAACTTATACTGCTTTATTGTACAAAAATTATAGGGCCATTTCCTTTTATACTATACATAAAAAGGTCCTAGAAGGAACTAGAAATTGTAGGTGGGTTTAACAATGTACCACTTTTTGGGGAAAAAATAAAGATTTGGATATTGGCTTCTCCTCATTTGTCTGCTATGAATTGAAGTTGTAGTCCTATAATTTGAACCAACGTCTCAACAACCATTTCCACCAAATAACTGAGACATCTTTTTTTACCGGAGGTTGATGCTGCTAAGATTATCTTAAGTCATTGTTGAATATTGGGCCAAGGATTCATAGGTATACACTCAACTCATAAGACATATGGGCATAATCAACTTTTATTCCCTCTAGATTCATGAAATTTGTTGGGTTCAATGAATAGCCTTTTGTAATATTCCAATATTACATCACCCTTTAGAATAAATATTATTGTTGATTAGACGGTTATTCATTTTGATTTAAATGCATGTTTGAATTTGGAAGTTAACACACCTTGAGACATTATTATGGTGGTGCAGTCGTAAATATTTTAAATATGTTTTAATGAAAATGTTCAAGATTGATTTGGGGCAGGGTCACTACAACAGAAACCATGATACCACAAGAGGGGAAGATTACCTAAGGTTCTAGAAAATCCAAGTATCAACCAATTTAACCTTTTCCAAAAATATAACCATGTTTCCCCATTAGGAAGAGGAGTCACCCTATCTCTTATGATAAGGAAGAGTCCAAGACTCTCTTTGTTAGGAACCCATGCCAATCCTTCTCTTTACCGTGTTAGTATATTGTTGTTGGACGCATATGCTTTGTAAGTCATCCCATAGTAATTGTTGATCCATAGTTTGTGTTATTGTTGTTGGGCGCATATGCTTTGTAAGCCGCCTATAGTATTTGTTGATCCATAGTTTATATTGGCCCATGGTTTTGACCCATAGTATTGGCGTCTATTTTTAGTATATAAGTGTGTGTTGAGGCCAAGGAAGGTACCGTGAAGTTATTTTGTATTGAGCTTGCTCAAAGGAGATTGCCCCCTCGAAGTGGCCTACGATTAATATAAAAGTGATTTTGAGTTCTGCTGCTATATCGTGTATTTTGATTACTTGTTTGCTGCAGGGTCCTCACATCTGGTATCAGAGCGCTTTCTTGGGCTCGTTGGGTGAAATTTCTGCCCAATTTTTTTTTTTTGCTTCTGTTGCAGGTTCGGATCTGGGAATGATCCCTATCCTCTTAACTGTGGGAAGTACTTGGGCATAATCCCTAAAACTCATTGTGAGGAGTACCACAGGAACCCCAAAGTAGCTGGCCCATTGAGAGTACCTGCGAGCAAACAGGGCAACGACCCTACCTGATTGACTAGTTCCCACCCGTGAGGTAAACCAAGAGCTGTCGTTTGTGGCCAAGCGGTTATCATTTTTACCTGAGCCGTAGAGTGAGGGGTACTGCGCCAATACACAAGCCGTCAGACAGCATTGGTGGCTGAGTGAATCCCTTGAACCGATAGGAAGCCGCACATACCTGGGGTCCATATCTATTTTCAATTGCACAATCGTAGATTTCCTCTGTCCAGAACTGTTGTCGGTCAATTCCGCACTGTTGCAGATCCATTTGTTGCCGATCACTTCCGCGCCGTTGCAGATTCCACTATTTCCGATCACTTTCGCACCGTTGCAGATCCCTTCCTGAAAAAAAAAGTATAAAATTCTGTTTTTCAGCCATATCTCCTTGGTTTCAACTTTGTTTTCCCTGAAACTTCACTGACACCTCCGCAGTTCCATTCTGCATATTTCATTCCTGAAGACACTATCCAAAATTCCACTTCCAAAAACCCGAAATCCCTCATTTGTCTATTTTTAGGGTTTGCGATAACTCCTTCGATTTTCACCCAAACGCCTTCAAATTTTTCCACCGTATTCCTTTCCTCATTCTGCTTCTTTGTCCCTCTCTACCAAATTTTCTCATTCTTTCACCTCGCTCCTAAAATCCCCATTTTTTTCTTCCCTGTCCTTTCGACAGTGTCCAAAACTTACTCAAACCCAAATTACCCTTCCGATTTGTTCCCAAATCCCAATTTCCCTCTACTGAAACAGTTTATGTTTTTGTTTTTCTACCCACTCCCCCGCCCCCCCCCAGAAAAAAAAAAAAAAAAAACTCCCGGTTATGGTTGTCACCCGCACAAGAGCAAAAACCATGGAGGAAGCACTTGCAGCCATCCAAGCCAAACTCCAGGAACTGGATGAAAAATTTCTCGGTCTCCATCTTGAGCATTCAGCTATGAATACCAGACGACAGTCCGAGTCTTCCTCAAACAATGGGTTCTCTTCTTCCAGCAATTTTCGCGGTTCGAAGCTAGATTTTCCTTGCTTCAATGGTACTGATCCAACTGGATGGATCTATCGTGCAGAACGGTATTTCAGCCTTCATAATACTTTTGATGTCCACCAAGTTCCACTTGCCTCCTTTCATTTGGAACAGGAAGCTCTTCAATGGTATCGTTGGTACATCAAGGCTCATGAAGAGCCAAAATGGCCTGATTTTTGCCAGCTCCTTTTGAAACGATTTGGTCCTAGTGCTTTTGATGACTTTACAGGAGCTCTCACTAAACTTTGCCA
>LPNX010729664.1:0-10417 GCA_001517045.1 Pseudotsuga menziesii | reverse complement strand
ATTAAAATCGTTTAAACAACAAGATTAATTGGAAAGAGAAAAAACACTCGATGAGGGGACTTCCCTAACAACCAGTTCCATGGTGTGGCATCCATATCACATGACCCATACTAGCACATAAAATTACATTTAATTTTCCCACGCAGGGGAGCGGACATTTCGTTTTACAGAGGGGCAATTGCTCTGCAGAAGTGAAAAAATCCTCAGATTTTTCCAAGGTACAATTTGTACACCTATGTACATCTTCATGTACATGGAGTTGCCACCTAGTCGAAATAGGTGGGCAACATCTGGCTCCAACTAGGGGACATGTGTTCGATCATCGGAGAGCGCATGAAAACTCCAGAATCCTGCAACCACAAATTTCTCACCAATAACCAACATAAGACCTCCAGCAAAAACCAATAAATAAACAATAAATAATATAAATAAATGAAATTGCTATACAAAATGAAATAGACATACAATTATTCACATCTATATGCATAATGAATAAACCAATGAAATAATACAAAACTTTAAAGAAATGCAAGGGAAAAGGGTTAGAAATACGTTACAAAGGGTGTCCCTTTGGACACCATGTTGACTCTATGTGTAATAAAACTTGAGCTGTTGACCATTCCTTGGAATGTTCAATGGCTCACCATCCAAGTGACTTTGGTTGAAAGAATTTGGATCTACAACTGATCTGATCACATAAGGGCCTAGCCACAAGCTGTCAAATTTCCCATGCTTCCCCGGCTTTTCTCTGCCTTTGTCCCATAGGACAACTGTATCCCCCACTTTGAAATCTCTCTGTCTAGCTGACTTGTTAAAGGATTTCTTTGTCTTTACTTGACTTTTGAAGTTCTGATCATAAGCTTTTCTCCTTATTTCATCCAACTCCACTAACTGATTTATTCTGTTTTGAAGTGCAGACTCTTCTATGTCAAACTCTCGGAGCAATTGATACACTGGCAGGGTAAGGTGAACTGGTAGCTGTGCTTCTACACCATATACCAACTCAAAAGGACTCTTGCCTGTAGATGCTTTCTTTGTTATTCTATCGGCCCATAAAGCATGTTTTATTTTACTATCCCAAAACCTTTTGTTTTCCCCAACAATTTTCTTGACTATGGTCATTAAGTTTTTGTTACTAGACTCTGCTTGACCATTTCCTTGAGGATAATAATCTGATGCATGAGATAATATAATGCCATACTTTAAACAAAATGCAGACATTTCCGCTGAACAAAAGGCCTTAGCATTATCTGTTACTATCTTTGTAGGCACTCCAAATCTTGTTATTATCCTATCTTCAAGAAAATCCATGATTACTTTTTCATTTGTAGATTTAGTGGGAATGGCTTCAACCCATTTAGTGAAGTAATCTGTGGCTGTTATGATCCATGAAAACCCATTACTTGAATTATCTTTAAAGTTCCCTATGAAGTCTAAACCCCACTGCTGAAAAGGTGCTTCTACAACAACTGGCTGAAGGGGAAGGGCAGCTAACTTTTGTTTTCCAGTGAACAATTGACAAGGCTCACACTTCCTCACAAACTGATGCACATATGAAAATATGGTGGGCCAATAATACCCAGCTCTAAGTATCTTATGGGTGGTGGTTTTAGCAGCAAAGTGACCGCCACAAAAACCATTATGAAAGTCATCCATTAGTTTTTTAGATTCATTCTCGTCCACACATCTAAGGATAATCCCATCTGGATTCCTCCATCCCAAACCATTTTTAATTAAAATATACTTGGATGCTCTGAGCCTTAAGGCTCTTCTCTTATGACCAACAAGATGACTTGGGCAAGTCAAGTTTTTAAGATAAAAAATAATATCAGAATACCATTTAACTTGCTCAAGCTTTAGCAAATTCGGGGATGAATCTAGAACACCAATCTCACAAACCATATTCTGATCAACCAAACCTAAAGCCTTCTCATTACTTTCTGTCAACATCTTAGCTAATCCTTGTCCTTTGATTAATTTAGTGGGCCTGATTTTGACATCATATTCCTGAATTTTAGCAACCCATCTACTTCTTGGACCTAGGATTTCTTCTTGAGTTGATACATCTTTAATTGCTGTACTAGGAACATACCCAATTACTTTGGCATACCCTATGAAAATCCTGAAATGCTTAAGAGATTTTACCAAGGCATAAACCTGTTTTTCTATTATATGGTACTTCAATTCTAAATCTCTTAAGATTTTTCTCATGTATGCTATGGGTTGTTCTTGACCTTGGTAATTTTTTTGTAATAAAACACCAGCAATGGTGTCTTCAGATGCAAAGGAGAAAAGGTAGAATTCTTTAGTGTAATCTGGACTGACTAATACGGGAGCTTGACCACATGCATCTTTTATTTGTTGGAAAGCTCTTTTTCCTGTTTCATCGCATTGAAACTTGACATCATTTCTAAGCAACTTATTCAAAGGCTTAGTTAATTCTGCTAGATTAGGAATAAATCTCCTAAGGAAATTAATTGTACCAAAGAAGGATTGGAGGCCTTTCTTTGTACTAGGGAGGGGGAGTTTAGCAATGGCTGCAACTCTTTCTGGATCTATTTTGACACCTTCTTTGCAAATTATGTGACCCAGTAATTTTCCCTCAGTAACCCCAAAAACTGATTTAGTTGGATTTAACGAGATCCCAAATTCTCTGCACCTTTCAAAAACCTGTTTTAAATGCCCTATGTAACTTTTCCCATCCTTAGAAAAAACCGTTAGATCATCTTGATAAATTTCAATAATTTTTCCTATTAAACCTCTGAAAGCATAGTTTATTGCTCTTTGAAAAGTAGCTCCAGCATTAGATAAACCGAAAGGCATTCTTATATATTCAAAGGTTCCCTAAGGAGTTGTAAAGGTTGTTTTATGCCTATCTTCTTCTTTAACTCTGACTTGGTTATAACCAGAAAAACCATCAAGCATTGAAATCATACCAGATCCTGTTACTCTTTGCAATAAGGTTTCCATTTTAGGGAGGGGATAATTATCTTTCTTGCACACAATATTAAGATTTCTAAAGTCCACGCACAACTTGATTTGACCATTTTTCTTTCTAACCACCACCAAATTGGAGCACCAAGAAGAATGTCTAGTGTGGGCTATTATTCCAGCTTTCAACATCTTTTGAAGTTCTTGTTGTACTAAGGGGTCCAACTTAGGATTTATTTGCCTAAGTTTCTGTCTAAATGGTTTGGCTTCTTCTTTTAGTGGAATAGTATGCTGAATCACATCTTCCCTATAGACTTTAAGCTCGTCATATGTGAAGGCCAAAACATCTCTATATTCCCTTAGTAAATTAATAATTTGTTCTCTTTCATCTTTGGGTGTTGATTTCCCAATTTTAACCATCCTAGGCTCTTCCTTTGTGCCTATGTTTACCTCTATGTAATCACTTGGCTTTGTACCTGATTCTTCCTTAGGCTTATGGCCATCTTCTCTATCAAATGCCCTTTCTAAGGACACAACTTTCCTAGGGGCTGGATTAAGCTTTTGACTTTCTTTCGCATAATAACAACCTTCTTTCTCTTCACTAATGGGAAAGTAAGCAAATTCTCCTATATTACTCAAAAACTTAATCACTTGTTTATCATCGTCAAAGACTTGCCAATTATCTACATTATCTGGAACTGAAGGCCTGAAGATAACTTCCATTTTAACTTCTTCATCTACTAACTCTGGTGGTCTTTGAAGGGTGGAAGCAGCAACTGCAAGTCTATCTGCCTTAGCATTAAATTCTCTAGGAATTGCAATAAATTCTATGTGATCAAAGCATGGAACTAGATCCAAAATTGCATCCCTATATCTTCTTAACCTTTTTGATTTGCAAGCAAACTGTTTATTAACCTGTGAAATGATCAAATCTGAATCACCTTTAACCTCTAACTTCTTGATACCCTTATCTTTACACACCTCTAAACCAAGGAGCAAGGCCTCATACTCAGCCACATTGTTGGTGGCATTAAATTCTAGCCTATAGAAAAAATTGAATTCCTTACGAGAAGGGGATTCAATGACTATGCCTGCACCTTTACCAGTTCTAGAGAAGGCCCCATCAAAGTGCATATGCCAAATTTGATTAACTCTCTCATCTTCATTTGATTCTTCAATAGGTCCCAAAGAGTTAGCCAAAATAGCATAATTTCCCAAGTCATAAGTTTTATATTTTAATTCATTACTTGGATTTCTTGGGTCTTCTACATGGTGTCTCATCTCCAACTCTCGATTCAATCTAACAAAACTTCCTTTAGGAGTTGGAATGGTGGCATAAGTCAAGTCCATTTGAATATTTCCTCCTAAGTCTGCTCCAGTTTTTCTTGAGAGTAACATACCCCAAGCATCTGGGACATCTATCACTACCATGTCCATTTCTATTTGAATGTCTGGAAAAGCTGCTAAGTGTACTTGTAAGCCTTTAATTAAACCACACATTTCAATCATCTGACTATCCATTGCACAAATGTTATGATAAGGCCTTGAGATCCTTAGATTTAATTGTTCCATAACCTTTTTAGTCATCACATTTGAGCTAGCCCCTGAATCTAACATGCAGTTGTGTAAAAGATGATTGTTTACTAACAACGAGAGGAAGAAAGGCTGGTTCTTTTCATTTCCTTTGTCCATACTCTGAAGAATGACAGGTGCATCATGGTAGGCTATGGCTTTGTCAACATTATTCTGATAAGGTTCTTCTATAGCTTTGAGTAATTTTCCCTTTTGAGAAGGGATCTTCATGATTTCTGCTACAGGAACCAACATCTTAGCATTATTTTACCAACCTCCTAGATCAATGTTTAATTGTGTATTAGGAGCAATTGAAATAGGAGGGGGAGCAGGTACCTTAGGAACATTGGTTGGAGTTCTTTCTTGACTTTGATTCTTCTTACCATTTCTTTGGTAAGTTATTCCTCTATACCTAGAGAAATATGACACTTGCTGCTCACTAGGCTTAGGGCCAAAAGCTGCTTTTGCTACTTCATTAATTGACTCAATACTTTGACTATTTTCAACTAGATCCATCCATTCATATATGCCAATATCATACTTCTGCCCACACATGTTTACTTGTTCATTCTCTGTTTTTTCATTCATTTGATCACTTATGATTTGCAAAAAGACTTGACAAGTGTTTTCTTCATGAAAATCCCCACAAGGCCTACAATATGGAATAGCTTGATTGTCAACCACATTGGTGGACTCTAGAGGATTAGGGGGCTTTTGATCTTGAGGTGGGGGCCGTCTTTGGTTTTGCCACCTATCATTTGGCTTGTTTGGATAGAAATTATTTCCTCTGTTTCTTTCTAAAGAAACTACCTTGTTTTGTAATGCTGTCTGGTTTGCCTGCATGGCAGCTAGCTGATTAGCATGATTCAATTCCATTTGCTTAATCAATTGGGTGAGCTTATCTATGGAGTCACCTTGAGGTTCTTGGTTTTCAAACTTAACCTTTTTTACTTCATTAGCCTTTGAAGAACTACCCCTTGAAAACCCAGGAATATTATATTTACCAGCAGCTTGCATGTTTTTATCTATCTTGATAGCCTTTTCTTGTGCATCCTTAAGATTTGCAGGTTCCTTATCTCTTATCTGATATTTCATTTCTCCTTCAAATGCTTGGATGTAATAAATCAAGAGAGATGCTTCTTGGGGTTTGATGTCTGCAGGTAGGCTTTTTACTAAGTCATTAAACCTTTTATTAAATTCTTCCATGGTCTCATTCTCTTGCTTGTGACTAGTATGCAAGGCTGCCAACAAGAAATAATTATCCCTTCTATCACCCCATCTATCATTGAAGGCTTCAATGATTTCTTAGAGAGTTTTGAACTTATTGTCACTCTGATCTTGAAACCATTCCATGGCATCATCTTCTAAAGACAAAATAAACAGCCTCATCTTGACATCCTCATAGTTATGAGCATTACACCACTTGGCAAGGCATTGGTTGAACTTGGTGATGTGAGACTTGGCACTGATGGCATTATTACCTTGAAAGGAAGGTAACTTTTCTATAGCTTTATCTGGCAAATCATGAGGATAACCAATGGTGTTAGAAAAATCACATGGCTTGCACAAATCATCCATCGGTGAGGATTGGTTGTTTTGGGCAAACAACAAATGGATATCAGAGATAGCCTCTTCTCCAAGATTTGCAAGGAGTCTACAGGGAGCAAGTCTATTCAACCTCCTCCTATATACCCTTTCAGGCTCGGTGAGGGAGTTGAGTAGACCACCTGAATGGCTCCGGGTAGAATACCTCACTATATTTTGAAGTGGAGTCGCCACTTGGAGAAAAAGATAGCTCTAATATGGGTAAATAAATTATTAAATTTATTTAAAGAATTTTATTAATAATTTAATGAATGAAGAATTAAAAACAAGAAATTAATTAATTAAGTCAGACCAAGGACAAATGGCTTGTCCTCGGCAATGACGCCAAAGATGTTGCCGCCTAATTCACACTTTAAGAGACAGGAAAGTCACAACCTGCTATGTGTGTCCTTGGGGCAAGCGAGAGCTGGGGACCACTGTCACCACAGTCCACAACTCCTCCGTTTAGGCAAGATCCCAACAGAGCCAAGGGGGGTAGTCCCTACAGGAAAACTAAGTTCCAGATTTATTAATTAATTACAAATTAATTAAAGGGATCTTTTATTACGATTGAGGCTAAGGTTTGAGAGATGACAGTCAAACCAATGCAAGATGCAATATTTAAATGACAGTCAATCCTTTCATTTATAACCAGTGCCTAAAGAATGGAGTCAGAGAATGCAACTTTCAATGGATGCAATCTAAGTTAATTATCCCACAGGTTAAGTTGTCTAACAAATGAGATGAATAAACAAATAAATGATACAATAATGAATCAAAATATCTAAGCAATGTATAGATGATCTAAATTTATCAGTATAAGTAAATCAAGTAAAATAGTTACAGTTTAAACAAATATGAACCAGATTTACAAGTTATAGACAAGAGATAGCAGAAGGAAAATGCCTTAAATGAAATTTATCAAACCAACAGTAAATGAAAAACGAAAAGACTTTAAGTTGAATTACTTGAAGCAGTTAAACAAATTTTAAGCATTCACCACATAAACAATTGCAGAACTGAAAGTAAATGAAACTGAAAAGTAAAGTGTTGGAGTGCAATGCTGGAGTGGGAGTGTGCTACAATAAAAAAAAGTTATAGAACCGGTTTTGCAATGTCTCTTGGTTTATTTTAGGTAGATTTTATTAAGGTTTTTCCTCTTGAAATTTAGTTTTCGAACCGGTGGTGTGACTACCCCAATCCAGTATTTCTCAAGTCAAAGAGGGAATGCTGTTGCGCTCAACAAAGTGGGAGCAAAGCCCACCCGTAGCTCACAGGTCAAACCCCAATGCCTTGGTGCTCAACAAGGGGGACGTAGAACGTCTAGAGAACCCGCACGGTCTTCTACCCCAAGTCGCCTCCGAGGGCACTGTTTTTAATAAACAGGAAAAACAGCTAGATGGATGCCTATTAAACTAAAACTCCTCTATCCCCTGTCGTATCTTGCGAGTACCCCGAAGGGTGATAACCGAGTAGAGGAACAGAGGCTAGTGAAGTTGTTGTTGGTTAATTTTAGAGGGTAAATTTTTAGTCTTGATGATTAGCATACAAGGTTTATTTTAAACTATCAACAAGATCAACCAAGCGGTATCCCTTATGGGAGGTGCTGGTACTTGATCTTGGACTGAAAAATAAAATGTGTTGATTGTAGCAGAAAAAAAAGAAAGTTGTTTTAACTAAGCTAAGCCCCCACTTCTCCTGCTTTTCATGTCCAACTTGAAGTCCCTAAAGGGAGATGACAAGTGGACAGAGGATACACCGGATAGGTGGGCTGTATGGTTATCCCTTTAACAGAAAATTAAAAATTACTGAAACTTGAAGGAAACTGTAACTAGCTAAAGCAATGCCTAACCGCACAGCAATCTCTGTGACAGAGATGGTGGTCTGTGACAGAGATAGTGGGTAAACAGAAAATAAAACTAGCTATCCTAACCTCACAACAATCTCTGTTACAGAGATGGTGGTTTGTAATGGAGATAAGTGGAAAACAGAAGTAAAAGAGACTTAAAATAACCTCACTTCAATCTCTGTTACAGAGATGGTGGTCTGTAACAGAGATAGGTGGGTAAACAGAAATAAAACTGGTTATCTACTTCCTAATCTATTTACATATAGATTACAGGTGCTTTATAAATTTTGCAGAATACCCCAAGAGAAATTCTCGTTGGGGTTTACAAATATCAGAAAAGAAGAGAGAGAGGTGAGGGTTTGAACCCCTTTTGGAACTGGTTGAAGGTTGAGGTATTTCTGGGCCAATTTGGGCAGCACCTCTCCTTCACCTGTGTAGAACCTGTCACAAACCAGCAAGCTTTGTTCGCTGGAAATCACAGAAAAACTCAAAGAAATTGTCAGAAAAAATTAGTACAAAAAAATCACTAATTTACAGCAAAAATCTGAGTGAAAAGATAACAGAAATATGATGTTTAGAGGGTTGAAAACTGAGTTTTCAGCCACCTAAATGATGTTAAAACAGTAAATCTGAATCATTTAACTAATATACTAGGGGTTAGGGCCTTAAAACCAAGGTTTTTATCACTATACAATGATAAAAACTGAGTTTTAAAACCTTTGTAAACAAATGTGCGAAAATGGAAAACAGAAATATAACCAATGGAGAAAATGCTCATTTGTTCTAGATCCCTGCAAATAAACTTATGAGAGCTGCAAAATGTAAGCAAAGAGGTGAGCACAAAAATAAATCCTACAAAATACTTTGTAGAATCTTACTAATCTACTCACAAATGCAGATAGAAATACTTCTACCTACAAGTCTCTCCACAAAATACTTTGTGGAGAGCTACCTAAGCTAATACAAATGCAAATCAAATAAATATAAAGCAAGTTACCTCACAAAAGAAGCATGAAATGTAGAAGAGAGACACCAAGAATTCCTCCAAAGATTACTTGTATTAAGCCCAACCAGGGCAAGAACATTACAATAGCAAAAAGAAGCTTGAGAGAATATGAGAGGAGAATGGGGAAATATTCCGGCAACATAACAATAGCATGAGAGATCCTGTTAAATGAGGGAGTGAGACCCCCATTATATAGTTGAGGAAGACCCCAACCCCTTGAAGATCAATGGCCGAGATTAAATCTAGATCTAGGTTAAATCTCCACCACTAGATCTAAGTATTTGACTTAATCCAAGTCTTGATCCATGTCTTAACAATTTTACACCCTTAGATCTAGGGTTTTGACCAAGAGATACCCTTAGATTGCTTTTAGGGTTTTAGTTGTGGGCCCAAGCTAGGCGCCCTCCTCCAAGTTTGACGCCCTCCTCTAAATTAGGTGCCTCCACCAAATTGGTGTCCTCTCCAAATATGGCGCCTTCCTTTATAGGTGTAGACGCCTCCCTTTAAGCTAGCGCCCTCTCCATATTTAGCTAGCGCCTTCCACAAATGGGGCGTCTTCTCTTATATGTGGCGCCTCCCCTAAATGGTAGCGCCCTTCACATGCTTGCCCCCTTTTTTGGAGGAGTTTTCCATCCTAGCGCCCACCTCTAAATTATAGCGCCCCTCTAAACAAGGGTTTAGCACACTTTTAATCTTCCAAAGGTTGACACCCTCCTCTATTAGTAGTGCCTTCCTCTATTTGGAGTGGTTTGGACCATGCTTAAGTCCTCTAACTTGGCTTTGACTTTAGCCTTTGCTCAAAAAAACATTTAACCTTTAGACTTAGGCTAAATACATTTCACCTTAGATTTAATTTTTCAATTTAATTTTAAATTTTTCCAATTTTGACTTAGGAAAAATTAAAAATAAACTTGAAAAAATTATATCTTGGCCATGGGGGGGTGGAAAAATTTGAAATAATTTTTTTCTAGGCTTAGCAACCCCCAAACAAAATTACCATGGCATTATTTGATTTTTTACTTCAAAGTCAAATAATGTGAATTTTTGACTTAGGGAAATTAATTAATTCCCTAGGAAAAATAGACATTGCTTAGCCAAAAATGGTCTGTCTCTTCAACTGCTTGTCTGAAAGACATGGGACTCGAAGCAGTGGCTTAGGGGGTTTCATAGCATTTTACCTTGCATTCATAGCCCCTATTACAAAGCGCCAGTGCTTGAGCTATTACATTATTACATCAAAACTGAGTTAATTAACTACCAAGGGGTGAAATTAATTAACTAGAAAAAATAAATAAAAATACAACAACATAACGAAACTCCGCAAGACTCTATACAAATGTCTAGCATGGTCATGAATAACATTTTGAGCCCTTGGCCACCCCATGGACTTGACTGTTAGAACGCCCGTCACCACTTTGGAGGATTTTGAGTGAAAAACCAAACCAATTAAAATCGTTTAAACAACAAGATTAATT
>LPNX010729643.1:546791-616694 GCA_001517045.1 Pseudotsuga menziesii | reverse complement strand
ATGGACCTAACGGACCATCTACTGAAAGTGAATAATATATTTACGAATTTTTTCCTTGGAAAAAAAAAAAAAGAATGGTAGCCATTCATCTTCCCTTTAACCTTCTTCACGATCAAACTTTATGGAATGGCATTTATTTGATTTTGTGGATATAACTTAACATATTAAATAAACTTTAATGTGGCATTTAACTATTTGACTTTCGCAATCAGTCAATTCATGAAACATGGAAGGTGACTTAGGAAATCGAACAAGGTATAATGGTGGGTAAATATAAGGAAGGTTCCGATGTGGAGGTATAAACATATGAACGGAAATATCTTAATTTTTTTTTATTGTAATTTTAATTTTATTGTAATTTTAAATATACAAGTATAGATCCATCCTAAAAAGGATCTACCAATTGTAAGTGTCGAAAGGGATCAAATATTTTTAAATGCAAATTTCCTTTTTACAATGGAAATATGAACAAAATGTTTATGGTTTTAATTTGTAGTCTTATATATGTAGTTCTAAGAAATATTTTAAATCTAAATTGAGCAGACATGTTATTTTTTATAAAGGACACACATCACCTCTAGGATGAGCACGAAAGGACTTACACATCTCCCCCTACTAGGTTGTAGAATGCGCCTCTTCGACATAAAAACCATTTTAATTTTTAATTTTTTTAATATAACGATTTTATATTTAAAACTAAATAAAATATATTATTAGACATTATATATAGAATAATATTAGTAAAATTTATTTGGTTAAAATAAATTGTCAACATTTACCAAAATAAGGGATAAGGCAATAAGGAAATTGACAGAGCTGGCGCAAAGATGACACAAGTACAAGGAGCATTGGCGAGGTTGATGTTAAATTGGTAAGGGATAAACTTTTAGCTTTTATATGTGACAACAATTTGAATGGACAATTTTTTTATGTATTGAGAAAATCAACAAGTTGTGTTCATTTGTTGTGGGAAGAAGCTATTGCAGGTTGGGAGTTCAGTGATATTATCTTCCTAGAACAACAACAACAACAACCATCAATATTGTAGAATGAAGGCCATCTCTTGATGTAAAGAAAACAAGTTGATTTAATTTGCATCATTTTAATGGATCGATTCCTCTTTTGAAGTGGACTTGGAGACATAGTCCATGAGGGTGAACTCTATTAAATGAACTCTATGTTATTGTTGTTATATCCTCAATTTTAGTTATTTGATATGTTGATTTCTTTATTATTAATCCAATTTTAATGGAATTGCGAGAAAAATGAGAATTTTGTAATGGAAATCGAGTTAGTGTAATAAAGTAGTTCTTAGCATTAGTTTTGGCTCGTCACCTGAATTTGTGGAATATTTAATATAGGTGTGAGAAAGTGATTCATCGATATGCTTCATATTTCTAGAATTATGTTCGAAATATTTAAAGATAATATGCAGTCAAAATTTGTTGGTAAGGGATTAGAGTGCACAAAGTGCGCTTCCACAACCAACAAGAAGGACGTCGACAGGAAGAAGAGTCAACTGCGGCGAAGGAAGAAACCGACAAGTGTGTCCATTTTGGTCAAGTTGGTTAGGAGATTGGTCAAGGGGACCATTTTTTAACGGCTTAGTAATCCCATAAGTAGAGTTAGAAGATGATAGATAGGCATCATGATGATCTAGAAGAACTATGAGATGATGAATGTATTTTTCTGGTCTGAGGCTAATCAACTAAGGGATTTTTTGTCTTTTGTAGTGCATTTTTTGGTATTAATGTGCTGAAGACTCCATTGATGACACAATTATGCTTATTGTTTATTTTTCTGTAAGATGCATTACCTTTTGAAGATAGTCTGATAATGAATCATGTGAAATATATGATGATACAATCTATGTGCTTGCTTAGTTAGATCTGAATGATGTGAAGCCTTGTAGAGTGTGTTGGTTTACTGTATGTCGATGTCTTTTCTAATGACAATGTTAACAAGTCTTTGTTGATTAAAACTCGAGTAAGTATGAATGTAATGATCTGGCTAATGATATGATTGAAACCCTGGATATCTGGATGTTGTGGTATAGTAACAGATAGTGCGAAAGTCCTCTTCCCTATGCAGAAACTTGGTTCCTGCAGCCCTCCCTCGGACATATCAGGTGAGACTGCACCTTCTTCGTAGGTGTTGATGTATAGGGTAAAACATTTCCGGGCCGATGTTTAGGGAGTTTGCGTCGATGGATGTCGACAAATTTGCAGAGTGAACCCACGTCGACATGATTGTGTCAGCGAATGGTTTCATTTCCAGGATCATAGTGTGAAACAAAAGAGGACATGTTGTGGCATCCAAGATTATGTGGTTTGAAACACCTCTTTTATTTCATTATGTCCTCTAATACATAGGTTTGGGAATTACTTTGGCGCTTTCATGAAATTCTTGGGATAAATAAGCCACCTTCCTTAAAAGAACTAGAAGATGAGTTTTCAGATGCACGACCAGAAGATTCCAAGGTCATAGATATATTTGAGAAGGATGTTATAGAATATGAGAAGGAATGGTCATGGAAATTGGCAGTCAATAGTGAAGCATTTATGCTAGTTTGCATTGACAATGTATTTGAAAATATCTCCTTTGAAGCAAGATATGTAAACAAAGATGCATAGAGAAGGGTTGTTACAAATACATATGGAAGGTGTAATGGTTCAACATTGGCTAAAGCTCATATTCCATTTTTTAAATTATTCTTACTAAATTACAAAGTTAAGTCCATATAGTTGTGGACCCAAACACTTATCCGAGAGACGTGGAAGGAAAAAGGATAATGAAAGTGGAATACCTTTGAAAGATCAAATCATGTTATACCTCCAGTCAACGAACAACTTAACCAGTTGTTGATGAAATTTTAAACAAGCGTTAATTTTAACATCTGCAACTTTGGAGATTTTAAGATGTTGGTACCAGAAATTTCCCTATCAAAATTGTTTACATTCCAGCAACGCCCTTGTAAAGAATGATCCCATTTTTTACTACCGAAAAGTCCATTGACATTTTTGTCATAGCTTTGAGTTCCTTACGTTAAATTGATCAGTCTCCCTTCACTCCAAACCTTCAATCTAGTTAATCCTGCATTTGTCCATAAATCGAAGTCTAGTGCCTAATCTTCTTAACAGTATAAAGAACTGAGTTAATCCTTGCCTTATTCTACCTAAGTCAATTGATAATATTATTATTTTAAAATTATTCCATTATGAGTAATTTTATTTATAATAAATTTTATTTAAAACACTTAGATATGTTTTTATACCATTCATCCCTAAAGTTTGGGCAAATGAAAGGATTTAAACCCACTGTCCAAGTCTAATTTCGCGTGAAGCTATAGGAAATTGTTAAATAAAATAAATATAAAAAAACAAAAAGCTACTTTATGTTTTATATTTATTTTATGAAAAGTTTTGGGTTTTAAAAAGTGAGTTTTGCACCTCATGTTCAAACTTATGCTTCTATGTTCAAGTCATAAGCCAAGCTCTTCCACATCTCAGAAGCAGAAGGTGACAAGAGAAGTACAAGTCCATTTCAACGCGTCGAGCTAACCATCAAGCAAGTATCAATGGCGGTTTGTATATGGGATGTATTTCATAAGGTTAATGTCAAACGCCAAACAACAAATGTTGAAACCAACGCTCAAGAAAGCTCAAGCTCGAGTTACCAAGTGCATTCAGATAGAGTTGAAAATCTCCAAAGTTGCAGATGTTAAAATTAATGCTTGTTTAAAATTTCATCAACAGCTATCAATTGCATTCGAGGTTGCATGAAGAAGGTAATTACAGCTATAAAGAAAGAACAACCAAGTGCCAAATGATAGATTCACTCCACATTTAAATGCCAATCAAATTTAGAAAAGTGCATGAGTATGATGGTACTCACATCAGTTCCTAGGTATTGAGGAAACTAGTCAATTGGCATCAATTGACTGTCAAGGGCTAAGTATATGTGTAAAATCCATTATCAATGTTTTGAAATTGTTTAAATGCTAAGTGCATTAGCAGGTAGATGAAGAGGTTGTTCAGTTGGTAGCTACAAATGGACTAAGGCCTAGCCAAAGTAGATTATTCTCAAACACTTACAGTTTTGGTTCTTATACAAAATAGACTTGAGTGGAATACTGTAAATCTGGCGATGTTGCAGGGTAATCTAAGAGAATAGTCTTCAAGATCACTTCACCAAAAAAGCCACTGAAATATCTATGTTATTCTAAAAACAGAAATTCAAAGAATTAAGAAGGTCACCCACGAAGGAATTGGAAAACGGAACTCTTTTGGCAACAGGTGGCAATCAAGAATTTATGAAAGGTGGTTATTTCTACAAGTGGAAAATCATTTTAAGGATCTTATTTTCAAGCAGAGGATTGATCTGGTAATCCCATATTTTCAGCAAAGGATCAACGGGAAGAGTATTTTTCTCAACATATGGCAATATTAAAGAATTTCATTCCAAATATCATGGCAAATGTAGATCGTATCTCAAAGTCAGCATTTTGAAGATAGGATGGGGATAGCAATCAAATCAACTCCAGATTGAAGGCATTATGTCAGGTAAGCCAACTCAACAAAATTGAGAATCTAGGTCGACTTCAAATCCAGATATGAAACCGATTTCAAACAATCCCATTTTTCTAGAAGATTTCAAGTGTGTCATCGGTATCTACAAGCAGTATTCGAGCTTCCAGGAAGACAATTGTCAAAATATTTGATAAATTTGATCAGTTCTATATTCAATAGCGCTTGGAAGATATTAAGGAAGCAATCATATTTTCTTATCATTAATTTTAGATTAAATTTTGTTTCCGAGGAGATAGCACCAGACTGTTGAATGTACTTTGCTATTTAGTTTATGATTGTCATAGCAGAGTTCGAAGGAGGTTCAAAATATCTAAGTCATGAGTCGTTTTAGAGATAGGGTTCACTGTCTATTTTGCTAGTTAGTTGTTGAATTATAGCAATTTGTTTTAGTGAGCTGGAAGTAAAACTTCCAAGTATATATTGTAAGCCTGAGGGCATTTCAGGGAGAGGGAGTTCCAGCCAAGAGCTGAGATTGTATTGGCAGGGCATGTATACACTCTGTTTTTCTTTATGTAGGATGGCTGCTTTGAAATGATTATAATCATGAGCCTGTTTTGCTTTTATACATGAATTGTATCTAGTTATGATTTTATCTTGTGTGTGGTATTGATAATCCATTACAAGATTCTTATAATGATGTGAAATTACCTTTAAATGTCATGTTGCAGAACCAGATTCATTCTTTATAAATTCATGCTCGTAGTCTTTCCTATTACTGTATTTTACAATGATACATTTCCTGTTGTTTGATCTTTAAACCCATCCTGATATTTGTATTGTTATACCTCCATCACTCTATCAACTCAGTTACCCATTAAACCAATTTTAAAGATTCACTAGCCATGCTCCTTATGCAGTCAAGGTGCATCTTTTAGTGATAACATCTTCTAGCACCATTGCTGGGGACGAAGGAGCGAAGATATCTTCCCCGGGAAGAATGACAACGAATATATCCAGTCTTTGATGGTGAATGAGAGCCGGTGACATAGTGGCTGCAAATTATTCACCTGGCGACTCCAACTTCTGCAGATCCAGATTTCAAAGCTTAACTGATGATTTCATTGGACTAATGAGGACTTCTGATCTGGCTTCTATTGTTTCAAGGTATGCATGTCTAGATTTTGCAGAACTTCCTATTTTTCCGAATATTCTTCCTTCGGATGAATATTTGTTGAGAAATGGTCCTAAATTCAATGGAGAAGATCTGAGTTTAGCTGTGAAATACATATCTAATTTCTATGAATTTACGGAGTTTCTCAGAGTTAAACATGAAGATGTCTTCATTAGACTATTTTATGATTCATTACAAGGAAAGTGTAAAAATTGGGTTGAAGATTTGTCTGTTGGGTCAATTAGATCATTAACAGATTTTTGGATTATCTTTCTAAAGACATGGATGGAGAAGACAAAGTTTAGGGCAGATTCTCTTTCCATTAAAAATTTTAGGGAATGGAATGATATGAGCACTGATGAGGAAATAGATGAAAAATTTTCTTCCCTTTTGTCTTCTTATTTAAAGTCAAGTTCATGTAACTCAGAATCTAAATTCATCTTTTTAAAAGAATTTGCTGCATATATTGAGAAAGAGATTGAAGCTTTAGAGGTCAAGATACAGAGTTTGTCTTTTCAAAGCCCTTTTCAGGTGCATATATAAAGGTGTATGTATCCTCTCTATATTTCTCTTAGTTATATATGATAATTTGTCGAATGTCTGTGCAATAATATATATATTAATTTAGATACATATAGGTATATTTTTAAAAATCCAATAGAACATAGATTATCGGGTTAATGTACAATAATATTTATCCTTTCTATGATTTCCAATCAAGTAGGATAATTTATAGAATGATTGTGTTGCTTGTGCTAGAGTTGATTTTTGTTGCTTAGTGTTTTAGATGTAATGTAGGCACGTATAAAATCCACTAGAACTAGTTACAAAGCATAAACATGATATGCTTACATCAATAAATATTGAAATTATGTTTACCTCACATTGGCAACATGGATCTACAACTTAGTTGAAATATTCTTGAGAGGAAATAATTTTCACGAGTAGTTAACTGCGTCTATGGAATAATGATATTCCTAATGTGCCATACTCAAACGGTACTCACTAGATTTCTCAAACTTTGTTTCATTCAGATTGTCTATTTAATTTATCCTTGTCCATAACTATTGGTTTCTATCATTTGGAATAACATCCTGCTAAGAAGGAAATATCATAAGGAGCATAATAACTTATGCTTCATTTCCAAGGATTATTTGTGCTTATTTCCCAATTTTGGCATTCACTTGTATAGTTGGAATCTTAATTTTAAGTTTTCATTGGAATGTTTTTCTTGATTAATTTAATGAAATGAATGTTGGAAAAGGATATATGTCTATAAAAAATGTTTTTTTTCCAATTAAACAATTAGACTAAAAGTTGGCACAACCCTACTAAATATGGCAAGGTTGTGTTATCGTTTTAACATATGTACCTTGCTATAAGGGGAATTTCAAATTACCAATTTACCTTACAATGAGGTGGGTTCCAAATTTCCCCCATAGGTTGATATGAAGGGGATTTCAAAGTGGCCATGTAATTTGCTATGAAGGGGGATTCAAACTAACTCTGTACCTTGCCATGAGAGGGGATCCAAACCGTATTCATAAGTTGTTATGAGGGAATTTCCAAATCACCCATTTATCTTACTATGAGGGAGGTTCACAACCTCCCTCATAAGGAGTTATAAGGGAGGTTTCAAACTGCCCATATACCTTTGTTTGAGGGGGTTGCAAATTGTCCTTATAAGTATCTTAGAGGGGGATTCAAACCACCCTTGTACTTCACTATGAGGAGGTTTTTGAACCACTCCCATAAGTTGATGTGAGGGGGTTGTCGACCGCCCCCATACATTTCTATCAGCAGGGTTTAAAACTGCCCCATACATTAATATGAAGGCAGTTTATGTACAACTACCTTTAATCGTTATCTTTCTTACGAGGGTTTTTTTTAGATGCCTTTGATAGTCACATTTTTAGAGAGGGTTCACAACCACCTCCAAAGAAACTTTTGTAGGCGGTTCCAAACTACCCCCAAAAGTGGCTTTTGGGGGCGGTTCAACTTTTCATCTTAAACCAACGTTAAAAGGCCAAACTTTTAATGTCAATGATTTTGGGGGAGATTTTTTTAAAACCACATTGAATTACATTATTTCCCTTAATTCCCATCTTTAGTGATAAAAAATAACCACCCTTAAAGACCTAAAATGTAGTAGTGTATTCAAGGAGTATTGCAATGCGTTCGTTTGGAACTATTAGGAAATTCCATGCATCAATCCTCGAATCATCAAACATGAGATGAAGACTTATAATAATGTAAAATCCATTTAATGAAAGTTGTGATCAATAAATCGTAGTGAAGTAACCATTACCAAGGAAAATGTGAAGAAATTATTGAAATTAGGTTTTTCCTACTATGTCCCCTTGACAAAATCGGTGTCAAAGCCTATTCTCATGGATAAAAAGCAAGGGAGCATTCACGTGTGTATTGACTTTCTTAGTCTAAAAAATCATATCCAAAAGACAATCACCCCATGACATTGATCAATCATATAATCAATGAAAGTTCCATAAATGAAATTTTTTCATTCATGAATGGATTGTATAGTTATAATCAAATTTACATTAGTCTTAAAGACTAACAAAAAAAATACATTTATATACCCTTGGGGAATTTGATCCTACAAAAAAATGTTGTTAAGAGTTAAAAATGCTAGAGCCACATTTCAGTAGTTAATATCATATTTCTTTCATGGTATCAAACATGTTGTCGAGGCTTATATGAATGATCTAACTGCTCAATCAAAGAGAAGAAGTAGTCATCCAACCCATCTTGACTCTTCGCATAGTATTTGAAATATGTCACAATTATAAAACATGTTTGAATCCTCACAAATGCATATTTTGAATTGTGTCTAGTGGATTGATCAACTTTATAGTTTCCAAGAACATGATTATGGTTGACCTTTCTAGGTTGAGGCAGGCAATAATACAATTGCTTCCCCCATGCAGTATCTACCAACTCTAGAGCCTTTAAGGAAAGGCAATTTTTTTGATAATATTTATTTTAAATAATGCTTATATTACAAAAGGTTTCATATGCCTTTTGAAAAAAGGAATCCCATTTATATGGGATAACCAAGCACAATGGTATTTGATGCCTTGAAAAATGTTATGATGTCCACTTCATTATTGAGTCCAACAAACTATAGTAGGAATCCCCCTTGAAGAATATGAATCTAAAATAGGTATGGTTTTGGTCTAGGAATATCAACAACATTAGGAGCAAGTAGTTTATGATCAAGCAAAGGTCTTCTTGAACCCAAGTTAAAGGATTCTCATGTTGAGAAGTTTTCCTTGGAAAGAATTCATGCTATGAAAAGACTTTGACATTATATCCTTCTTCAACGTGTGATGGTGATTGCATATACCAACCTAATCTAGAAATTATTGAGCTAATGAATAATAAGTGGAAGTACTCCAAATGGATAAAATCCTACAATAATTTAACTTAGAATTCACCTATACTAAATTGAATAAATCTATAACTTTTGTGTAGTTAACATTGAAGTTACCTCGAGATAGTGGGGATCCATTTTCCATGAACGTTACCTAATGAACAATGTTCCTCATTTTATATCATCATCCATCGTATGGATATATCCTAGTGTATCTCCAAAATCAATGGTTCCCATCTCACTCTCTCTAAATGAATCACAACACACTCACGACCATGCAAAGAGATCCTCATTATCAATGGCACTTTTTATTGTTTAGGTGATGACCTTATTTTACATCGATGTCTGACTCATGAAGAGGCTACGAAGACTCTTAATGATTTCCACAATGGAGCATGTGGAGGTCATGTTTTTGGGTTGGGATAAACTCATAAAAAATTATATGCATGATATTTGTAGCTGTCCATCTTTAAAGATTGTGTTGAATTGGTAAAAAAATGTCATCCTTATCGGGTATTCACAAAAAATCAGAATGCTCGTCCTACTCCATTATATCATATCGTTATCACTTGCCCCTTTTTCAAATGAGGAGTTGATTTTACAAGTCATCCATCTTTGAAAAAATGTCATAAATACATTTTATGGTTATATACTACTTTATTAAGTAGGTACAATCCATCCTGCATTTGCTAATGGTAGTGAGATAAATAAAAAATTGCATTCAATCTTGTCATCACTAAGGTCAATGTACATAAACAAATAATCACAAATCATGACACTCATTTTCAAAATAAATTAGTGACAACTAAAATAGGATTCCATCGGGAACATCCATCCCCTTAAGATCCTTAGGTAAATGGAAAAGTAGTAGCCATTAACAATGTTCTTAAAACCATACTCTAGAGGACAATAAATAAAATAAAATATAATTGGAATTTAATGTTATTTATGACCCTTTGGGATCATGAAACATCAATTATGACTACCTTAGGATTTACCCCATTTCATCTTATGCATTGAATGGAGGTAATTATGTTGATTAAATGTGAAATTCCTTAATTAAAACTAGTTATTGAGCTCTTACTTGACACAACTTTTAATGAAGAGATTTTTGTTTACCTAGAACTTCTTGACAAATCCCATACTCATAGAAATGTGGTAACTCTGAATGCGGCACATAAAAAACATGTTAATGCTTAGTATTACAAGGTTATCCATCCTCAATTATTTTCAAAAGGAGACTTAGTGCTTGTTTATGACCTAGATAAAGATGTGTCGGAGGTAGGAAATTCATACCCATGTGGTTGTTAGATTATAATTCTATAGACAATCACAAAGTCCTAGATCACCTCTCATGTGCGTTGTTATTCTTATCACTTTATGAATTGTCACCCCTATCCACGTATGAGTTGTTAGTGAAATCTAGATCTATAGGTGACTATGATCCATGTACTATATAATATCATCATTGGTATGAAGATTAATGTTGAGAATGACTTAATCCTTTTTCCAAAACTTTGTCTCTCTTCCCTACTTGCTTTATAGTCTAACAATGGCACAATCCTTACATAGTGAGGAATGTCTTGAATAACAAGCATATGATTTGGAATATTATGATGTAAATGTTTTATATCATACTTGTGATCGACTCATCTCAGGAGGTACTATGATAAATAGCAATATTAGGAAAATACCCTTCTACATGTTGTATATAAGTAGATTTTACTTTTGTTTTATTATTTTTATTTTGGTTTGCATCTTTGCTTATCATGATATGTGCTGAATTGGTAGATGTCATTGGAATTATTGTATATGTGGGATTTGCAAATGGTTCCAGTTGCCACTCTTGAAATGTTTCTTCTACAACTTTGGTAATTTATTCTATCATTGGTGAACTTTTTAAATTAGGAGGAATTCACCTTGGTCCCATGAGCAATAGTATCATTGAGTATATTGCATTTATTGAACTCGTTTTAAAATTCATTATGTTAGAAAATCAACATATGGTTGTTCACCTTGTTCATAGTTAGTGGTGTCATAGTTAAACAATGTTTATTCTACACTTCTCCAAAAAATATTTACAGGTGATACTTCTCAAGTGATATTAGAATTTATTACATATATCCATATCGTGAGGACATTTAATGATGCCATTGATTCATTAGCAAACTATGATTTAAATTTCTATTTCTTTCATTAAGATAAATCAAAGAATGCATGTACATAATCATCAAATAAACAACCACGTTAAATTTTCACATATAAGTATAACCACAAAACCATGTGTATATATAAAGAATAATAAATATTTCACATCATGTCCAAAAAATATGGTATCCCGTTTAGAAATTGAGCTAGCTAAGCCTTTGATTTATATGGTATGGTTCTTGAGTTAATCATACAAAATAAAGAAATGGAAATAGCTACTACTCATGATTAGGAGTATGGGCCTTGTGATAGCATATGATTGTAGTAGCAATATGTCTCATAAGGTGCACCAATGGTCATGGTACTCCTACCACTATTCCTTTGGAACATATCTCTTGGTATATATGCACCTCTATTTTGATTGTCCTTAGCATGTTCCTAGGAAGCATATACACTATATCAATCCAACAATTCATTTGGGGTTCTCTCACCCCGATCAATTGAATGAGTACCCAAGGGAACAAACTTGGAATACTCTCCATGAAAAAATAATAAAGGATACTACCATATCTAAAGTTATTTTATCGACCTAGTTGACATCCAATGGATTAGGATTTCATGTTTCCTAAAAATGCAGTACACTAATCAATAGAAAATGGAATTAAGCATTGCAATGTGTACTACATCCAAGGATGTGATTCCAAGTGTGATGAGGTATATCTTTACATCCTAGTCAAGGTAAACAAGATTATCTTCAACTGAAGATCAACAACACAAACAATAGGTACATAGTCTTCCATGACCCCAAAGAACAATACATTATTTTAATGTACTTAGCCATGGTATGCCCTCCCTCAATTCATCCCCCCAGCTCCCCTAGGTGAGACAATCCAATCAAAAAGTAAATATCATTAGCCTTGGCCTTGAGGATCTCATTATCCAACACAAGGAATCTTGATATGGATCCTGGTATCTAATCAACATATATATAAATTGTAGTTGATACCCCATGTTTGGACGCATAAATAATTTCAAGGGTCCAGAATCTATTAATGCATCTAGAGATGCAAAATCATTTAGTGCAGCATTATCAACCTACTCATGTTCCCTCTCTCTCCAAGTTATGGCCTTGATAAATATACATTCATAGTAAACAAATAAAATCAAGAAATCTTTACAAAAATTACCCATTTATATAAAAAAAGATCTTGATCGTTTAAGTATATGCAGAAACAAGTTTGTCACCTTTTTGTTGATTGTGCAGCATCAAGAGTCATTCTCCATACTTGTGACTTATATCAAGTCAGAAACATGTGTTGTATCAAGTCCTATTTATGTCCTCATGTATGTATATATATATCATCAATATTAATACTAATGATTAATTAATTAATTAAATCAAAAGGCATGCCTCTTAGTAAAGGAACGATGGGATTATATAAGACCCATCATTGTAAATGTAATATCATCACTTATCTATTATTCATATATTTATCCATTTATGGATTTTCTATCCTATTTACTTTGGATTTTCCTATAGAAACGGTATTTTACTGTTCCAGTGGTGACATCTCGAAGGTGCTTTCACAAGAAGATCATAAATCGATATAGAAGATGCATAATGAAATTGATAAAGTCATCATAGACAAAGAAGAAGAGATCTCTCGTATAAGGGATCATAATCAAAAGTTGCTCCTTCAAGTCAAGAAGGCGAAAGATAGAGCACATCACCATCAAAAGATAGTGGAGGAAAATCAAGATTTGCAAAAGAAACTATTATAGTTTAAAGAAAATGTGAAATTGCAAGAAGAAACGATCAGGAATCTTAAGAATGATAAAGAGTTACTCGGAAGCAAGTTGGAGAACATTCAGGAAAGGACATCAAAACCTTTGGGCTCAAAAAAAGACGTTGAGGAAAAAGAAGCAAATACAAATCCAGTCATCAATACAGTTAAAAAAGAAGTGAATCCAAAAGAATAACAAACAACAAAAACTCCTTATCGACCCCCCAATTATAAACATCCTTTTGACCAGCGACATGGTCAAAATGAACACACACAGAGGAGAGACGATGTCAGACGTGCAAGAACATCAAATCAAAATACAAAACAACAAACAAGAAGACCCATCCTACACAATGATCAAATAGCTTCAATAAAAATACATTTGGGTTGGACCACATCAGAGACGATGTGGCAGTTCTTCTAGGGAATTCGTAACTCCTATCGCCTCGTTTCATCAAATGTCGCAATGACTAAACACAAAATATCAAGAAATAGCATTCAAGAAAAAAATCAAACGTAAGTTACTTCTTCTCTAAGCTTTTAGGACAAAGCTTCTCTAAGGGGAAGGCCATGTTATATATATATCATCAATATTAATACTAATGATTAATTAATTAATTAAATCAAAAGACATGCCTCTTAGTAAAGGCACAATAGGATTATGTAAAACTCATCAGTGTAAATGTAAAATCATCACTTAGCTATTATTCATATATTTATCCATTTATGGAGTTTCTATCCTATTTACGTTGGATTTTCCTATAGAAACATTATTTTAATGTTCTAGTGAGATGCCTGTAATGTGATCTTGTGTTGTATCAATATTGGAATCTTATGTTGTATCAAGATTGAAGTCTTATGTTGTATCAAGACTGTAGACTTGTGTTGTATCAAGACTGTAGACTTGTGTTGTATCAAGTTTGGACTTGTGTTGTATCAAGTCATTGATTCTCATAAACGACACCCTATGAGATGCATCTCCTTAACTAGAGATGGTATTGTGTTGTATTGAAACTAGAGACTTGTGTTGTATCAAGTCATGTGGTTATACTATGTGATATATTGCTAGTCATGGTAGCTGAGTGCTATAAGTATCCTTTAGGGATTAGCTACCCCTGGAGTGAATTACTTTATCATATGACTATATGACCTGGGGTAATATATATGATCATCGGTATGGAATAATTCTTCTGAGTATGATATGAGAAGATGGATAAATCAATACACTTACGGACCATGGAGTAATTAATTAATGATAATGCGATGAAGCATAGATCAGAAAGAGAATGGATTTGAATTACCTATATTTACCCCCAAGTGAACTTGAAATGTAAAAGGCTTCAGTAATGCCCCAGTTGTAATAAAGCATGCATTAGTTAACTAAGAAGATCCATGCAATAGTTAATAATAGAAATTGAGCATGGATAAAACTAATTGTGAAGCAACAAAGACATTCAGTTAGCCTCCTTAATTTATTTTATGCATTCAGTTGAAGATTGAGTTTAGTTTAGTTAGATCACAATCAGTTCAGTCAGGTCACATTCAGCTCAACAAGTTCACATTCAGTTCAAGTTAGTGAACATTCAGTTAAAGCCAATTGAGTAAAGGAGGGCACATATCTTGTGCATGATGAAGGATTCTAAGTGCCAGCTTGGCATGAGTGCTAGGGAGGGCACTAATTTATGCATGGAGGGAGTTCTAGATAATACTCCTCCTTGTGTATGCGTTATGTGATGCTCCCATTAGTTTACTTGAGCTTCCCATTCACTACCTTTTGCATGTTAGGTGTTTTGACTTCTTATTAATATGCTAGGCATATGGCAAGTTCACTACAATTGATTACAATGTCGTATTAGAGCTCTCTTCTCTACTATTGAGGTGGTATCTCTTATCAGGAAATATGCTTATGTGTTGTAAACTACTCTCTGCAAATCTATCATACTCAAAGAATTGTTGGGTTTTTAATCCTCTTTGTTTGGAGGGTTTTCCTAGGGTATATCTTGTCTCTCATGGTTGACTAATTATATGGATGATTTATGGAGTGGAATTTATGTGGCTGATATATTTACGAGCTTCATATGTGGCTGATTTATGAGATACACATATGCTGAAATTGATTGAGAAAGTTTTTAAAGTTCAAGCTTCTCTGATTTTTATTTAACATTCACACTTTTAACAAATCACTTGTCAATGAGTCTTTCATAGTTAATTTTTACTATTTTCTTTAGGAATTATACCATGGTTATGATTTTTTATACTCCTCTAATTGGTTACTCTTCCAATCATTATGTAGATTCCTTCTATCCTCTTGTCTCGTTGGTTCATATCATTGGTCCCAATTGGCCTTAGTTGCTACTTAAGTCACTATTATGTCATGCTTATGATCAAAGGATGTCATTTAGAATGAGTTAGCCATTTCTCATATCCCTTGACAGTCCTTGTTGGTCTTCCCTATAATCAAAATCATTCTTAAATTGTCATCATAACCCAATTTCTTACTTGTGTTGGTTGATAAGGGGTCCATTAATTCCCTCCTCCCAACAAATCTCTTCTTATCAACAACAAATCATCTATTTTGGGAGTGATATTTAGTTCCTTTCTATTGATAGTGGGTATACATTAATGAATCTTGATTAATAGATTCTACAGGTGTTCAATGTTAGTACATATATTCCCACTTTATGTAATGCACTATGTACCTTGGTTCCCATTATTATTATTGGTGGGTTACCTTGGGCTTGGCAACAATATACATTAATGATGAGTGGTCAAACAATTTCTCCCAATTTCAAATTCAAATCATCTATTCACATGGCAGTGATGTATATTAGCAAGTATGGTTGAAGACCTAGGGATACTATAGCTTCTTTATTTTTGCTACTGCCTAAGTTGTGTATATTGTACAACCTATTCATGTGATATAGCAGTCATATGCAGAGATATTTGTACTATATTGTTGGATGGCTGGTTCTTTCACCTGGTTCTTCGCCACTCCACTTATGGGATGGACTTATAATGTATTTCGGCCATCGTATCACCCCTATGACCTCACACATTAGGGGGCATCTGTTACAGCTGATTTTACCACACATGGTAGATCACACATTTATGGCCTTCCCTATCCCTCTGCAAACTCTTTGTACCCCATGGACTATTTTTGTACCTTTGATGTTTCCAATATCATCCCTAAAAACACATGTTATTTTCCATACGCGACTTTTAAACACTTTCTCGCATATATACGTGGATATAACCCTTCAACCCACGTACATTGGGATGTGTGCAAAAGGCCTAAATATTTTGGAGCTTTCCTTGATCTGGATCCGAGTCACTTGTCTCTTGGCCTTCCATATGCCTCAAGATCGCTTGGATTTGACCTTCCATTACCCCATTGAAGCACTATATAAGGAACCCTTTGGATACATTGAAAAGGAGGAATTGAAGAGCAAGAAAACTATAGTCCATTGTTGCCGTAGCTTGCTTATAATTTAGTCTGCATCCCTTTGTCCCTTGGAGCACTTGGTTTTCTTCCCAAGCTTGCCTTTGCTTGTGAGCTTGCTATCGAGATATGGAGGATTGAGGTGGTGGAGGCCCAAGTGGAGGACTCAATTTCTCCGGTTCGTAGATGTGCCGACAAAGGTTGTTATTCATGTAATCTCTGATTTATATTAATAGAAATATCTTTTCCTGTCCAATAATGTGCATTTAAATGAATATTGAATCCATGGATGCTTTTAATTGCTTATACATTATTGATTATATATGCTAGAGTAGGTCTAACACCATTATATAGCATGCTTGTCTTATTTGCTAATTGTTGAGAGATCAAATTGTTAGCACAAACGGGATTGGAAAAGCTCAATGGGGATCTACATCAACCATCCGGAATAAGGTATGTTTTGAGATCTTTTAGTGTTAGATGTTTTATTTCTCTTGCATATTGGGAAGGGATTGATTTATGCAGTTTCTCTGTCTGTTGTGGTACACCCAAAGCCATAGGAAGTTTTCTCCGTAACAGAATTGGAGACTCCGCTGGGAACATTCCTTGTTTTTATTTGGAGTTTGGGGCACAATGTGCTTGATATTCTTGACTTGCTCTTTGTTTCTCCTTGTTTCTGTGTTGCATTCTATAGTATGTTCATCCATTGACACTCCCCTTTATTGGTTTGACCCTTAGCCTACTTTTTACCACTGTCTTCTCTGTATACACAGGTTTTTGGCCAAAAGTTGGGTACATACGTAGATGTTTGGTCAAAAGTCACATATACATGCAGGTTTTTGGCCAAAATCCATGTATACATGCAGCTTTTTGGCCAAAAGTCACGTATAAACACAATTGTTCTTTAAACAGTCGCGTACATCCTCCCTTTTGGTTGAGTTTGATGTTGTGGGAAGTTGCTGGGTGGGTTGTGAGTGTGATTGGGTCTTCTTGGTTTCTGATGTTGTCTGTTGGATGTTTCTTTTGTGACTAGAGACCGTTTTTTCATTGAATTTTCTTTGAAAGTAGTTTTAGACATTTATCTTTTTGTTTTTCCATTAGTGCATTACTCTCTTTGTCTCAGTGTCTTGTTGGGCTTGTGTTTTATACTTGCTGCAGAGACTAAGAATTTTAAATGAATTTTATTGCATTTTTCATTCTTTTATATTGAAAAATACAAAATAGTTGCACTCTTAGTTGCATCTTAGATATGGATTTGAGGAGGTACTTGCATTGGATTGCTTCGATGAGAGTTGTGTTTAGGCTTTCATATAGGAATGATTGCATTGGCATTCAGAAAGGAATATATATTTATGCATCTCATGTAGTGGCATGCCCTGTTTTTCATTTGACAAAGATTACACTTAGCATTGTTTGTTATGGTGTGCACTTTTATTTCACTATTGAGTCTTCATATCACTAGTTGCACAACCATTTCTTTTTGAGTAATTACAGCCAATTAAAATCAACACTTAATAAAATAAATTACACTCTTTTCTTTTATAGGGTGCATCAACAAGAATAGGTTTTAGGGTCTTGGAATAGTTCGTTGTGAGTAAATTATCCAAGACCACTAAACAAAATAATTAGGTGTCTGTCCAGGTGAGAGAGTGAAATCCTTGGTATAATTAGTGTTTCTCAGGATGCTCCTCTTACATGAGAGTTAAGCACGAGGCAGTGCACGCGATTGTGACTGGGATGACCCCTAGTTACTTTCTGTGAGCACCAGAGATATTTCCAAGACTGTATTCATATCTGGGGGCTCTTTTTGAGTTTCGAGCTTTGCTACCCTGCCCATACGGTTGATCTCACCTGCGACTGTCCGCCTGAGCATTGGTTATACTGGGGTGACCTTAGTTTCCTTACCTAGGTATCACAGGGGGTACTTACAGAGGTTATTCTGTAGGTGTCCCGGCCAGGTAGAGGTCAGACAGCACAGTCACTTGATGCGTTCAAGTTGAGGGCCACTATAATTGGTTGCATACCTCCACTTGTAGTGTATGGAAGTTTCGAGCCTCTCCTAGGTGAGACATACCTGCTGCATTCGGGAGCTCACATATCCTCCCCTTGGTTTGCTTGTATTTTGGCTATTGATTTTCTTAGGAGTGTGCTCTTTGTGCGCTAGTTGGCCTTTGGGATCGCGGTTACTTGAGTATATTTATGATGTCTTGAGTTCGGGTCCTTTTATCTTTGGCATGCTTGGTATCCTATCACCCGTCCTTGGTCCTAGTACGGAATCTGGTGTTAGACTTGGGGGCATCACAGCCCCTTACCATGCTCATAGATTTGGGAGTGGCCACATTCCTCCCTCTACTCCATTTGTGGAGGATTTTGACTCCCTTCTCTCAGTCTTTACACTTATGGTCACCCTCACGGGGGTGGTAGTGGATGCATGAACATTGGGTCTATACCTTACTTTCCTTTTTATATCCCATCGTTCATCTCATTGTTTCCTTTGAGTGCAGTTGTCATGATCATTCCTCCCTATATCCTATAGTTTGGATTCTTTATTGACTATTTTGGGTTGTTTTTGACTAATATGGTTGTCATGTAGAATCCAGTTTTTGTACACTCTCTCTGAGGTTTCGACCCGTTTGTGCCTATCATAGGTATGATGTCTAAATTCGTATATAGGTTAGGTTTCACATCCATTTGCATTTTGCATGACCTTATGACCATTTCATTTTAACCTTAGGTACGAACCCATTCCATCTTGTCACAGAAACTTCTTGTTGCTTTTAGAAGTGATACTATGTGAATGGTAGAGCTTTCCTATACATGGGTGTCCTAGTTAGCTCCCTTTGCATTTGGTACCCATGCTGTAAGTCCTCTATTAGGTTCGGGAGTCCCTTTTAGTCCGGCCATGAATTTGAGCAAGAGCTTCATACTCCTCTTGAACTTTATGTTGTCCTTTTTCCCAGGGACTCCCTTGTATATGTCAAGTTGTAATTGCATTATCATGAGTTTTGCTTGCCTTATTGAGCCTTTTGTCGACTTCCTTGACTTTTATTATCAGCCATATAGCTCGAGCTTGTCTCATGTATAGCCAAGCAGATCCTTTTTATATATCTTTTGCATCTTGATTCCCCATTTTTTACCAGGAGGGGACTTTCCCCCGAGTGTTGTTATCCTACACATGTTTCCTTGCAGTGAGCATAGGTATGTTCCACTGCTTAGAACTAGTTTGTTTGTCCCTTGACACTCGTCTCCTCCTAGATTTGTAACTATAAATCACTTTATTCTTTTTCAAGCTTTTCAAAATATCTTAAAAAGTCCAAAAAAATCAAAAAAGCAAAAAGCCGAATAGGAAAAGATGTTATCTTTGGCAGCAGTCGAGTTGTGTCGCCTTCGAACAGAGCACTGTATATCACATCTGTTGGTTGGGTTAATAGTTTGACTTTAGGAGCTGTACTCGTTTCTCTGTGTTTATCTCCACCAACTGGTTAAGCTTCCAGTCCCTATGGAGCCTCTGTTGATGCCTCCTATGTCGCAGAGATGTCCCAGTTTTGTATATTGAGTCTATGTTACTTACATTCAGTCACCATTTACCTTTATGTTCTTGTTCGAAGGAAGTTGAAGCCTGAGTCGGCCATTCCTTAGTTTTCTTGACTTTGTATGTCGGCAATTCTCAGTACTGGTACTAGTTCAAGCACATTATGATCGAGTCCTTCCACATTATACAGCTTTGCTGAGTACCTCGTGTTGGATGATGGGGGATGCCTTAATTCCCTCCTTCCAGCGGATTTCATCCCATCGACTTCAGATCATTTATTCTGGGATAGGAGTCTAGAGTCATTTGAGTGCCTTGAGACTTACAGTCATCAGTGGTATGTTCTCTCGCCATCAACAGTTTTGGAAATACATCAATGTCCCCTGATTGATGGATTCTTTCAAGTGTTCGACCTCAACACATTTATTCACACTTGTTAGATTGCACTCTAGTACCTTGATTCCCATTTTCATTATCGATGGGTGATCTCGCATCTGTTAACGGTATACATCAATGATCGGTAATCAGACGATGGACTACTATGTTCGACCTCGACACCTCTATTCACATAGTAGGACATGTACTCATAGCATTTTGTGTAGAAGACTTTCTAGATTGGTGGCATTTCTGATATGCTACCTCCTTGATCGTGTCAGTGTTCATGAGATTTCAGATCTCGTGACTTGATTCCAGTGTATGTCAAATATCTTCAGCCATTATGGAGATCTTGATCCATTGTATATCTTCAGCTTTCATGGATATCATGATCCATTGTATATCTTCATCATGGATATTCTGATCGATCTATATTGTACGTGGCGATGAGCACACATATCATATTCGATATCATGCCTATTCATGGCCATTGTACTCTTATGTATCCGGGACTGTTGTATGTACTTGCAGTCATATGCAAAGATATTTGTACTATATTGTTGGATGGCTGGTTCTTCCACCTGGTTCTTCATCACTCCACTTCTGGGATGGACTTATAATGTATCTCGGCTATCGTATCACCCCTCTGACCTCACACATTAGGGGGCATCTATTACAGTTGATTTTACCACACATGGTAGATCACACATTTATGGCCTTCCCTGTCCCTCTGCAGACTCTTTGGACCCCATGGACTATTTTTGTACCTTTGATGTTTCCAAGATCATCCATAAAAACACTTGTTATTTGCTATACGTGACTTTTAAACCCTTTCTCGCATATATACGCGGATATAACCCTTAAACCCGTGTACATCGGGATGTGTCCAAAAGGCCAAATATTTTTGGAGTTTTCCTTGATGTGGATCCGAGTCACTTGTCTCTTGCCCTTCCATATGCCTCGATATCGCTTGGATTTGACCTTCCATTGCCCCATTGAAGCACTATATAAGGAACCCTTTGGATACATTGAAAAGGAGGAATTGAAGAGCAAGAAAACTATAGTCCATTTTTGTCGTAGCTTGCTTATACTTGAGTCTGCATCCCTTTGTCCCTTGGAGAACTTGGTGTTCTTCCCAAGATTGCCTTTGCTTGTGATATTGCTATCGAGAGATGGAGGATTGAGGTGGTGGAGGCCCAGGTGGAGGACTCAGTTTCTCCGGTTTGTAGACGTGCCAACAGAGGTTGTCATTCATGTAATCTCTGATTTATATTAATAGAAATATCTTTTCCTGTCCAATGATGTGCATTTAAATGAATATTGAATCCATGGATGCTTTTAATAGCTTATACATTATTGATTATATATGCTAGAGTAGGTCTAACACCATTATATAGCATGCTTGTCTTGTTTGCTGATTGTTGAGAGAGCAAATTGTTAACACAAGCGGGATTGGAAAAGCTCAACGGGGATCTACATCAACCGTCTAGAATAAGGTATGTTTCGAGATATTTTAGTGTTAGATGTTTTATTTCTCTTGCATATTGGGAAGGGATTGATTTCTGCAGTTTCTCTGTCTGTTGTGGTACACCCCAAGCCATAGGAAGTTTTCTCCGTAACAATATACATTAATGACGAGTGGCCAAACAATTTCTCCCAATTTCAAATTCAAATCATCTATTCACATGGCAGTGATGTATATTAGCAAGTATGGTTGAAGACCTAGGGATACTATAGCTTCTTTATTTTTGCTACTGCCTAAGTTGTGTATATTGTACAACCTATTCATGTGACATTTTTACTTTTGCGAGACTGATTTGCACTTCACTTAGTTCTGACTGTACTACTAACATGTATATGATCATGGATAAAATATCATTTTGACATGGATCCACCATGCACTTTTTCATGGCCATGATGTTTTACCTTATTGATACTTCATGGATCCACACTACCCAACGTATTTTTATTTGGCACACATGATTGTTTACTTGTAAGTATGGGTATTCCCACCTCGAGGAAGAGAGTTATGTAATACTTCATTTTTTATCGACGAGTGCCTTTATGAGCCTTGTTTTCTTAGAATCCATTTATTTTCATTTGTTTGTTATTTATATACTTTTATAATGTATACTAGTCGTTAGCTTCATTTCTGATCTCATACATTAGGGGGAATTTGTTATAGCCTTATTTTTCACACTTCAATAGATGTGTTTCACTTGCAAATTTTCCTCTTTGTGTGCCTGCATAAGGTTACTCTTTAGGATACTCATGGGAGCCCACTCCTTGTCTTAAGGAAACTTGTGGGTGCATTATGAAAAAAAAGTGAAAAATAATTAAAATGCACATTAAATTCATGCTTCTGAGTGAAGGACACGTGATTCACACATGTGTGAAACCCTAACCTCCCTTCACAACCATTTTAACTACTTCCTCTTAATTTAAATAACAGTAACTTGTTCAAAGGAAGGGAAAGAGACTTATGTAAGAAACAAAATGATGGAAGAATATATAGAGAGGAAGTCATGACATTTGATTTATTTTCCTCTATTTAGATCCCCTTGTTCCTAAATTTGTTGTTTTCTTTGTGCTTGGGTCTAAACATTGCCTTATTTCCTTACCAAAGTAAAGTTAGCAAGAATAGGTGGAATATCAATGAATAAGTCGACTAGTCTAGAGTAATGACATTTGATTTATTTTCCTCTATTTAGATCCCCTTGTTCCTAAATTTGTTGTTTTCTTTGTGCTTGGGTCTAAACATTGCCTTATTTCCTTACCAAAGTAAAGTTAGCAAGAATAGGTGGAATATCAATGAATAAGTCGACTAGTCTAGAGTAACCCGCACTCACATGATGAAGGTGTTTGCAGTAGATTATTAGGTGTCATTTGTATCTACTTTTTATTATCAATAACTTATGAATATATATATTCTCCCCCACACCTCAAAAAAAATACTTTTTGCAAAGAATGGAATGATTTATGTTTAATATTTGATCTGTGGAATTAACTCCTGATAGTTAATTAAAATAAATCGATAGTAAGTTCATATGTTTATTATAGTTAACATTTTTATGACCAATGGAAGGTTGCTTGTTTTCTTTGTTTGCATTGAGTAGGTCATGAGAAAAGCTTCGAACAATGAAAGAGTGTTCCGAACTACGAGCAAGGGATCTATGTAGGATAAGCATATAAAAATAGGTATTTTTATCCTCTCTTCCTTAGTTAACTTACATATAGTAATTGATTAATTCTATAAATAAGTATATTATCCTCCTCTTACTCTATCAATGGTCTACTCTAAACCATTAGGGATTATTTCATCAAATAATACCGGCCACTAATATGCTTTAACACCTCAATGACCTCTACGAAAAACAAAATCACTTCTCACCATGCAACCTATGCATATTGGGTTATCCAAAAATCTCAAACGCAGGCATGTGTTGGCATAAAGGTAGTCTTCCAAGTGGTCTTAAATCTAGAGAAGTTCACACAATGACACTTGCAATCCATAAGGTAGGATTCCATGTAATAGTTGGGTGCACTATCATCCAAGGAAATTTTGGGTTGTTGAATGCATCAAGAGATATTGTCGGTTATGAGGTCTACCTAATTAAATATCATATGCGAGCACCTTGTGCATGAGGATCTAGCTTATCCACATGCATCGATTGTTTCTTCTTTCATATAAGTAGTTGTCAAGCTCCGCCAAGTCTTTGATTTTCCCTCAGAAGTTCATAATTAAATACACTTTACTTGAGGAAATTCTAAAGGGTTTCTCTAGGAGACACCATTCCTTTATAATGTTATGGAAATCATGTGCTTACCTAGACACTTGTAACCACCCTATCTTCGCTAACATTGTGGAGGCATGAAATTGTACATCCTTTAAATAGGAGCAGTGTTGAACCACCCAATCATGTCATTACTTTGTGATTTCAATGTGTGGTTAGTAGCATCTAAATTATCAATTAAGTTATGTAGCATGTCCCCACATAAAAAATGTGTTGATGTATGGTCGTTTTCTTATAGAAACATGATATTTTAACATTAAATTCTTCATGCACTTCTCCTTAGTGATTTTACCCAATTTTCAACGATTTCTGGAGGCTAGTTGTCATTGTACATGTGATAGAGGGAGGAATATGTGTGCTTTGAGACAATATTAAAGTGTACAAGATTTTAGCACATGGGCTAATGAAATTTGGGAATTGTTCTATTGAGGAAATTCCTTTAACAAATGCACAATATTTTAGCAAATGGGTTCATGAAATTTGACATATATAATTAGGCAATAAAATGAAAAATTATTGAAAAGAAATATGAACAAAGCAAACAATAATAACACTTAATCACAATTCCTTTTCACTCGTGGCTCCTTTCTTTACCTTATAACCCTCATCACACATGAGAAACAAATCAACCAAAAACATAATTAATTAGATCATAATAAAAAAATACAACCACACTTCTCATTCTTTCCATTTGTCCAGTCACTCAAGCATTTTTAAATGGCCATTTTTTTTATTATCATGAAAACATATTGATTAGATTTGTGAATTCAAAACAATAGATTAACATAGTAAGGGTTGAAAATTGTGAAGAATGCATGAGTTATTAATGCAAGATAATCATTCTTGGGAATTCTCATCAACTAGTAATCAACAATTAAGGATTGGGTAAATTGGAGTGATGTTATTCGGTGAAATAAAGTCTTGTTCATTTTTTCTTCAAAAAATATACTATAGGGTGTTAGTGCTTGAAGACAAACATCAAGAGTCAAACAATATTAGATTACGTAACATTTCATCCAAGCACATGATTCATTAATGGTAGTATGAAAATGATCCAAGAAATGTGTTATTGATATTCAATATTTCAAGATGGAAGCTACTAAAACAAATCATATGATTAATCTAGCCATTAAAGCATTAAAGCAAGTTCAAAAACCATTATTTCAATGAAAACAAGAAAAACATCCTAGCCTATGCAAAATTTCAACAAGTTGATTTCTACTCTCTCTTCAATTTTTTACTACAATGAAACTTGTTAATACCATAAGATAATATCTAAAACCAATCCTTTTAGTGGTGACTAAGAACAAGGAATATCAAGAAAACAAAAGGGAAACAAACACTATTTAGGAAGAAAACGAATTCAACCATGAACATGGCATACTCAAGCTATGATTTTAATGTAAGTGATATTATCCCGACAATAATGCTACTTAAGAAAGCTCACCCACATGGTTCTTTCAATGCAAATAAGAACTTGCCATATCCATGTTTGTGAGTAAATTGAATACCAAAAACATAGGTTGCTTTAAACTTCTTATTGCCACCAAAATCCTATAAATGCAAAGTCCAAACAAAAGTTATTTCCTCCTCCATTTATCGTCATTTTTGGAAAGGAACATAAGTAATCAATGGCCAAGTAATGAAACAAAACAACACTATGTGGTTTTCTCCAACTTGTCAAGCAAGGTAAGGCATTAGAAGCTTAGAGAAGGCTATCCAAGCCAAGAAAGAAATGAAAACCATGAAAGCTAGCATTTACCAAAAATCTTGCTTCTCCTTTTTCTTGGTGAAGCTCAATAGTCTAAAACATAGTGAAACCTTTTTACCAACAATCAAACTATTTTTCAAATTGAAATGACAAAGAATCAATTTTTCGATTCATGGGGATGCTCAAGGCATGAAATAGAGTAGTGTCCTCAATAGAAGGAAGTAAATTATCAGTTGTAGGTTGATTCAAGCTTGTATGAATATGCTAGCAACCAAGAAGCTATGAAAACCTAAGGACACAAGATCAGGAACCCAAGTACCTCAACAAATACTACAAATTCATTTCTTCCCAAGGTGACATTATTAATGGCCTATGAGGTAGTGCACATCACTCCTATGATGAATGTGTTTGTTGATATGACTCCAAAAAAATCTAAAATAAGAAATCAATGGAGAGTTAAAAATAAGAACAACAAAAAAAACAAAAGGTTGCTATAATGATTTTAAGGAAGAGTGGCTGAGAGAATAGAGGAGCGGAGACCTTAAGGAGACAAAATGCTTTGTATGCCAAGTTGATGTTAGATTTATATTAGAATTATTGTCATTAATGTCATATTAATGCATTTCATTGAATATGTTGTTATTAACGTTATGTAAGGAATTTTCAAGCAAGGGGGGTCATCTCTAAGTTCACACACACAGTCCATTAGATGTAACTTGGGTGGTTGGGAGTATTGATTCATAACCTCCTCACCTATGTTCAATTCATTATAAGTAGCATGTTAAACCTTTAAATGGGTATATATGATGTTCTTGTTGTTAATCCCCTAATGTTCAAACAATGTTCGACCTCTCTGCATTCCTCACAGAGAAGTGGAGAGTTACCATGGATGTAGCAGCCCCAATGTTTGGGATGTGAACCACCTGAAGAAAAAAAATAACAAATAAAATTGTGTGAGTGTGTGTGTGTGTGTTTACAAGTATATTAAAAATGGTGGTGCATGTTAAATGGTGGTTTCAAACCCATGGGTTTGGAAGCCCGTGATATTTTCCCGTGTTATTTGGAAAATGAAATAAAAAAAGTGTTGGTTGTGGATCTTGATCTTATTAATTCATAGATGTTATTGTTCAACCATGTTTGTACCCCAATTTTGCAGTACAATCGTCCCAACAGGGAGGTGCAAGGGATAGCATGGGTTTGGGGGCATTGCCCCCGAACAAATTTTTTGGGTTGTTTGTTGGTCAATAGTTTATGGGCCCATGGTATTAGGTGACCCGTGGTAATTTCCCTTGGTAATTCCCATATAAAAGGAATACATTATAATGCGGTTGTGTATTGTATTGTAGCATTGTAAAACAATCTTTGTGATTGTGTGTGCGATTTAAAAGGAAGTGTGGCGGGTGTGTTGCAGGTTGTATCCCTTCATTTTGTTGGATGTTATAATAACAAAAGGACTGGAAATTTTTGTGTGGACATATCCCATGTTCAGTGAACCATGTTATATTGGTGTATCTCTTGTAATGTATTTATGTATTTAATATTTTCATCTTGTTTATTGTTATTGCTCTAAGATCCTATTTTTCTAACAAAAGGGGGATTAATTATTTCATTAATGGGAACTGTGTCATTTTTAATGAATATGTTCCTTCATGAAGGGTTATGATATAGTATAAAAGAGAAATCATTAAGAGTAAGTGTGAGTGTGAAAATGTAGCATCATTTGAAGAAGTGGAAGAGCAAAGATTGAATATTGTTCCAAAAGGGGAGAGTTGCAAAATTAGTTTGAGGCTAGTTTGACATTTTCACTATAACTTATTTTTTAGGACATTTCAGAAAATTATGAGACAAAGCAGAGACATCTAGGTACAAGTGGTCAAAATTTCAACTGTTGGATAGCTATACTTTCTAAGATATGCCATGTGGAAGTTAAGGTTTCTAAATGATCTTGAAATTAGTTTCAAACATGTTAGTTTGGAATTTTTGCTATAACTTATTTTGTGGGATCTTTCATACTATGAAATTTTTACGGAACGGATGTGAGATATTTAGGTACACAAGTTCAAAATTTTAGATCTTGGTTTGTTATAATTTTTGAGATATTCCCTATGGAAGTTAGGGTTTGTGAATGGTCTTGATATCAGTTTCAAACATGTAAGTCTGGATTTTTTTATATAAATTCTTTTTGGGGACTTTCATACTCTAAAATTTTCAAGGGTTTGACGAGAAATATAGAATTAATTTAGGTAAAAATTTCAAACTTTTTTTCACTATAATTTTTTAGATATACCATGTGGTAGTTAGGGTTTTTTAATAGTCCTTAAATCAATTTCAAACAGGTCAACTTGGGATATTCTCTATAATTTTTTTCTAGGACTTTTTAGACTGTGAAATTTTGAAGGATCTGAGGAGACATACATAAATACTCCAAGTAAAAAATTTAGACTTTAGTTCACTATACTTTCTGATATATACCCTATGGAATTTCAGGTTTTTGAATGATCATGAAATCAGTTTCAAACATGTCATCTTGGCATCTTCTCTATAACTTATTTTCTTGGACTTTCCAGGATGTGAAATTTTCAAGGATCTAAGGAGACATACCGAAGCACCTCGGGTAATACTTTTGTAATCATATATGCAAAATTAGATATCTATAATGATGTACAAGTTTTTTCTTGGGAATAGGCCAAAAACTACATGATTTGGGAAAACTACCATAAATCTCATATGGAAATTCAAATTTTGGTCAGACTTGGTGAAGGCATAATTAGAAATTAACTTAGTAAATGTAATGTGAATGTTTTCATATTTTAAAGAAGTTATATGCACTAAAGAAGGAATTGTAACTTGAAGGTCGGTGCCACTCAAACAAAGAGATGGTGTCTCTAACTTGCTAAGTCCATGCTTAGCAGTGTGGATTTGTGTCTCCAATAGATTGGTATCTATGAAGATATATCATAGTAGGTTGGTTCCTACTGGGGTTTTTACCAGTGGGTACTGGTGTCTCCAGCAGGTTGGTTCCTACAAATATTTGTAATAGTAGATTGGTGCTTACAAAGTATTATAAAGAGATGTTTTGTGGTTTTCTACCGAAAGGGTTTCCATGTAAATCTTGTGTTTTGTGTTGTCATCTGAAATTTTGAGGAAATAATGACACAAACAAAAAATAGTCCAAATGATCTAGTTCATTTATACTTAACAAGAGGTGCAGGAATAGGTAAAATATTCACTAATAAGGCCATATTCCAATTGTTAATGCATATGCATGATAATGCAATGACATGTGATCCATTGCAAGTAAAATGGTTAATAATGGCTTACACAGGAAAGACAACTTCCAATGGTGATGGGTTTACATTACACTCGCATTTTACACGCCCTTCAACAAAACATAATGCTTTTCACTAAGCAATGAAAATCTAGACACTTTTTCAAAGCACTATCAACAACTACGAGTAGTTTTTATTTATGAAGCATCACTAGTCGGTGCAACAACTTTTTCCCAAATCGATAAACGCTTGCATAAAATATTACACATGCCAACATCCTTACTTTGGAAACTTTGACATGATATTCTCACGAGACATATACCAATCATTGCATGTAACAGACTCCATTTCCCTAATATTTCAAAATCCAAGAGTAAACAAAAACACAATTCCATATGAATTTTGGCAAGCTAAAATAAAATTATACCAACTACATACAACAATGCACCAAAAGGAGACTCATTTTGAAGATGTACTAAATAGAATGAGACTAAGCAATTAATAATGATATCAAGAACATCGATGAGAATTGCTATTGACGAGTATGAAAGTGTTGCAGTAAATTACTTTTTCTTATGAAGAGAAAATACCACTACCATCAATAATAGTTGTCAAACAAAATATATTAGTTGAATTATATTTAGGAAACTATAAAATTGAAGACAAATTATTTAATTGTGCAAAAGGAATATTGAAAACATACACAACTAGCAATAATGACTACGATGTAGTTTGAATAGAATTTTCAAACACAAAGATTGGAAAACACCAATGACACAAGTTCACCGAGCTATATGAAACAAACATCTTGCTAAATTAGACACCAATTTTCTGAATTGCTAAACTATTAGCACTATATTATAATGGAACTCATATTACAATACGAAATCAATTTCGTATACAATTATCTTGTGCAAGAACAATTCATCGAACACAAGATCTAACGCTAGATGGATAAAATTCGATCCAACTAATGGAACACACCATGGATTAGTCTATACTTCATTGTCACACATTAAGACTATTGAGCCTTTGTACCTAATTCAGAAACTAATGAAGAAAAAATTCCATGTAAACACAAAAGTATTACATGAAATGATGCTACTGCAAACAATTGCATCATGGAAATTAGAATTTGCAAAAATAAAATCATAATACAAACAGTCTCTCAATTGCAACGGTAAACATACATAGTATGCATTCACATATTCATGACATTTTACATGATAAAAAACTCATTGACAATATCGTAATATCATATTTAAGAGACCCACTTGCATACTCAACAAAATAATAATGAATTTCACGCAATCAACATTGCTATAGAAAATTCAAAGCATGGTATCCTTATTTGTGTAAAAAAAAGCATATCAATCAATGCAACAAAAAACTATTGCAATAGTAAAGATAAATTCATCATAACTGACATGTACTTCAAACAACCAGTTTTCTTAATGGACATATACGCAGCACCATTTGAACAAGCATCAATAATAATTAACACAATTAAAGAGGAAAAATCAAAATCAATGCACACTAATTGTGTTTTTCTAGGCGACTTCAACATGATATTTGATCAACTACCAAATGAAGAAAAACACTAATGCACTACATGCAATCTGAAAAATTGCAAGAGATAACAAGTAAATTTTCGACACCATCAAATATTATAATAGACCATATCTGGACAAACCTACATATTAACCAATGTGAAATAAATATGTCAGAGGCATATTGGTCAAATCATGACATAGTATATGCTTTACTACACCTTTGAACTTACCATGACACAGGTACACAAGTATTGGAGTGATCATGATGCACTTCATGTTTCACTTCACTTCATATGAATTTCCTCCACAAAAGAAAATACCATAGTAAGACCTTGCATTTTGTTATCCAGTTCTATTTGTTGGATACATGTTGTCATTGACGTTCAAGGGTTAAAGATGTCAAAGGAGTCAAAAGGTAAAATATACAAAGATTATATGGACCAGAAGTCAAATGCTAAAAGACTTCCTCTCACAGTCGGCTTGAAGGAGTATATATGAAAGAATGTGGAAGTCACATAACAACATTATACCACCATGACATTGGTCACAAATGCGCACACATATCTACACATAGAATAATTTCGAATTGTGCAAATATTATTTGTGAAAGGTTGAAGAAAGGTTACAGCAGTTGCGGAATTTGAATAAAATATATTTTCTCTATTTGCAATATTTATATACAATCATATTTCATCTTAGGGAGGTTGGACGGGGCAAGGAGCAGGAGGTTGCAGCCTCCTTCCAGTTGGTGTTGGTAAATACAATCAAGGTGCAACAACATCCTTTTTATGGGTGCAGATAAAATTCAGGGGTTTCATAGGCTCCTTCCAGTCGGTGCTAGAGAACAAACATAAGTTGTAACTTACACAACATGAGAGCACAGTTTTCCAAAGGTCAAAGCTTGAATCTGCAATTCGCAGTTTGTGCAAATAGACTGATATATGTTCATGTTGGTGCCTGAAGATCGTGAGTTAATGCTTACACAAACATAATTTTTTGTAGGTTGGTGGCAACATACCATTAATTGTACTTGTGATCAGGTTAACAACTGAAATGAGTGGGTGCTCATGTTTGGAGACTGTAAGATCCCACTAACGTAATTACAAATATATATTTATAGATAGACATTTGTTCTCAAGTTTTTTGTGCATTCTTCTGATTGTTGTTGTAAAGTTTTAAATCTGTGAAAATCTGCATAAGTTAAATTGTACATATCTACGCAATTACTAATTCAACCACCCCTTCCGCCCTCTCAGTAATAACTTAATACCAACATATTGATTTAAATTACTAATAGTAAGAAATTATATAATAATAATAATGCAAGCATTATTTTTTTGGTTTTGATATTAACAATTATTTTATTCATTTCATATTCAATTTATTTACACATAACTTGTTCTTTGGTTTCAAAAATATGCAGAAAAAATAATTGAAATCATTACCAATGCTGATGGAGTATCTCAAACGGAAAATCATGTTTCAAAAATATGAAGAAAAAATAATTGAAATCATTACCAATGGTGATGGAGTATCTCAAATCATTACCCAAAAAAACAAGAACAAGTCAAGAAAAAAAAATCAAATCATTACCAACAACCAAATAGAAAAAATCAAATCATTATCAACAACCAAATAGAAGAATACCATAAACATAATCCAAAACGTGAATACGTATTTTTCTTATTGTATTATTTTACTTTCTCGATCATAAAGAATTACTAAAATTATTATACCTGCCTCAGCAGGTATATTGTAATAGATTGATTTTGACTTTGGTTGACTTTGGTCTATTTTGATGCAGGTTTAAAAAATTAAAATCTGTTTTGTAAAGTATAACTTAGGGATTTGTAAAATATTTTTTTTAATTTTGTTAAAAAAACTATTTTGTCAACAGCTGATTGGTGGATAGAAGATGATGTCAACATTGCGATTTGGTATCTAGATTTGAGTTGGCATGTGTCCACATGAAGTCATTTCCTTTTTTTATAATTGTTCGTCCTCATATTGGTAAAACAGTCGGAAAATTGCTCCGGAGCTTTTTATTGGTTTTTTATTCCAAGTTATCGTAGACTAAGAGACTGCAGAGCAATGCCAGAGCACATGTAAACACTAAGCAGCAGGCAGAACATGTTGTGCGCCACTATGAGTAGCCGCAGGGGCAAAGGCTCTCTGCTCTTGTTGGGCTTCAGCGCCGCCACCCGAATCCATAGCGATCCCAAGCACACTGCGCACAAATACGCCGCCAGCGCAACGATCATTGGCGTTGGAGTGTCAACTGCAGGCCACCCGCGCGTCGGGGGCGCACTCGCCAGCTCCACCTCAGTGGCCGCATTTATGATCCGCAGCACTCGCTCTGTAATCCTCTCATCCACAGAACTATAATAGTGGCCGAGTCTCCAAGGAAGAGAAGCCATTAATGCACTTTTGTTCTGCTCTTCTGCTCTGCTCTGCTATTAATGTAAAGTAAAGATTGAGAACGTAAGCTAGCAATAATAACTTACAACTTACTGTGGGGTTCCCGTTGAACAACATGAGAAGATGGTGTTTGGATTTCGAATCGAGTTACAGGTGGTGGGGTTTAGGGCTTTGCGGCAGTGCGCAACAGTCTGTAATTCTTTCTCGGCGAAATCGCCGGCGTTTCGGGCGCCGGAAGAGGTATATTCATAATTATATTTCTCTCCCGTGTATTTAAAAAAACTAATGATCCAGACACGTTGTGTTTCTTTGATCTTGAGCCGATCCAGATAAGCCTGCCATGAGATGAGGCAACCTCAGATTCAGATGCCCACGGGCCACGTTCCCTCTGTTCGTATCGAGAATGATTTTAACGTCATCTAGGTAAAAATTATTCACAGATTAATCGAGCTTAATCACCCGACTTTGATGGCATCTGCTACAAATATGAAAGAGTTGCTACAAATATTGAAGAGTGCTGATATTGATATAAAAAGAATCTAATTAAGAAATAAAATGTTTGAAAGTTTGGATGTTATCTTTTTAAATTGCATTTAATGTCTTTTCTTATGAAATTAAATCAACCAAATATAATTTGAATTATAAATGAGTTGTGTAAATTTTATGTTAATTCCATTTAAATGTCTTTTTTTTTCTTATTAAATTAAATCAACCAAATATAATTAGAATTATAAATGAGTTGTGTAAATTTTATGTTAAATCTTAAATTACATACATGGAACGAAAAAATACAAAGTATATATATATGAAATCTAGTTTAAACAAAATTTTCGTAATTCAAATTAAATCTAAAATTTGCAAGTTTGAGGCAATTTTTACGATATAAATATCTTTTATCGGAGTCCTATTATTTGCATGCCTAGAGAAATATTTCATTGTTATTGTTATTATAATTTTTTTTATATGATTTTTTTGGTTTGTAATGGAAATTTGTCCATAAATGTTTATTTTAAAATTATTTATATCATTTTGTTTTGAGTTTATAAAGGAATTTTGAAATTATAAATTTTTATTTTGAAATTATTTATATAATTTGAAAAAAGAAAATTGGTTTATCATGAAAATTTGTTTATAAATGTTTATTTTAAAAAATTTTATATAATTTTAAAAAAATTGGTTTATCATACCATTTGTTTATAAATATATATTTTAAAAGTATGTGTATAATTATAAAATTTACTTATTCACTAATTCTATTTTTATACTTCTACTTTAATTTTGCTTAATTTTGTTTACCTTTGTGTTGTTAATATGCTCACCCATTGTTGATCATAGGTGTGATTATATAACTTTGTGGAAACCAAACTTCATTGAAATCGCGTCAATGATATAAAAACACTCTTTCATATAAATATAAAATATGCATCCAAATAGGAGAGGCTTCACAAGGTATAAGATTACCAACATAATTAGAGAAGGTCTATATAATATGAAAATGAATACTCTATATGGTATGTAAACTAATATCACCAAGTTAGAGAACGTTTACAAGGAAAACCTTTGATATCATCAAAGTTAAATAGATCTCAAGTTCGTAAGACAATGAGACTAACACAATTAAGTTAGAATAAAGTATAAAGGTATGACTCCAATACCAACAATTATCGTCAAGCTAGAGTGGGTTTAAATTGCAAACATCAATACCACCATGTCATAGATCATATCCAACTAGGCAACAAACACCTATATCGTCGAGCAAGAGAGGGCCCATATGGTATGTTACTCACACCACCAAGCTAAAGAGTATTGACGCCAACAAGCTAAAGAGTATTGATGCCACCAAGAATTAAAGAGAGCTTGTATGATATAACTTTAATATTGCGAAGATAAAAAGAATAAATGATAACATTGATACCACAAAGCCACCAACAAGTTAAAAATGGTCTATAAAGTATGACAAAAATATTGAAAAGTCATAAAAAAAACTTTAAAATAATATTACTATGATACTACCAAGTTAAACAAGTCTTACAAGACAACCATATTAATACCTCTAATATAAATACAATTGTGTTTATTTCTCTACAAGTTTACATCATGAAAATCATTGTCTTCCATGTTTTGTTTTGCGTTGTCAAGAACATGCATTAGATTTAAATCAATTATAAACATGGAAATGTAGGTAACAAAATCATTCATATTATTAAACTCTTATATAAAATTTATTAATTTACTAATATTAAACTATAATAATAGCAGCTTAATAAACACTTTGTATCTTCCATATTAAAAAGTTTTCTTTACATTTAATTGTTGTTTGCAACTTAGTTAACATTTTTCTACAAACAACATCGCCGGTATATAATGAGAATAATAACATTAGCAGAGACCCACATTAAATAGTTCATCTTACATTCAATTATGTATGTATTAACATTTTTACATAAATGTATCATTTTTTTTCATAAAATTTAAAATACCATCTTATAGATTATAAAATTTAAATAAAAATAGTAATCCTTCATCTTTGGTTTGCTCAACTAACCTAACAAAATAGTTAACATAATATAATATAATAGTAATTTTAATTTTGTTATAAACTTTTTATTGTAGACAACCAAGCTTTACTTTTAGATGATTTCATAGACAATAATGTATTTATGAAGTGATCATAGATGCAACTTTAGATGTGATTTTCTCTAGCAAGATTAGCTTTCTAAAGTGCCATGCTTTGTTTTTCTACAGTCATAAAACTCAAAATAAATTAACCTATTGCTATTTTTCCCAAAATTTTCCTAAGAAGCAGGTACTAAGCAGCGTTGCTGCTAATTTCACTTGTTTGTTTTATTTTTATTACATATGCCTCACATTTTAACTTCATATTAAACTATATTTCCACTTCCAAAAAAAATGATAGGAATTACTTCCATCAATGATTTAAAAATTAAAATTGTTTGTTTATATTTGTACTGCACGTCTCAAATTCTAATTTCACATAGAACTATATCTCCAATTCCAACAAAATTAATTTTGGAAATACAGCCATTGATTTAGAAACGAAGCAAAAAAAACTAAAAAGTAAATATGGTTAAATATGGTTATTTTTAAGTTTTATAATAAATTCTATAATAACAATTTATATTATTTATTGTATAATCAATGTTTATATATAAGTTTAAATTATTGCCATCCACTACAATATCAATTGAATATCTTAACAATCCTAAAAGTGCAAAAATGTTTAGTGGAGATATTATGGCAGTATAAAATAATTTTTTTTGACAAATCAATAAAATATAACAAAGTATGCATGTAGATTTAACTGATGATCAAGGAATTATGACAATGGTATTGACTATTCCGCCGAATTTTGTTCAACAGCATCAAAATATTTTTTTACCGAGAAATAGGATATCAATTCCAAACTTTCAAATATTAAAAAAAAAAATTAGGATCAGAGTGATTGTGACCACCGGGGTTGGAATTTCAAATGACGGACACCCGTCCTCAAAATTGCAGGTAATTATCAAAATTTAAAAGATTTTTTATATTTTAAACTAGATTTTGACGGAACCTCTAAAATCTTAACTGTATTTGACAGATAAATTAACCCATAACAGACATTTACCCGTCAAATTCCATCCCGGGTGACCACATCTTATTACTAGGCCAATCTAGCATTATTCAAAGCATACATCGAGTATGAAAAGAGTACAAATTTGTTCCCGATACAACAATTAAAAACTTTTGGAAAATATAGATATGTATCACTTTAAGTGTTGTAGCAGTTGCTCAAAAAGTCGGTACTCATTACATATTACAAATTAAAGATGGAAACGTGGATAATGATATAGAAATGGTAAGACCATATTTAGTATATTATATATGTTTTTCTTAACTTGTTTTTTTTCCATTTTGCAAATAAAAACATAAGATTTTTAAGTGTGTATGATAGCTTTAATGATTAGAAACATTTGTATATTTTTTTTCAATGCAACAACATCTACATAATGAGTTGGCCTAAAGGTTAAGAGCATGTGTTTTCTTTTATTAGGTCACAGGTTCAAATCCAGAGGGGGTTAGTGTATGTATACCTTTGTAGACTTTAGCATTAAATCAGTGCGTAGAGAGCGGTCATATTCTACACGACTCATGTTACATTAATGACAGAGTTGAATACAAAAGACTGTGGAAGGTCTCAAAAAATATTTGCCTCAACCTCTCAAATACTCATTAAAAAATGTATAGATATTATACCTTTAAATATTTTTGAATATATATATATATATATATATGAAGAGAGAGAGGATATTATGATTGATTGTGTTAGCTACAAACAAAAATTGCCATGTACCTATCCACATTGTTTGAATTGCAATACAAAAACTACAACTAATATTGTTATATGTTGCTACCTTAGGAACCAATTAGTATTGAAAGAATTACTCCTTCAGTTAATACAAATGTCATGTGAAGAATATGTCAAAAGAAAACAAACCACCATTTACATGTTGCGAGATTTTAGTGCATAGTACCTTCACTCTCAATTAGTATAATGAAATCCTACACATGGACTTAAAAAAGGGTAACCAAAACATGTCAAGCCAATATTTCTGGTAACAAACTTTTTTCCCTAAGATATTGTTCTACTCTAACTCCCCTTTTTTTTCTTTTTGTAGGCTCGTATCATCTGCATGCTCAAAAATATGTACTTTGATTATTCTTTCTTATGCATCTTAACTATGGTCTTTGAACAACTTTATTGTTGCAATTGTTTCAATTGCCAAACAATATCAACAAATCATACTTGAGTTGTTGCTTCTTTTGCTCTTTAACATCTGTCAGTATTGCAATTTTTTTTGTATATGTTTCCATGTAAATATGTATATACTCAGTCAAATCACACTCTATACTACATTTAAATAATGTTGGTTTTACCATCTGGAAAAAGTGTGGAGATGTAAAAATGGTTAGATTTCTTATTTTGTGATTTGACTTAAATTTTTGAAGACAACATGGATGAGAAATCCACAATGCATTACACAAAGTTTGGTTACACGCTTTAGAACCAAGAACCAACGACATGCTCCTTGGCAGGGACTTGCTACTCAACAACTTCTCTTGTTTTTATTATAGCCATATAATATATTTCATAGTGGTATTGTTATCATTCCATATAATTATTTTACAATTGAACTCCTATCAAAACTGTATTAATTGATATTTGTAATGGGTAAAGTTATATATACATAACAATGTGGAAGCAAATTTTCAATTACTAGTTGGTCTAAATGTGCATCTCTCTCTCTCTCTCTCTCTCTCTCTCTGTCTCTCTCTCTCTCTCTCTCTCTCTCTGAACATTGGGTTGCATTAAAATTGAAGTAAACACCTCTTTTCCACATTAATGCTAGAGATATATGTTACAAAAGTATTTTTCTCTTAATTATTGTTGGGTAATATATTTTTTTGAGCCTTACCATATGTGTCCATGAATCATACTAGATTAATGTGTGTGTGTGTGTATATATATTCATTAATTGTTGTATGGCTATTTAAACTCTTGTTGTAAGTAGCATTCATATTTGGTCACTACAATTTAGATTAAAAGCATATCCAAATTCCCATTTCCTTGGGTTGAAAGGAGCAAGAGAGGTTATAATGGAACCTGAAGGAAACAAAGTGAAATTGATTGCATGGGGATTGGGAAGGAAAACAAACAATCAATCTTAATGGCTCTCCCTAATGCAAGGTATGGAAATACTTATCCGCCTAACTATTTAAAAAATCCTCATCTTTGCTGACTTCAGAATTGTGGTCAAGAAAATGTTGAATCACTATAAGGCCAATCCCTCCAATTATGGAAGAGTGAAAAAAGGAATTCTCAATCTTCTCATAAAACCAATCTTTGTCTCTTTTTTCCACGTCAAAAAAGAAAACAATAGGGTTGTTGACAACCTGGAAAAACAAGGTTTCAGGTTAGACCAAGGAATCATTGTCTTCAACTCCCAGTTTCCAACTATGAAATGGGTTCCGTGTTAAAAATATGCAAAGGGATCGTTGGCCTAGGGAATACCCAAGGCAAGTGCATGGAAAAAAACTTGAATAAAAGAACCGAGAGGGATGTAACTTGTATCATCCTTCTAGATATTAGAAATGATGCAACTTGTATCATCCTTCTAGATATTAGAAATGATGCCTTGCCCTTATGGAGGATAGGTGGAAATTCACAAAAGAGACAAGTATGCACAGGAGTTAATAGATTGGGAATTTGAGTTGTTAGTCACATTAAAGGCACGTCAAGCAAAGTCCTCTCTAGATCTTGTGAAAAATATTTGGTGGTGATAATGGGAGATTTGAAGGGGCAACTACTTGGAGACAACCATATTATTACAGTGGAATGGGGGAAGACTCAGTATAAGGATCATTTCGATGAGGGAAATCTCTATATAATATTGGAATCTATAGAATTTGCAATCTCTAAGAGTGGAAACCCTCATATTTTGAGAGAGAACGTTCCTTTGGGGAAGGAGAAAGAGATGAAGCTGCCAATTTCTAGGACTCCAAGCAGCCAAAATCCTCAATTTTTCCTACCAAAACCAGATAGCTACAGGAAACTAGTTAGCCCAAGGGTTAAGGAAAGATGAAAATCCTCTGAAGGTCGAAGTATATCCCCTATTTTTTAAAAGAAAGGGGAGCCTTTCCTTCTTGGCGAGAAATTTATGAAAGCTTTAGGATTTACCTAGAGCATTTCAAAAGAATGTTGAGGGTGGTGCACGAAGGGATAGGAGGTGTAATATCCCCCGCTTTGACATGGAATTTATTTAACCAAATTATGTAAATGATGTAATTATGCTAGTATGGATTCCTAATGCAGAGCTCAAGGCCAAGGCCTGAATAGTGAATGGCTAGGAATGTGTGATGTAAATATTTTCTTTGGACTATGTGTTTGGCTTATCATGCCAATTCGAACGTATGTAAGTATTATGTGCATAAATAATAAAATGGTCCAAGAATGGCTTGTAAACATAACCAAAGGGGTTATGTTTCCACCAGAGGGGAAGAGGAAAGGGAGGATTATGGGAAACTAATCCAATCCTTCCAAGTTTCAACATTGGAACCCATCCAAAATTATTTCATCTGCCTTGAATAAGAAAACTATCTCTTTCTTGAATATTTCCCAATCATTGAATGCATGGGTAAGGTTGGTGGAAAAAATCACTTCATGTAGTTATAGAAGCATGGGGGTGGTGATAGTCATGGTAGATGTTAGCAATACTTTTATTCTGAGGGCAGAAGCTATGTTAGTTGTCCTTTCACCCTTACCTCATTTTACCTTGGAATGAACACCTGATCCATCATTCTTTCATGCATATTTTTTCCACTACATGGAGTTTCTTACTGTGTGGATATCAATTATCAGACTGAGTATGACCTGGAAAAAGCTGAATTTAGATAGGAAACTTCTTATTAGTAAGGAAAATAATTGGTTGTAGGTGAGAAAAGAGGTTGGGTAAGCTAAGGACCTTTCCATTGAGTTATGTTGCTCATAGATGCTTGAAAAGCCATGAATTTTGAGCTACGGGTGGTTCCCAACAACCTTTAGTAGGTTGGTCGTCTTTTATGCACGCACTGGAAGCATTCAGAAAGATGGATCGCCCAAGAGAACCATGGATCAATGAAGGGGATGCATGATCTAGAAGGGTGTTGTGTGGGGTAGGTATTGTGGAAGCCAAGGATGTAAGGGCTAAATGAGAACCCTATAGAGCTATGTATGATAAATTGGCTAAGCATAGAGATCATAATGGGTTGTGGGTTGACAGAAATAAGCATGTAGTTGTTTCCTTCGCCCTGGTGGCCTCTCCGCAAAAAGTGTATATGCTAAACATAGATCCTACAGTTAGGTGGAAAATTGTTCTTATGCAACCAGATGCTTGGATCAGTGTTGTTTGAGATAAGTAATCTTATGTATTTTGAATCCGGAACGCTTTTATTTGATGCTTGTGCTTAATTGTGCTTGTATTTGCATGAATTGTGTGTGTGGATCAATTGTATTCCTATTGTGTATATTTATTTTGCATATGCACACATCTTCCAAATACTATGAATTTGTAATCTGCTTTGGGGTGAAATTCAAAAGCCGAATTCAGTTAATGTCCCCTCCCATTGGTTGAATTGGGTGAGGGAGATGTACGATCAGTCATATCAATCAAGTTAAATGAGCATGCATAAACTTATGTTAATCCTCCTTCCATCTATAAAAATGAGATAGACTCCTTAGAGGATTTTCTGATGTTTTTCGCTAAATTCCAATGAGTCAAGACCGACATCACAAGGGAACTTTTGGTACTTATGTCAAAGTGGCAATGTCGACATCATGATTGGGGTTGCTTTGGTAGAGCTATGGTTATGTATCGACTTTCAACTTCTGAGTGAGAGGGTGATAGCGCCCAATGTATAGATGAATTTCCTAGAGTCTCGATGCTGAGGTGGTGATGTCGATGTCAGTGTCGAAAAGGTATTTAGAAAATTTCTTTTTTTGTTGGTGTTAACTCCTAAGTTCTGATGTGTCAAATTCAGGAACAACATAGTACTATGAATAGATTAGCATACTCTTGTTGACATCAGAATTTTCCTAACTCTAGAGGATGACATTCAAACTCGTGTTGATTCCCAATGTCTAATGGCGAAGGAACCAAGTTCTGAGATCGAGATGTCGATGTCGGGAGAGTGACTTAAAGGTATTTCACTAGTGTTTTGATTTTTGAGGCTTGATGTCGGAAATGTTGGAAGGGTGTGTTCAAGTTAGAAGCATGAAAATATTAGTTGGGACCATTTATAGTGTTGATTAATTAGTCATTGATCTCAATTTAAACATTAATTAAGAGAAATCCTTAATTTAATTATGCTTCCTACCACATATTGGTATCTGCATAGCTAGGTAATTTCTGGGGTACATTACACAATGGTATCAGAGCTACTGCTTGCAATACCGGAGCTACATGGGACAAGAATCCATATTTACAGGCATAAACCATAAACGGTTTTGGAAAAGTTGAGATCTGTTGAGTGACAAACATGAAGGATCCCACGTGGGAAGAGGGTGTGATGTGGACTAGCCACATCAGATCCAAGGGCAGGTGATAACATGTAGCAGAGTCTAAAGGTAGATGAGGCCCATTCGTTGGGAGGTAAAAATATTTAGCACAAAAGGAAGTTCAATGTCCCTTCACACTTTAGTTAGTTCTCATAGTTCGACCGTAGTTGCTAGAATAGTATAAAAATGGGGAAAATTGAGTGCAGTTAGATTTTGAATGGGACGTTTCAATTTTTTATGTAATTTTACCAAAATAAGCATGTGGTTTTTCCTAGAATGCATGAAAAACAATTATATATTTTTTGAGAATATATTGAAGCTTACAAATGTGTTAATGAATACTTTTGCAGATTCAAAATCATAACAGGGACAGTTGAGGTTCAACATTTCGTCTAGTTCAATTGGGGAAAATAGGTGGTCTTGATTGGTTCAAGGATATCATCACTATGGATGATACCTAGGACCCCAATGAGTTTGATACATGTGCAATGGGATAGAATATACAGGTCAATGATGCAGAGACCTAATCCAACGGTAGATGAAACAAAATAACTCCCCCAGACATTGCAGAAACCATGAAGAGTTTGAGGGTGGAACTGCAAAGTTGTAGAGAAGACAATGATATGATGCTTAGAGATTAGGAAGAATAGAATCAGCTGAATGTCTCCATGATTCAAAGTTTGATAGTCATTCATAGGAATATTAAGCATGGGTAGAACTCGAAAAATCAGGAAAAGAGTGGGAGTAGCTCAAGGAATTGTTCCCACAAGAGGTCCCATAGTTCAAGAAGGATTTCAAGAAAGAGAACATATACTATAGAAATATATCCTAGTGATTCACCTGAATCTAGAGAATCCAGTGAAGGTGGAAGCTCTCCACCTCATATAAGTAAGAGGAAGAGGTCTTTCAAGGAAAACTCTCATGGATAATTTAAGAAGGCCAAACCTCCTACTTTTGATCGTGAGGTAAAATCTAGTCAAGAAGTTGAGGCTTGGCTCCTTGGGATGACGATCTATTTCCAAGTCCAAGACTACTCAAGAAATATGAAGACAAGAGTAACTATATTAAATCTGAATGGAAAAGCATCCATACGGTGGGATCACCTTAGACAGGTGAAGAGGATCAATGAAAGAAAAATTGTGTGGAAGAAGTTCAAGAAATATTTCAAGGAAAAGTACCTCTCTGATAGGTACTATGATGGAAAATTTAAAGAGTTTTGTGAGATGAAATTGGGACAAATGACTATGGAAGAATATGCAAACAAATTATTGGAGTTGCTAAGGTATGCCAAGTACATTAAGGATGACAAAGTTAAAATTTAGCATTTTCTAAGTGGACTGCACCAATCATATAAAGACATAATTGAATTTAATGAACCTCGAACGCTAGATGTCGCAATAAGAAAGGCCAAGCACTGTTATGATCAGAACTAAACCAACCCAGAATTCCATAAGACATGGAAGGATAAGAAAAATGAGAAGTTTGACCAAATAAAGAAGGGGTTCAAGCCTCCTCAATTCAGGAATCATCCAAGGAAAGCATCACAGGGTGTGACAAAACCAACTAGAATGATGGGAGACAAACAAAGAGAGCAGAGAGGGCCACTTAAATGTTGGGGATGTGGAGAGGACCATTTTCTTAGACAATGTCCACATTGGAATGGGAGTGCAAAACAAATTCACAACATCCAAGGAGCTGAAATTGTGGGCCAAGTGGAAAGGATTGCCCCTAGGATCTATGCAACACTAGAGGACTACCAAGCAGACCATCAGTCAACTATTGTTAAGTTTGAAGGTAAGATTGCTAAGAAATCTATTTCTATTTTGATTGATCTTGGATCTACTCACAATTATATCACTCCTAAAATTGTTGACACTTGTGCTTTTAAGAAATCAAGGCATAGTCAAACATGGTAGTCCAACTAGACATGGGAACCAAGAGGAAGGTTCGTGAATTGGTGGAAAAATGTCCCCTAGAAATGGGTGGATTGTCCACTTATGTAAGTCTAATTATTTTTGCACTTGGTTCCTATGATATTCTCATTGGAATGGACTCGTTAGAAGCCCATAGAGTCAAGCTTGACTATTACAACAAGGCTTTTGAATGCATTGATGAGGAAGTAAGCACAAGGGTTGTAAAGGGCATACCAAAGGTCATTTCTGTGAGGCAGATTTCATCCATGCAACTTAAGAAATTTTGTAGGAAAGGATGCCAATTTTATGCAATCCATGTTTTGGAGAAAATAGAAAGTGAAATTCCTAAGTTGGAAGACTACCATGTGCTACAAGAGTTTCAGGAAGTATTCCTCGATAAAGTTCTGGGACTTCCTCCAAAGAGGGACATCGATTATACATTGATATTGTTCTAGGAGTTGCGCTAGTGTCCAAGATGCTATAGAGGATGAGTACTCCATATTTATTATAGATGAAAATCCAATTACAGGAATTGTTGGAAAATAAGTATATCCGTCCAAGTGTGTCTCCATGCGGGGAACCTGTCTTGTTTGTGAAGAAGAAAGATGGAACACTCATGTTATGTGTTGATTATAGGAAATTGAACAAAGTTACAGTGAAGAAAAAATATCCCTCACCTTAAATTGATGATCTTTTTCATCAAATGAGAGGGGCCAAGGGGATTTAAATAATTGACTTGGGGTCTGGTTACCATCAAGTGAGGATCAAGGAAGAATATATCCACAATACAACCTTTAGGATAAGGTATGGGTACTACGAGTTCATGGCGGCGTCGTTCGGTATCAGCAATGCCCTAGCTACATTCATGTGCCTCGTGAATAGTGTTTTCAGACAATATTTGGACAAGTTTGTTCTTGTTTTCCTATATGAAATTCTTATTTATTCCAAGGATGAAGAAGAGCACGCATAATGCTTGCAATTGCTAAGGGAGCATAATTTGTTTGCAAATCTAAGCAAATGTGATTTCTATAAGAATAAAAATCATTATTTGGGTCACATCATTTCAGATGAAGGAGCATCAGTTGATACATAAAAGATTGAACCCATTATGAATTGATGAACATCAAAGAGCGTAACAAATGTGAGATATTTTATGGGTCTTTATGGTTACTACAGGATGTTCATTGAAGGATTCTCCAAATTTGCTCGCCAAATCATTTCTTTGAAAAAAGTGGGATAAAGTTTGAATGGACACTAAAATGTGAAGAGAGCTTCCAGTTGTTGAAGAAGCTTCTCTCACTAGTGCTCCAATTTATAAAATTGCAAACCTAGAACAATATTTCATGGTGTGCACGAATGCATGTGGTCAAGGACTTGGAGGAGTTCTCATGTAAGATAACCATGTGGTATGATATGAGTCAAGGAATTTATAGGAGCATGAGAAGAACTATGCCCATGATTTAGAGCTTGTCGCCATAGTGCACGATTTGAAGATGTGGAGGAATTATTTAATGGGCAGGAAATTTGAGCCAAGGACGGACCGTTGTGGTTTGAATTGTTTTTTTGAACAACGAACATTAAATGCTAAGCAAGATAGATGGTTGGAATTTTTATGTGAATTTGATTTCCAAATCAAACACATAAAGGTAAGGAAAACAAAGTAGCCGATGCACTTACCAGAAAATTACATTCAATGTATGTGGCAACCATTAGTACCTACCAAACATATTTGAGGCAGCAGATTGTTAATTGTATTGCTAAAGAAAAAATGGCCAAATAAAAGACAAACCATGGCAGCAGACTTTAGAAAAGAGGTATGAAGGTTACCATTTGGAAGGTGGCAGAATTCTTATGTATAAAATAGAATTTATATTCCAAATGTGGCATACTTGAGGAGAACGTTTATGGATGAAATCCATAAAATTCCATAGTTCAGTCACCCAGGGTACACGAAAACAATTTCTACAGCAAGGAAGCAATATTTTTGGTCGGGAATGGAAAAGGAAATCGATGAGTATATCTCTAAGTGCATGAAATGTGAGCAAGTGAAGGTTGAACATAAATACCCAGCAGGTTTGTTACAGCCTTTGTTGATACTGGAATAGAAGTGGGAAGTGATTTCCATAGATTTCATTACAGGTTTGCAAATGACTATTAGGCAGCATGATTCCATCATGGTTGTGGTGGATAAATTATCAAATGTAGCACATTTTATATTGATTAAATGCACATATAAGACAAATTCCATTGCAAATGTTTTCATGAAGTAAATTTTCAGGTTGCATGGATTGCCTAAGCCAATCATTTCAAACAGAGATACTAAGTTCACCTCAAACTTTTGGAAAGGTATTTTTGCATATTTCGATATGTAGTTGAACTTTAGTACCACCTACCATTCTCAAACATATTGGAAAACCAAAAGGGTAAATCAGGTGCTTGAAGACATGCTTCGTATGTATGTGATGAACAAGCCATCCAACTGGGAAGAGTATATACATTTGGCAGAATGTGCATATAACCATGGGAAGCAATTATCATTGGGCATGAGTCCATTTGAGGCTCTGTATGGCATAAAATACCGAACACCAGTTTTTTGGGATAACACAATGAACATGATTGCACTTGGGCCAGAATTGCTTAAGGAAATGGAACAAGAAGTTACAAAGATTAGATAGAATTTGAAGGCAGCCCATGATAGACAAAAAAACTATGAAGACAGGAACATAGTGCATAAGGAGTTTGGCATGTTGGGGATCATATTTACCTTAGAGTTAGGCCAAGGAAAATTCCTTTGAAGCTTGGAATTTCTGTTAAGTTGTTACTAAGATATTGTGGACCATTTGAAGTGCTTGAGGGGATCAAGCTAGTTGCATATATAATTGCATTTCCTACTAACACTAGATCTCATAATTCTTTTTCATTTTTCTTTGCTTAAGAAGTATGTACATGATCCTAACCATGTGATTGATTGGGATGTGATCCATGTGGAACCCAAGAGAGAGTTCCAAACCGAGCCACTATGCATGATATACAAGGAGGTAACATTTCTCTGGAACTGAGCCATCGAACAGGTGAAGGTGCAATGGAATAACTTCGGTCCCAATGAGGCTACATGGGAGTTGGAGGATGTCATGAAGGAGACATGCCCTTTTTTGTTCTAAATTTTGAGCAAACATAAAGGACAATGTTATTCCAAGGGGGAGGGGATTGTAATGTCCCCCAGTTTTGACTTGGAATGTATTTAACCAAATTATGTAAATGATGTAATTATGCTAGTATGGATTTATAGTGCAGAGCTAAGGGCCAAGGCCTAAGTAGTGAATGGATAGGCATGTATTATGTAAATATTTTCGTTGGACTATGTGTTTGACATATCATGCCAATTCAAAATGTATGTAAGTATTACGTGCATAAATAATAAAATGGTCCAATAATGGGTGTGTAAAGAACCCCCAAAGGGGCTCTGATGCCACCAAAGAGAAAGAGGAAAGGGGGACCTATCGGAAACTAATCCATTACTTCCAAGTGTCAACATTGGAACCCGAACAAAATTCTTTCATGTGCCTCAAATAAGAAAATGATCTCCTTCTTGATTATTTCCCAATCATTGAATGCGAGGGTGAGGTTGGTGGGAAAAATCACTTCATGTAGTTATGGAAGCGAGGGTGAGGCTGGTGGGAAAAATTCAGTACTTAGGTCATGTGGTGACTAAGGAAGGGATTTCGGTGGATCCCGAAAAGATAAAAGCGATTGAAGATTGGCTGGTTCCTAAGGATGTAACTGATGTTCGATCCTTCATGGGAATTACCGGTTATTACCGGAGGTTCATTGAAGGTTTTTCGAGAATAGCAAATCCGATAACTTCTTTGCAGAAGAAAGGAAAGAAATTTGTTTGGAACCAGAAATGCGAGGATAGCTTTAAAAAGTTAAAAACTTTATTAACCAGCGCACCTATTTTAAGAATAATGATCCAAATAAAGAATTTGTAGTGTGTACTGATGCCTGCAATGATGGTTTAGGTAGAGTATTGACTCAAGAAGGGCATGTTATTGCCTACGAGTCTAGGAAATTAAAAATTCATGAAAAGAATTATGCAACTTACGATCTGGAATTAGCTGCTGTTATACATGCTCTAAAGATGTGGCGTCATCATCTAATTGGCAGAAAATTTAATCTAATGACCGGTAATAAAGGACTAAAATATCTGTTAGATCAGCCGAATCTAAATGCTAGACAAGCTAGGTGGCTAGCTTTTTTAAGTGAGTATGATTTCAAAATTCAACACATTAAAGGGAAAGAAAATAAAGTTGTTGATGCATTAAGTAGAAATGCAAGGCTAAACTATACAGCAGTTATCAGTACTTATACAACATATCTAGATGAACAGCTTAAAGCAGGGTTAGAACAAGATGAAATTTACCAAAATTTACAAGCTAAAACGAAAGAAAATCCAACAGAAAGTTTAAGTAAAGGGTACAGTTTGAATGAAAAAGAATTTTTACTGTACAAAGACAGAATATATGTACCTAATGTACCTAAATTTAAGTTATTAATTTTAGATGAAATCCATAAAACTCCATACTCAGGCCATCCAGGTTATCAGAAGACTATAACTATGTTAAGAAAAGAATATTTTTGGCCAAACATGAAGACTGAACTAGTAGAATATATCGCTAGGTATTTTGAATGTCAGCAGGTGAAAACTGAACATCAACACCCAGCTGGATTACTTCAGTCATTACCCATTCCTAGTTGGAAATGGGAGATAATTAGCCTCGATTTTGTTACTGGACTGCCTAAAAATCAAAATTTAAATGATTATATCATGGTAGTGGTCGATAAATTAAGTAAAGCAGCCCACTTTATACCCGTTAAAACTACGTATAAAGCTGCAAACATAGCTGATATCTTTCTAAAGCAAATTTTCCAACTGCATGGGATATCGAAAGTTATAATCTCAGATAGAGACCCTAAATTTACAGGTAACTTTTGGAAATCTATGTTTAAAGGATTAAACATTACACTAAATTTTAGTACTTCGTTCCATCCTCAAACAGATGGACAGACTAAAAGAGTAAACCAAGTACTGGAAGACTTACTAAGAATGTATGTAAAAGACCAGCCAGGTAAATGGGAGGATTATTTGCATCTGGTAGAATTTGCCTACAATAATAATTATCAAGCATCAGCCTGATTTAGTCCTTTCGAAATCTTATATGGAAGGAAATGTAACACTTCTATCTCTTGGAGTAATCCGGTGGACAGATTAGTATTAGGTCCTGAACTATTGAAAGAAATGGAAGAAATTGTTAAGCAGGTACAAGGTAATCTGAAAACTGCGTAAGATCGACAAAAGAGTCAAGCAGACCTTAAAAGAACTCCAAAGGAGTTTCAGGTAGGTGAACATGTGTTCATCAAGGTGAGACCCAAAAAGAGCTCTCTAAGGTTGGGTAGTTGTGCAAAACTAGCACCTTGTTACTGTGGTCCATTTGAAATACTATCCAGGATTGGACAAGTAGCTTATCAATTAGCATTACCATCAAATTTAAGAGTGCATAATGTTTTTCACATTTCTGTATTAAATAAATATGTTCGTGATGGTACTCATGTTGTTAACTGCAATGATGTACAAGTGGAACAAGAAGAATATTTTCTGGTGGAACCGAACTGTATCCTCGGGCGGAGGGAGATCACACTTCGGAACCGCACCATTGGTCAGGTGAAGGTGCAATGGAAGCACCTTATTCCAGAGGAAGACACCTGGGAATTGGAAAGTAATATGCGAGATGCATATCCAATTCTGAGGACGAAGAATAAATAACATCGAGGACGATGTTATACTTTAAGGGGGTGTGTATGTCACATACCTCAATTTTGCAAAAACAATTTTATATTATTTGATATTATTTGAGGACAATATGTTAAATTTTATGCTAAGTTGTAATTGATGACTCAGCAGGGTCAAGGATATTTAATGTAATTCTGAATATTTCATTTATAAATAAATAAAGGAGGAGACAACAGCTTAGGAGAGCTATTAAAAGAGTGTTTACTGGTCAAATTGGCGGAGGAGACTGGGTGGAGAGAAAACTGACATGTGGTAGCATCCTCAAATCACTTCCAACTGTTGCAGGTGGCAACCTTCCTACATTTGGGGTCATGATTCCCCAAGAAAGTGGAATCAGAGTAGGTGGCTCAATTTATGAAAACTGATCCAAAAGACCTAGGCAATCTTTATAAAAATTCCCATTGAAGAGAGCTGAGGCTGCTCATTCTAGAGAAGTGATCATTCAGGTTGAATGAATGTACTTCAGAGAAATTCAATGGAGGGGAATTCTGGAAAGTGTTTGAGGGGATAACTGTTGAATGATCTAGTTGCAGCTTTTAAGCTGAATATCATACTGCTGAGAGCAGAGTGTTTTACTGAGATATTGAACTAGTCAGTTGATAGAGTGTTCTACTGTTTGCATTCCCCACCAGTTCTCAGCCAAGAAGACCAGGAACAGGCTCGGGGGTCCCGAGGAAGCGTTGTTTGAGCGCTCTCTAGGAGATTGGTGGGGAGGAACTGCCTCCTAACGTTGTTGTCATCTGTCCTAAACAGGTTCTATGTTATTTTTATTTTACCGTGTTAGTTAAATAAATCTTAGTTTGACTGGTATATGAATGTTAAAGTTCAGTTTGTGAAATGTTAGAATTAGTATTCTTAATAGATTGATTGAAGAAATGAAGTTGATCTAGAAAAGTAATGAGTTAGAATGAAAATAAATTTATAGACTGTGTTTTTCTACACCTGGAAACCAGATCGTACTCTAGCACAGTTAGAATGCTTTAAATAGATGAAGGAAATTCATAAGAGAATGAAAATAAAGATAGGATTCTGTATCTGTAGTTAGCAAAGTAATTTATTCAATGTTTAAGTTATTATGAAAAGAACAGTGTTACGGTTTATTTATGTTTACTGCTTTACTGAATATAATTAAATAAAAATGTTGGAAAGAAAATAGTAAGATTACACTAGAGTTATAATAAAGAAATATACTGATACAATAAAAATTATAGAAGATACAGTTAAGTATCTAAACAAGGTATTAACCACACTTAAATCTTTTATCTTAAACTGTTATTTAACATAAACTAGAATAGGATTATGTTTACAAAACCTTTATTAATAAAAAGTAATCAAAGTTACAGAGTTAATATTTTAATATTTACAAAACTATGAATCTTTACTAAGTTATAGAATAGTAAACAAATACAAATATAAAGGTAAACAGTAAATAGAATAAAACTAAGAAATTACCTATTTAAGAAATAATTATTTACCAGACAAGCTCATAACCTGTGCAAGTTAAACCTGAGGGTCAAAACCCTAGTTCTTGTTTTATTTTTTTTAAACATATTATTTAATAACAGAATAAACAAATTAAACTAGAAAAACTATAAGTTATGCATTAGACTGATTACAGTCTTATCTTAAGAACTTAGAGTATATTTATAAACTCTTTTATTTTTAAAAATACTTCATAAACAGGTTAAATAACATTATTACTCTTGTAATAACGAAATAGAAGTAAACAGAGACCAATGCACAGTTAATAAATTTAAGAATATATCTATATATGGGTTCTCTCCCAATAAACCCTAGCTATTTTATCCTAATTGATAAATATAAATTTATAAATTTTACCTTAAGACTGAGCTACAGTCTTCACAATAACTTAATTATTTACAAGAAAATTCTTTAATAGTAAATTTATTTCACTCACGGTGAAGAAGAACAACCTCATTTATAGTAATATCTTTTATAAGACAATGTATAAATTATCATAGTATTCGAAACAGAGATCAATTAAAAACCATGAAAACAGGAGAACCTCCATATTTTAAGAAATAGAGTATGATATTACTTAACCATAAGGCTGTAATTCCTATCTTTTATAAGACAATGTATAAATTATCATAGTATTCGAAACAGAGATCAATTAAAACCCATGAAAACAGGAGAACCTCCATATTTTAAGAAATAGAGTATGATATTACTTAGCCATAAGGCTGTAATTCCTATTTACAAGTCAAGAAAAGCTAAATACAAGTCACGGCATAGAAGCCGAAGATACCCTGCAACAGGCAAGGGTTTTAATAACAAAAAACTAAGTAATAACTGAAAACCAAGCATCTAAACAATGGAGGAACCCAAGCCGTGCTTCCTTTCCAACTGAAAACCCTTTTCCTCTTAACCATTGCAAGCAGGGAGATGCCACATTTTAACCGAGGCTTACCCGTTTGGTCTTGAAGTCAATTCAACGTTGGAGAGGATTCTTCCAAGCTTATAGATAAACTGTAACCTGCAAGCGAAGACCGAAGACTTAATTTAGAAGCTATATTTTCTAATACTAAAACTGTAACTTGAAATTTATAAATAATAGTATGGAAAAAATTATACCTGAAGGAAAAGAACTCCGGAGCCGAGGAGGAATTGAACCAACACGACAAACAACACTTTGAAGAACAAACCCTCGTGCTAACCTGTGATAGAGGCAACGGGGTTCACATTCCAAACTACACCGACAATGGAGCAAGTTGAAAGCTATGACAATGGCAACGCAAGGAACTGACACTCTAAACTATTGACAGAGTAAAACCACTCTCACAGCGATACACTACTTGCAGAAGGAAACCAAGACACGAGTTATGCATCACTCTACTCGTATACTAGAGCTGCAGCACTTCCTTACACACAAAATGGAGCTGTAAAACGAGAACAAGCGAGCCTCTCATGGCCGCAAAGGAACCAGACAGTGCAGAGCTAAACCATCGTAGAAGAATGAGAAGTTAGGGTTACATTGCAAGCTTTTAAATCGACTATTGCTTGGTGGAGGCTTCTCCACGTGCCCACTGAAATTTTTATCAAGCTGTGGGTCGAGCCATATAGTTCTCCTACACTGTCGGGAAGAACAATATTATTTCCAATCATATATGTTTTAACACTAACGATAAGGTTGGTAACATATCATTGTTATGTCGGATAGCATGGAAACCAACCCATCGATATAATCATATATTATATTCCACCAACAATACATTTTGGTATAAAGTCAATTCGTTGTATGTGCTGTTCGCTAACACCACAATCAATCCATTATGAAAACATATTATAAATTATCATCATTTACATTGAATAACACTAAATTCAATTATTGGTAAATGAATATAGTGGAGATCAATATTGAAGTTAGGCCTTTGACTTATAGTCAATAGTACTCCTAATGAATCTTCACACAAACCCTTTAAAAAAAAAAGGAGTAATGCTATGTTTACATTAGTGTTATGCAAAATCAAAGTTGATAAAATAAATATCTTAGGTTCAACTTTGCATATATAAAAGTTAGGTAGTATTTTCTACACAAGAATATCTTCTACATTTGCATGAAGTAGACAGTGTCATAGATGAGAGACTTCTTAAACGTTAATGATCTGTGGGTTTCCATAAAGAACCAAGTTCTTATTAATCAAACCAATGTTTAGATTAAACTTGGTGAACACAGGATAGTAAGACTATCCAAGGTTAAAGATAGAATCACTTAGTAATGTTATTAAGTGATGTAATTTTGTTACAATACTCGTGACAAGATGAAATTAGAAAGATCAGAATTATAACTTAACGACTATTGTGTAAGTGAACATTTATAACTGTAATACAATAATAAACTGATATTTTTTCTCTACAAGAGCAGAATCAAAAGTAGGGATAAAGGTTCTATTGTAAGCTTTTTTTTTGGAAGGCCTTAAATTTATTTTCATGCTTATAAGCAGTGTTTTAGATATTAGAAATAGCAATGGCAGTAAACTCTTGTTTCAGTAAAAGTGTCATTATATTAAATCAGGAGCACCATATAGAACTTGTAAGTAACTTAGCTTATAGCTGGAAAGAAGATTTTCTGAAGTAGAAGTTCATGCTAGTGAAAGACATTTAGTATGGCAAGGATATTGGTCTTTCGACATAAACTTAAAATACAATCATAGTTGCAAAACAAATAAAGAAAAGTTACGTTACCTTGTAGTATCCTTGAACTCTATTAAGCAAATTTTTACTCGAGCATTTTATATATGCTAAAGAAGTACATCTGGAATTAACACTTTAACAAACTCCTATTTGTTCAAAATTTACCTGTTGAACTTGTAAGATCCAGAAATCCAGCTGAGTTAGCAATTGCTAAGTAAGCCCCAGTTTAGAACATAATTTCTCACTTACCTGACAAAATCAAATCATCAGTACAGCTAGAAGCAACCGAATGCAGGTCATACACATAACATATCAAAATTAAAGTGGTATTAGTATTTATGTGTTGAAGTTAATCACTACTTTTGTTAATTGTTTCATCTTTCTGCTAGCCGCTAGTAGTTATCAAACTGCGACTATAGACATTTTATGTTATATTAAAAAAAATTATTTTTTGTGAAAATTTGGGGTTTTGACAACATCTTCATGTTGATCTTGATATGAACCTGTTCATTGCACCATTTCAATTGTAAAAGAGAATTGTTATTTAAATGCATCTATATGGTATTTATATTTGTATAATTGCAGGTTGTAGAGTTCTCGTAAGGTTTATCAACAAAAGTAACCAGTTAAGACAAACACCCAAGGGAAGTGCTTTCTTGAAATAAAGAATCAGCTAAAAGTATCACGGGTTCTTTCAACTAAAATGAAAAGTAAGTTCATACGAATGTTACGATCATAAACTTAGGGTAGTTTCTCGACAGGTAGAAGAAAAGAATCTTAAAGTTCAAATCAATGGACATGCAAATTTTGCAATCCAAGTTTGACTGCTCATCCCATTAGTATGGGTATATATGGTAATCATTAGTTCATATATGAATTCAATGGTTAGAGAGATGCATATGTTTGGTATAATACATGAGGGTTGGTTGTTTCCCCAGTTCCTACCTCTTTGTCGTCTTCCCTACCCTTGTTGGTTATTGTGGGTGGGTTGATTAGGGAGGTTCTGTTGAGCATAGACCTGTCCTTGAGGAACATGAGGAGTCAGGGCTAGAGTAGGTGTGGGTTACACAGGTGGTGGGTAGTAGGCAGGGGTTGCAAAGCCTACCGTATTGCCATTACATGCAAGTGCCAAGAGGTTCGATCCATGAACATGAGGAAATGGTGTGGGAGACACATTTGAAGGTGTGGCTCCATATTGAGCCACTATGCATGAAAAGTCAGGGGTGTGTCCTAGTTGAGCAACATTAGGGGTGGTACAAGAGTGAGTCGACATCAAAGGAGAGGTCGTGTATAAGTGGGGATGTTGAGTAATAAAGCTAATGACTCCATCAGTAGCATGGGATGCTTCTGGCATATCTCAATGTGAGGAGCGTGCATGGGATTCCCTCTAGATCAGCCAGATCTAAGGGCAGAGTTCACGGTGCAAGGGATTTCTCAACCTTAACTTATAACAAGCAATAACAATAATTTAATATTCTAAACTAACTAATACAATAAAATAACAACAAATACCTTTAAAATGGGCCACTGCATCCATTCGAGGAAATGGTCCATAGGCTCCCACGATACTGGTCTTTGTGTATCTTCGATAAAGGGTTGTCACTGGAAAATGGATTAGAGGGTTGCACAGAGAGAACTAGACGGGATGTGATGGAAAAAAGGTTCCAAAAAATTTAAGGAATGTCCAAAAGTTGGGAATCATATGACAAGTTGAAAATTTAAGGAATGTTTGTGGGGAGACCTTCACAATGTATTTATAGGATGATCCAAGGATTTTCTTGCCCGCAGTATTGACCCATGGTATTTTATTGTGTATAGTATTTTTCCATGGTTTTCGACCCATTCTCATTTCAGGCTTGTTTGGTCCTTTTTGGAGAGAGTGGGTTTATGCTGCAATAAATGCTCAACTTCCTTGTGTTGATGGGGGAAGGAATAATAATGTTTTGGACTATTTTTGGAGGAATTTAATTGTGAAGGTCAAAATAAAGGGAATAATGGTGGGACTATGATGTATAATTATGGTTTGGACCATAGAGAGTTATGTGGACAATTTTTGGTGTTAACAGATTTCTCCCTGATGTGTGAGGGCAGGAGCTCATCGTATGGCCAACATACGTCATAGGATGAAGGGAGATGTGGTGACAATGGTGGAAAAACTAAAGGGAACCATGGAAGAGTTGGATTTTCCTCATTTGAACTGTAGTGGCTTTGGATTTGTATTACTTCTCAAAATGGATGAGTTACATATAATCTCATACATATATACGGACGAGGCTGGAATACCCATGCTTGTATCAATGTCTCAATATACAAATGGTGATCAAGGCTCAAATAATGGGAGCCGATCAATACATACAACTGGAAGTACATAATAGGGGCCCCAATGGGAGGTTGAATACATATACTGATATCAAGAACTAGTACATAGGAACAATGCCATTCTCATGGAAGGAAATATCACAACAACTATTGCTCTGTTGAATCTGGAGGTGGACACAACTGGATGGACTGAATGACTGAGAGTCAGAATCTTTGAGGTACAATAAACAACATCATGTACTATAGATAGATGGAAGCCTAACATTGAGGGGCTTCTGAACACCATCGCCAGTGCAGCCGAGAAATCACAAGGGACATGAAATTGTATGGGTCCCAAACTCACCAATGTGCTAGAGTCAGGTTACAACCGAGGTCTTCGACCAAATAATGAAGGAACCAATACCCTATACTAATCTCAACGATGCAATGATGGAGTTGAAGTCGATCACGTGAGACACGACCAACCCAAAAGGAACTAAGGACTCCTTTCAAGTGGTCCAAGGAACTCATCAATGAGGTGGATGAAACCAAGATACAGGGACCTCTAGGTCTATCCTCTGGAATAGATGTGTTGACGTCAACAGACAAAGACTTGTAACTACCAAGGAAATAAAGTTTCCTTGATACAAGCATGAGGGGGACAACTAGAGATATGGAACAATAATGGGGTTGAGACATTGAATAGGGGATAGGGGTAGGGGAGTATGGGGGACTCAAACTTCCTTTGTTCAGAGTATAACGACAATGATGACTTGGAAATAAATGATACCGACTCATGGGGAGGGAATCATAGCTGGGGAATCGGGGATAGAACTGCAATGGGAAATACTTGAGTAAGTAACTGGACAAGTGACATCCAGGGGATCCAAGGGAGACTCATCGCAAAGTACTATGAATAAAGGAGACCTAATGGGGGGGGTGTTACCATAATGGGAGACTATATGTAATATATGTGGGCACCGAAAGGCACCATTTGGGTCTTCTTCATAGTTTAAGGATCACGAAGAAGGGATAGAAGTATGCTCAATATGATATTATCTCATGGGTTTTTTCGAGCCCAAGACGGTAAATGTTCGATGATGTTTTCATGTTTAGAGAGTATGAAAACAAGAAGAAGGCTCCAATGGGGTCTCTTTTTAGTATAGTAGTCTCCTATGTCCGAAAAAGGATAAAAGTGTACAAAGGAGAGCTCTGCAATCCAAAAGGGGTAGAGAAACTTCTTTTCCTTAGGTAGTCTAACCAGGCTTAAAAAGGTTAAACCTATACTGATTAGACGATCATTAAAATACTTTTACGAGAATGAATGAAACCAAGTTTTCCCAACGATCTTTTCTTTATGAGAGGGCTAGAAAAGAGCTTAAATACAACCCATAAGTGAGGTTTTTCATAATTTATGCTCCCAGTGTCTGACAAAGCATAAAAGGATACAAAGGAACATTCCTTGCTCGAAGGTTCCAGGGTGGTACTTTTCATTAACCAGTCTATGTAGTCCGAAAAAGGAAATAAATGAGGCCACATAGATGCCCTTTCAAATACTTTAATGAGTGTGAAAGGAAGCAAGTGTGCTCATAATCTTTTCGTTTTTTTAGGAGTCAAAAAAGGGCTTAACAGAAACTCTGTATTGGACAATCAAGCAAGGAGGAAGTATTTGATGTGCCAAAATGGGTGATGTTCTGAACATGGCTGATATGGATAAAAAATAACAATGGAACACTGGTGGGGCCTTCTTGCGGGACGTTTAAGGGCGGTAAAATAAGGCCAAGTTTACAGTATGGATGGAGCTGATGGATCATGAACATGCAAATAGAGAAGGGGTTTGATTTTCCTGGTGGCATGCAAATCGAGGTAACTCCAGGAAATGGCCCCCAAAAAGTAGGGAGGGAGGCAGTCTAGTAGTTCGTTTCTTCACTCGGGAGCTTTTTGCATGGTGTCGGAAACTTTCTATCCTCATTGAGGATTATCCATACGTAGGCATGGATGACTAGGGAGATCTGTAAATGCCTCGACCTCCAGGACATGTATGGGGACCTAATGGTACACATACATGACCCTTTGTGGTTTCAGACATATATAGTTTACTAGCATAGTGGTAGCTAGTTCATACATGTGATAGATACTGATGACATAATGTGTGCATGTCCATATGTGGGATCACACCCTCCAACGGGGTACCAACGTCGCAGGGACAGGGTAGAATGGTTAGATCCACCCACTCACGGGAAGAGGAGGCAGTGGAGTGCTAGATTAGACTCACTGCAGCTGGACGTGGAGAAGATATTGGAGGGGGTCACCGACGATGGGTGGAAGTACCTAGAGAATGATGTCATCATCACGTGCTATAGGGATCCTCCAGAGTGGATCTCTTTGGTGAGGAGGATCATAGTTGTTGCTAAGTATGTTTGAGCGACGGCACAGGATGATGTGTTGATGGAGGAGGAGAGCTCACATGAGGAGGAGGACATTGAGGAGGACACAAAGTTAGAGGAGGACGGGGGACTCAATCTTCCTTTGTTTAGAGTATAACGGCAGGGATGACTTGGAAACAAATGATGCTGACTGATGGGGAGGGAATCATATCCGGGGAACCGGGGAGAGAACTGCAATGGGAAATACTTGGGGAAGTAACTGGACAAGTGACATCTAGGGGATCCAAGGGAGACTCATCGTAGAGTACTATGAATAAAGGCGACCCAATGGGGGGAATGCTACCATAATGGGAGACTATATGTAATATATGTGGGCACTGAAAGGCACCGTTTGGGTCTTCTTCATAGTTTAAGGAGCACGAATAAGGGATAGAAGTATGCTCAATATGATACTATCTCATGGTTTTTTGTCGAGCCCAAGACAGTAAACGCTCGATGGTGTTTTCATGTTTATAGAGTCTGAAAACATGAAGAAGGCTCCAATGGGGTCTCTTTTTCGTACAATAGTCTCCTAAGTCCGAAAAAGGATAAAAGTGTACAAAGGATAGCTCTCCCAGTCAAAAGGGGCAGAGAGACTTCTTTTCCGTAGGCAGTCCAACCAGACCGAAAAAGGTTAAACCTATATTGATTGGAAGGTCATTCAAATACTTTTACGAGCATGAACGAAACCAAGTTTGCTTGACAATCTTTTCTTTATGAGAGGGCTAGAAAAGAGCTTAAATAAAACCCATAAGTGAGCTTTTTCATAAGTTACGCTCCCAGTGTCCGACAAAGCATAAAAGGATACAAAGGGAAACGTTCCTTGCTGGAAGGTGCTAGGGTGGTACTTTTCTTTAAACAAAATATGTAGTCCAAAAAATGAGATAAACGAGGCCACATAAATGCCCTTTCAAATACTTTAATGAGCATGAAAGGAAGCAAGTGTGCTCGACAATATTCTCATTCTTTTAGGAGCCAGAAACGGGCTTAACAGAAACTCCTATTGGAAAGTCAATCAAGGAGGAAGTGTTCGATGTGCCAAAAGGGGTGATGTTGTGAACATGACTGATATGGATAAAAAATAACAATGGAGCACTAGTGGGGCCTCCTTGTGGGACGTTGAATTGTGATAAAATAAGGCCAAGTTTGCAGTATGGATGGAGCGGATGGATCATGAACATGCTAATACATAAGGGGTTTGATTTTCCTGGTGGCACGCAAATTGAGGTAACTCAAGGAAATGGCCCCAAAAAAGTAGGGAGGGAGGCAGTCTAGTGGGTCGTTTCTTCACCCGGGAGATTTTTACATAGTGGCGGAAACTTACTATCCTCATAGAGGAATATCTATAAATAAGCATGGACAACTGGGGAGACCCGGATATGCCTCGACCTCCAAGACAGGTCTGGGGACCTGGTGGTAGGTATACATGACTCTTTGTGGTTTCAGTCATATATAGTTTACTAGCATAGTGGCAGTTAGTTCATACATGTGATAGAATCTTGTTGACATACTGTGTGCATGTGCGGAAGTGGGACCATAGCCTCTAGCTGGGTACCGACAACGTAGGGGTAGGGTAGAATGGTAGATCCACCCGCTCACAGGAAGAGGAGGCGGCAGAGTGCTACATTAGACTCATTGCGGCTAGACGTGGAGAAGTTATTGGAGGGGGTCATCGATGATGGGTGGAAGTACCTAGATGAGGATCTGATCGTCACATGCTATAGACCTCCTTCAGAGTGGATCTCTCTGATGAGGAGGATCGCAGTTGCTGCTGAGTATGTGAAAGCAGCGGCATAGGGTGATGTGCCAATGGAGGAGGAGGATAGAGAGTTAGAGGAGAATGAATCAGAATAGCAGTGTACGATGTTGCCCCTAATGCATTTGAGCATGGGGATTTTTGTATTAAATGTACAATCAGATGAGAAATCCTCTGGAGCTTATTTTTTGTACTTAACATGATGATATGATATGAATGCACGTGGATGCATATTTTTGTATTTTTATGTGTTCTTATGAATTGCATGTTATGATGATGAGTATGCCTATATGATGTATATGACATATGTATGCATGACTATATGATGATGCATGATGCAATTTATTTCCTATATGCGATGATTGATGTGCCACTCTAGAATGTCATTAGCCATTTGGTCTGCTACACTATTGAGACTTTTGGGAACATGCATGCATGAAATGGATTCAAAATGTCTAACCAAGTGTCTAGTGCACAGGAACTTTCTAAAGAGGTAGGGATCATGTACCTGGTAGTAATTATTGAAACAGGTGATAAGCAGCTGGAAGTCTAGGAAGACATCAAGGCGACAATACCCAAGTGAAGGGCGACAAACAGGAGACCAGCGACACCGCCGTACTCATCCTGGTTGTTGGTAGTAATACCAACACACATTCCGTTGATATGGACTCAACTCATGTGACAGGGAATAACGGACCCACGCAGCCGAGGTAAGATTAGGAAACCATCTACTTGCACCGTTAACGAAATCAACATGGAAGGGCAAGTTAGGATCCATCTAGAGCAACCAAGGAAACAAACTGTGAGACTCATGGTAAAAACGATGCAAAACAAGAAAGAAAAACTATGATACAAGGGTATGTAGGTTGCTCGACTTAGGCATAAAATTTCTTTAGGTAGAGACTATTGCAAGGATTATTCAATAGGCGACCGTCGAAGTTGACATGGAGGTATACCCCTTGCCGAGACATCGATGGATGACGTAAGGGCCATAGCACATGCATTCGAGTTTCCCTTTTCCAGTCTTATCATGGGCTTGGTCATAGAAGAGGACGAGGTCCCCTTTGCTAAAGGTGCGCGGGTGGACGTGGGAGTCATAATGGGACTTCGAGCGAGTCTTGGCCGCTTCAATCATTTGGAGAGCAACACGACAATCCTCATAAGTTTGTTTAAGCATAAGTAGGTGTTTTTCCAATGGTGAAGTATGAGGTAGAAGCTCGATGATAAGGTAGAGGGATGGAATCTGGCATTAAATGGGAAGAATCGATTCCACACCATAGACTAAATGAAATGGGGTAAAACCAGTGGCGATTTCAAGAATCTCTCCATCGTCATGAAAGTGGCCCCTGGATAAATCATGGGGATCTTCCACGATCGAGGAGGGGGAAGAATGAGTAGAAGTAGAGATCGTATAAATGGTGTTATTGGTGTCCGAGGAAGAGGCCAAAGGGTGGATATCCTCAAGGACATTGATTTCAGACTCATGGAACTGTTTACAAAGGTCAATGAGGAGAGACCAGTACTCAAGCAAGTTTGGGCAGTATTGGGAATAATGACCATATAGGCCACAAACTGCACACGAGTGGTTGGTTCGTAGCGATTTATTTTTAACCACAAGTATGGTTGGTATGTTGACAACTTTACCGTCATTGGTCTCAACTACTGTGCGCATGTGGGTGCGAAGGATTGATAAATATGGACAATTATGTGTCGCATGGCCATGGACCTTGCATAAATCACATGTAGGAGGAGGACATGGTTCTATCGAGGCTTTTGGAGCCTTGCCTCTAGTCTTCATGGAAGGATGGGGGGCATGAGTAGATACACAAAGCAGTTGTTTGTGTACTAGGACACGGGTATGACACTGTCTCAATAGGTTGGACTAGTGTCAACACGATTTCTGGTGTCGAGGGGAGGGTGGGCGGATCAAGGTACCACACATAAATACCCAAAGTGAATATTGGAAGGTTAAGAGTGGCCATGACTAGCTTACATACAATGCCAGAAGGTGGAATGAGGAAGGGGATCGTATGTATGGGGAATGAACCCCAATAATTCCTCGGGGTTTGCGGTTGGGGTTGTGGCTAAGGTTGCGAGGAGGTTGGAAAGTTATCGGATGTGATAGTGCATAAATATGATATGTCAGTCATCGAAGGAGGAGGTGGGAGGGACAAAAAGTTGTTTGTCAAAGGAACCTTGGTAAATAGGCCTGGACCAATGACAAAAAAGGAGGGGATGGACATGTTATCAATGGTGGTTTCAATAGTAGGGAGGACATGCTCCGAAGTGGTCAGTCCTTTAGGATCGTAATACGCCAGTTGGTCGATAGTCACGATATTCCCATCATTGGGGTGTTAAATTTGTGAACCATTTATCTACAAGCAAATGAGAGCAATTGAGAAGTAGAATTATGCAGTGGAATATATTAGACAATGTACACTGAACAAGAAAAATTTGAGACAAATTTGATAAGAATTGATCAATTAATTACAACATTAATCTTCATTCATTCCAACAATAATACAATGGTGTTATAATAAGAAGAATTCGAATCATGTGGATAAGATTCGAATCTACCAACTAAACCTGACTAACGGGCTAACTCAGTGTGTCTAAATCACTGTCATAGCTCACTAGTCTAACTCCATATGTTTAAATCAATTATACAATCAATTAACTCATGAGGTAGGTAGAAAAAGGCGTCACTCCCCATGCATGCATTCAAAAATGGCGCTAGGCTAACTAAGAGTGATATAATTGATTGTAACTAGAGGTTGACTCAGCATAACTGCTTACCTACCACAACCAACCGATAGAGGTTGTTGGTGGAGCTCAAAGTGGCTCCTAAAATGTAGGGATTGACACCGGTGGCACCAAACTCTAGTAAATGACTCCTAAGCTAGGAAAAATGATCAATTAAACTATATATGGACAAGGGAGTATTAATTAATCCTGACACCCCCCCTTAATCCTAACTTTGGGCCCTGGAAACTAGGCCAAAAAGTGAATCATATGTCTGGTTGAAAGGAACTCAATGTTTGGTTCTGAATTGAATGGGTTAGGCAATAGGATAAGGCAAGAAGGGACTATATAATTCTCAGTGGGATTGATGAAAGGCACTGATGGATCGTGTGACCAATCAAGACAATACAATCTAATGAAAATAAAAATTGCTTAATAAACTGAGGAAAATGGGGAAAAACTCATGGGAAAACAACCCCCTCAAAATAAGTAGTGAATCAGGAACAATGAATCAAGCCTCTACACCGAGAAGAGATATGAGAAAGACAAATCTCTTTTTTGTGAAGGACTTGGTAAATATATCTGCAATTTGCTCCTATGTAAGGTAGTAATGCAGTGTGATAGTTTTGTCATGGTATTTTTTGTCATGCATGTGAACCTCAATGCACTTCTTCTGCTACTTCTGGACTGGATCACTATATATCTTTATGGTACTCTGGTTGTCAAAATAGATGTCCACTGAAGGTGAAGTGCGAATCTCAAATTCTGTCAAGATGCCATGCAACCAAACTGCCTGAATAGCTGCATTTACAACCCCCCTATACTTTGCTTATGTTGAAGAGAGTGAAAGTGTTGCTTGCTTCTCACTGGACCAACAAATTGGCCTAGATCCCAACATAAACACAAATCCTGAAGTGGATTTTTTATCATTCCCATCTCCAACCCATTTTGAATCTTTGAAGCCAATGAGATATAACTATGCACCAGCTATATAATGGATCCCATAATCTCTAGTACCTTGCACATAGTGAAAGAGACGCTTTGTTGCCTTCAAGTGCAGCTCATGTGGCTCCTGCATGTATCTGGAAGCAACACTCACAACATAGGATATGTCTGGTCTCAAATGTGGGAGATATAGAAGGAATTCAATGAGTTTTCTGAAAAGAGTGATGTCTACCAATGGTGTAGAACCACCTTCTTCTAGCCTGATGCCAGATAGAAACGGAAAAGGGGTTGCTTTATAGTCTTCCATGTGGAATCTTCTAAGGAAATCTAATGAGTATTTGGACCGTGAGATCATGATTCCTGAATTGTTTTGACTTACTTCGAGACCAATGAACTATCTTAACATTCATAGATCAGTCGTAGCGAATGCTTTATTCAAAGTTGACTTGATGCTTCTCAATCCAGCAACAAAGCTGCTAGTAATGAGCAAGTCATCCACATATAGCACAATTAATAGCAAGGATCCCTCTTTCTTCTGCATGTAAACATTGCAATCTGATTTGCATCTTTCAAATCTTTGTGACATGAGGAAGGCATCCATTTTGGAATACCATTCCCTTGGGGCTTGTTTGAGCCCATAGAGAGATTTCCTCAGTTTGCAAACTAAGGGAGAATCCTCAATGCACCCCTTAGGTTGTTTCATGTAAATTTCCTATTTCAAGTGACCATGGAGGAAGGCACCTTTTACATCCATGTGATGTACCTCCCACCTTTTTGAAGCTACAACTGCCAAGACAAGTATGATGGAATCCATTCTTGTTACTGGAGTGAATGTCTCGTTATAGTCCAATCCTTGAACTTGTGAGTGTTCTTTGGCCACCAGCCGAGCATTATACTTGGTTGTGCTTCCATCATATCCTATCTTGGTCTTGTAGACCCATTTGCACTAAACAAGTTTACTCCCTAGAGGCAAGGAGACAAGCTCCCAAGTTTTGTTGTCTTATAGTGAATCAAATTCCTCATCCATAGTTGCTTGTCATCTTGGATCATGGCAAGCCTCTTTGAATGTTTGAGGATCTAATCTCATCATCATGAAGCACCTCTCAGGGAGAAATGGATTTGTGTGGGACAGTGCAACATACTCTTTCTGATACTAGGACCTCGTTCTTCTTCTATCATTTGGATCCCCAACAACATCCCTAGCTACTTTAATGAGCTTCTGGGCCCATTTAGGCTGCTGAGATGGAATAGATGTTGGATCTAGATCTAGATCCTCTTGAGGTGTAAACTCAATATCAAGATCATGTTGATCTTCCTCATCATCTGAATCTGATTCTGTAATATTAGACAGTAAATATGTATCTGCAAATGGAAGTATAGGAGTTTCAATACCTTTATCTGCTTCGAATGGAAGTTGTGTTTGTATTGGATCTAAGTATGGCATGAAGTGTGAGAATGCATATGTTTTGGAGGAATGGATTGCAACACCTTTTGCTATAATATTCCCAGTTGAGATATCTGCGATGTCTACTGAGTCAGGCCCAAATACCACTTGCTTTGGTGAGCCAGTGTGAGTCATCTAATATACCGACAACAAATTTGCTGCAAGATAGGGAACATAGAGTACATTTATGAACTCTCCATGCTGGATTTTAATAGAACCTCTTCCTACCACTGGGATCTGACAGTCATCACCCATGTGAATGCTAGGTCCTCCTGAGATATCCAGAGTGGTGAAGGATTCCTTAGAGGAAACCATGTGGTTGGATGCTCCAGAATCTATCAAGTAAGCCTTTGACCGAGTGAGGCATGCCTTCAAGCCATGGCACCTCTCATGATATACTGTCGGTTGTCCAACATTATACTTCTTTGCTCTTTGTGAGAGGGCGATATTGTTCTGTTCAAGGAGTGTTGACAGCTAGTTGATTGTCTTCTTCATGCACTGTCTCTCTGGATTAAATCCTCTAATACAGTATGGACACTTAGTATTCTTGAAATTCTTCTATTTCCTAGAACACGAGGCTCCATTGGAAGATTTTTTATTCTCCTTTGGCTTCGAATCAGTGTTTTTGGTCTCCTTCCCTTTGTGATTCCCTCTTGCTTGCACATTGTTTGAGTCTGTCACTAAGAGTGCTTGATTCTTATAGGTCTAAATCAATCCTAATAGAACCAATTTATCTTTCTCTAGTATTAAGGACTCAACAAAAGCATCTAGAGAAGGCATCTTCCAATTAGGGATGGAAGCTCTTCCAGAATGGAATGTAGAGAGAAAGACTGAATATTCTTAGCCAAGCTTGCTCAGGACTGATAGAACCAACTACTCATCTTTCCTCTCTATTCCACATTGTTTACATTGCAGTACTAGTGACTTGTATTTTGTGAAGAATTGTTGAATAGATTCGAAACTGCTAGGTTGTAGTGCAATTAGCTCATTCTCCAATATGTGCCCTCGAAGCTCGTCTTGTTTGCCAAACAAAGACTCAAGCTTATCCCAAGATTCCTTCGGAGTCCTTAGTCCCTCAAGGTGGAACAAAAGATCCCAGGATATGTGAGTGCACATGAAGCCAAACGCTTCATCAAGCTAATTCAAAAACTTGTTCTTTTCAACATGTTGGTGGGGCTCAGTTTCTCTTCCCATTGTCATCCTAAATAGGCCAAGCTTGCGCAATGATACCTGCATATCTACCCTCCAATCAACATAGTTGAAGGGTGTAAATATTCGGGGTACGAGAGCTAAACAATCCATCTTTATGTATGCTGATCAGTTAATTCCTCAAGAAGCTACGTAGGTACCTGCAACCAACATTGCAAAACCAATTCAATTCGCAATCATATGCCAGTAAATCCTTTCCACCTCGACATGTGCACTTTCTCAGAGTCCGTCACACCTACACAAACTTCTGTGGACAAATCCAGAGTTAGCAAGGCAAAATTTGCAGGATTTATGTGGAAACTCAGCTGCTTCTGGTGCACAATGGAGATCGGACAAGACTTGTTGCTAGCCTGAACAAGGCTCTGATGCCATGTTAAATTTATGAACCATTGATCTACATACAAATGAGAGAAATTGAGAAGTAGAATTATACAGTGGAATATCAAAGATAATGTACATTGAACAAGACAAATATGAGAAGAATTGATTAGTTAATTACAACATTAATCTTCATTCATTCGAGCAGTAATACAATGGTGTTACAATAAGAAGAATTTGAATCATGTGGATAAGATTCGAATCTACCAACTAAACCTGACTGACTGGCTAACTCAGTGTGTCTAAATCATTGTTGGAGCTCAATAGTCTAACTCCAGATGTCTAAATCAATTCTACAATCAGTTAATTGATGAGGTAGGTGGAAAAAGGCGCCACTCCCCGTATGCATGCAAAACTGGTGTTGGGTTGACTAAGAGTGATCTAACTGATTGTAACTGGAGGTTGACTCAGCATAACTACTTACCTACCACAACCAACTGATGGAGGTTGTTGGTGGCACTCAGAGTGGCTCCTAAAATGTAGGGATTGGCATCGGTGGCACCAATGGCACTAGTGGCACCAAACTCTAGTAAATGAATCCTAAGTTAGGCAAGATGATCAATTAGACTATATATATACAAGGGAGGATTAATTAATCCTAACATGGGGAACATAAAGAGTCGAAAGGTGGTCGAAGAATGACTCACATTCCATACATATAACTACGTCTAAGGAGGAGGTTGTAATCGAGTTAGGCATTGACAACCTCAATGTCAATCAACATGATTTTTTTCGGATAATTCAACAGGGACATTTGGGAGAACACCTTGGGGTTGAGAAACACGACAATCGTAAGCACGAAGGGCGGTGGTTGAAGGTTGAAGGGTTGGGAATCCGAGCTTCTTCCAAACAAAGGTTGACATAATGCAGGTGGATGCTCCCTCATCGATGATGCATCCATGAATGATGAAATTCCAGATAGTGACTGGAACCTAGAAGGTGATGGATAATGGCATCTGAGGTTCTCCTTGATCCAAGTCGAAAGCGATCAACCTAGAATCAGAGGGGTCGACGACACCTAAAGCAGATAACAAAGCTTTGCGTTGTGAAGGACAAGTTCGGATGACTTCCAGAGCGGACATGGAAGAGGGAGACTAGTCCAATTCATCAACGATATTGTAATTAGGAGCGAATCTGGCAGTGGGATTGTTCACAACACGACGTAAAGGGAATCGAGGGACTTTGGCAGCCCCTTCCGTGGGGGGTCTCGACAAATGTAAGGACATATTGAGAGCGATGGAGGTAGATATCGTGGATGGATTAATGGTTTTTGTGGTGGAGCCATACATGTTTCCTCGAGTTTGTAAATTGACATCAGACGACAATGTCACAAGGTGATGGACACCAGGATCAATGGGTTGACCCACAGAAGTAGTTGCGGTATTTTGTGGTACCAAGGGTTGGGTTGCAACCATCCCTTGATTTGGTAATGGGTTCTGAAGCACCATAGGAAGAGGACCTTATGGTGTTGGGTTTGGTTGTGCTAGAGCAGCCGCATTGGGGTCACGTTGATGATCGATTTGTAGTAAATGGGGGACTCGATTCATATGGGGGCACTGATGTGTATAATGGTCATAAGTGTCACAAATGGTGCATGGATGGTTAGTCCAAAACTGAGGGTTCTTCCCAGGTCTAGGTGGAATCTGGGCACTCTTCTGGCGTATTCTTAGCAAATGGGGTTGTGGGCTTCCTCGGTGTTTGTCTTGGCTGCTTGTGAGGTCTTCTGACTGCCGGGGTTATAGCTTTTTCTATAGGTTTTCGGGTTTGACTTAGTGCCTGAGCATGTGAGTCCGGGGCTGTCCCTTTCCTCCATTGTATTGTTTCAGACTTTCATTTTCCCCTTGTTGGAAGGCATACTAGCCATGCATTTCCCCTCGGTGGATGGGATTCCTAGGGTTTCATGCGATGTGTGAGGCAGTGGGCATCGAGCCTGTATAAGGGCTAAGGAGTATAAATCCTAGGTGTGTCGGAGGCGGTTTGTGGTTGGAAACGATAGTGTTATGGACAAGGTGGAATCCCTTTGTTCCCAGGATCTAGCGAGGAGCCTGGAATATTGTCGGTTGGATAAGGAGGGTTGGGTTGACTGGATATTCAAGCACTGGAAGCCTCTCTTAAACTATGCACTGACTATTAGCAGATTGTCCAACGACTAGTTTGTTTTCCTTATTTTGGAGGAATCCGACATTGTTCGTATCCTGAAGAGTCTTTGGCTCATTGGGAAAGGTTCACTGGTTCTTAGTCGGTGGTGGGTGGATTTTGATCTCGTTCGCTTTAGCATTTCCAAGAGGCACTTGTGGGTGCTGCTCCTAAATTTTCCTATGCATTTATGGACGCGAGAGGCTTTGATGGGCATCACTAATTGTCTCGGCCGCTACATTTTAGTGGATGAGCAACTTTTCCACTCCTTTGACAAACGCATGGTAAAGGAACTGGTGGAACTTGACATCTCTGATGGATTGCCGACTGAATTGGATATTGTTTGGGGTGAACATGCATTGGTCCAATGACTTGATTATTTGCATGTACCATTTCGTTGTCACTGCTGCCATCAAACTGGACATTTGAAGAACACATGTCATGT